>OZ023313.1:59075672-59327061 GCA_964007375.1 Ophion obscuratus
AATCGCGGTAGCGGAATATTATGGTTGAACTGGAGAAGAGCGTAGCATCCGGAAATAATATTGCTGGGTGTTCCATTGGGATAAAGATGTAAATATGGGTTTATAGGTAAATTCAGCATGTACGGACGTGAGCTGCTCCGATAAAGGGAACCTCCCGCACTTTTCCGGGCTTGTTTACCCACGAACGAGAATTCATGCAGGAAAATAATGAGATTGAAGTTTGCATCCGTGGAATGCAAGGCAACCTGACATTTTTTAATTGCTTCCATTTTTTTGCCATTTTTGTATACGAAAATTCCTATGGTGTTGAAGTTTGTATCGTCGGAGCGCAACAAAATTTTTTCATTATTTTTCCATTTTTAAAATTTTTATTACTACCAAAACTCTATTTGGTGCAGGTTATGGATCCTTAACCGTTCTTTGTCACACTTACCTGGAGAAACATGCCTGTCACACTGGGTCAATTTGACCCAATGAGAGAAGCCTATCGGTCGGATGACGATGAAAAAATTAATGAACACATATTTGAGCTCTATTTTTTTCCTTCTTCTCACCATCCAATTATCTACCTCAAAGAAGAAAAAAAAATTGTCCCGAAAGCTGCGAGTGGTCAAAAAATATTTAGAGGTCGCTCAAGACTCCTAAAAATTGAATTTTTTATTGAAAAAATCGATTTTTTCGTTCGTTCACCTATCGCCCCTAAATTTTACGCTTCACAATTTTTAAATTGAGCTCGCGAAAGTTCTAGCCGGCCAATGAATATTTAGCGGTCGCTCAAGAGCTTCGAAATTTTCAATTGTCGCGATTTTTTTCTCTTCTCACTCATAAATTTAACACTTTGTAAAATGTTCAAAACAATTAATCCGTTTTTTTACCAGATAAAAAACTAACCAGATAAAACGGGGGATCTATATTTTTGTTTACGGACAAGAACTTTAAAGAATCATTTTATAAGAACAAATATTATAATTCTTGGTTTAAACGATTAATTATTTTGAAAATATTACAAAGCGTCAAATTGATGAGTGAGACGAGTAAAAAAAAATTAGCGAAAATTGAAAACTTCGAAGCTCTGGAGGGATCACTAAATATTCATTGAACAGCTAGAGCTTTCGTGAGGTTAATTTAAAAATTGTAAAGCGTAAAATTCATGGGTGCGAAGTGAACTGAAAAACACCATTTTCTAAATGAAAATTTGATTTTTCGGGAGGCTTGACCTCTAAATTTACGGCCACAACCGGGTACACCGTGTGGACTCCTTTTTTCGAAGACATTTTTAACCGTTAAAAAAATGCAGAGTTCTTGAGTGCTTTCATTTGAGATACAAAAGTCAGACTGATTAACGTACTTTAACGATCGAAAAAAATCTCGAACAACAGCCATTTTTTGACCCATTACACTGTGATCATCCCTTAATTATTAGGAAACGCATTGGAAATGTATTATTTTCTTTTTAATTGAGAAACGAACTGAACTTGCCAGTGGATGTAATATATGGAAAAAGGACATTTCGAACAAGTTATATATATCCCATGTTGGCTATCAGCAGATCTGGCTGTTTTGAGGAAGGTCCGGAATTTTTTTTTCGACCGCTCGTTCATTTTATAATTTGAATACTTGTTTTCTAAATCCATATATGTTTTGCTCAAGTGTACGTTATATATTCATTTATTTACATATATTCCTACGGATAATTTATCAATTTATATTTCCCCCGATCGAAGTTTTATACTTTCGCGTGAAGATAAAAAAAATAGTCAAATTCGTCTAGTTATTCAGTAAAATTCGAATACGTGAAAATTGTTTTTATTTCACTCCATTCTAAACTCGTACGCTTTGTCAAAAACAGTTTGTCAGGCTGCAACGAATGCGACTGAAGCTTCGAGTCCCGTCGCAATTTTGCGGAAGCAATCTCAGCGTAAACTAAAGGTAATCTGGAGTCGGAAAATTGACTTTCCATAATTTGCGTCAAGTTACGATAAAAATAAAACGGCTACATTACGGCAGTGAAAAAATGTATGTGGCGAGTTGTGAATATTTATGGATTTTTCACTGGAAACTTTCATTGCATCGTTCAACATCAATCAGTAACGAATGTTCGAGGTATTTAATTTAATATCTCCATTAGAATTCTTTTATTATTTTGTTTATCAATATATTGTACTAGTAATCATTTGTATCGTGATAGCTATTAACTTTAAACGTTTCGACCGTCAAATGAGTCAACCGAAAATCATCGCGTCGATATTTGACACGGAATGCCCCATACCTATTGTGCACGAGTGCAAAGCGATACGTACAGTGTAGGAAAGAGCAGAGGAGGAGCGAACGGTTGCACGCTTCCGTAAAAGGGATGTAAACGTCGTTAAAGCGACTCCGACCTGTTTCGAGGAGAGAGGTTTATTGCGCTCGTCCACACAAATGAACAAAATGCAGGAGCCAACAGAAGAGACCGGCAAAATATGGATTCATCCTTTCGGCGATTCGTTAGATGAGGCTATGGACCCAAACGCGCTATCGTCACGCAATACTTCGCCGTACCATATTTTTCGACGGTGTTGAATTTTGAAACATTCGCAACAAATGAACCCCTGTCAACTGGGGGTCGAAAATGACAAAAGAGAGAAACAATCTGCCGATTCCATTTTTTTACGAACCCGTGCAATAGTTGGTAACGTTTGTACGTTTTTAGAAAAATTGTGGCATAAGGAACTCATTTCCTTGATTTGTATGCATTGTAAGGATGTATCCAAATGTAATGAATTTTTATTTCGAGTAATTCACGTTGATTTTGGAAAAGTTTACGGAACAATTATGATTATTGCCACTTGAGTTTCGGGACAATGGACAAAATGTTAGTTTTACGCACGAAATAGTGTGAAAAGATGTTTAAAATGTTACGAAAAACTGCGAAATCACTCAGTATGTTATGACACGGATGACGACTTGTCATAATGTACTGAGTGATTTGACAGTTTTAATAACATTTCAAAAAAAAATTCACACAGTGGTGAGCGTAGGCAGTTAAAACCTATGTTAAGAAGTGTTTGTTTTTTACAATTGTAAATTTTATAGAAACGGTGTCGACGGTCCATTTAAATATGGAAGGTGCATTCAGTGTACGACGAAAAAAAATTACTGTATAAATTTGAATCAAATGTTAACACCACGTCAATTGTCCCGAAAATCCTTAAAATCATTTATTTATGAGATTATGGGACCTTTGGGTATACATTTTTTTAAAGTAATCATTCATCTATCAGCTTTTAGAAAAGTATCAATTGTGTACCCAGAGTGGAGTAGATTTTTTCACAATTATTTGTTTTTGGTAACAAGTTCGAAAATTGCGAAAGAATCTTAAAACCATCATAACTCGGAAACCACTCATTTTCGACCCCTAGTTGACAGGAGTTAAGGGCACACCGCTGTAAAATTTTCGACACGTCGTTTTTTGGGAAACACTTTTGAAAAATCCTTCGAACCCAAACAAAATTTCGTTTATAGCTGAAAAAAACAGTTTTAAAGTGGTTTTCGAGCTATTTTTGAGAGGAGTCTCCGAACGCTGAAAAGCGCCTTCGGCGATGCCACGCCGGTAGACGTAGTTCTCTACTCTTGTAAGCCTATTATCTTTAGGGAGAAAGTTACCGACTAAAAATAGTTTTATTTTCCACCAATAGGCGGCAGTAGATTACGGACAAAAATGTCATTAGCTGTAGCGTCTATAAAACCGTTGACTTCAACCAAGTTTTTCTCAAAACCATGTTTTTAAAATCGCCACGCAGCAGAACTCAAATAATTTTTGTTCAATCGATTTGAAATTTTAAAGCATCTGGCCACCATGTAATTTTTTTTGTTCATTTAATTTTTTTTAATAAACCCTGAACTGTGAAGAACAATTTAAGCCATAGTACGTATTGAAAAACGCAAAATTGACCAATTTACAGTTATTTTTCGGCAGGAAGGTTGAGCCGCTGCGGGCGGTCGACCGTGCGGTTCGATCCGTGTTTATAACTCGCACGGTTTAGCCCCCGCAGCTGTCCTGCGTTATCTCGAAACTAAATTTTTTGAACTGGTACTATTGAAATATCGTAAACTATCGGTTGGATTGCTTTCAAATTTTTACACAATACTTTTAGATACATTATCTAAAACGTCACGAAGGATTTCGGCGATAACTTGATTAGTTTTTGTTTTATTATTGTTTTTGCTCGAAAACTTTCGGTGAAAAATATAAATTTTTTTCTTCGGCTCACCATAATTTTTTTTAATGGTCGAAAAAAAAACCCCTACGCTACATTGTAGCGACACTACTCACGAATAAGCTGATTTTGTTTTTTCTGATGTGACATGACCGGGTAACAGCTGGAACAACGACCGCGCGTATCCCGCGGAGGGCCTCCGCGGCAATGTGCATAACGGCGCCATTTTTTAATATTTTGAACGGAATTTTATTAACGTTATTCTTAAAGCCCTTTTTGACGTTGTGTAAAAAATAAAAATATTCCGGCCCATACTTTCGAGTTCATTATTTTTTCTTTTAATATACCCATTTTTCTATCGACCAAGATGGCCAGACGCCTTAACTGTAGCTTCTTAGATTGCTTTAACAATAAGTACGAGCGCTTTTTTCGATCAATTGAAAATTTTAACAAATATATCACTTTTTATATGATATTATGGTCTAAAAAAGAACTTTTTTCGAACTCGCTTCTATTTTTTTATTTCCTCCCGTACTTGACTGATAAAATTAACATAGTTAACGAAAATATTTCACTCTTCGTTCCAGGATTAAAATTACGCCAGTTCTACTGCGTGCCATGGAGAGGATTGGCTGAAAACCATTAGTGCTATAGCGACTCGTGCGCCGTTATTTTGTATTCTTTGTCAAAAAGTTTCTGTGACCATGTATTTTATTCCTTTATTTAAAAAAACTCCAAACAAAACGGTCCAAAATGAGCAGTTATAGTGGTTTCCTCCCTTAATTCGTTGGAAATTGTCTCTAGTATTCCCTTTTTTAAGGAATAGGTTGAGTTACCAATCACCCTGCATATATGTACGAGAATAAGTGAGCGAGTGTGTATGTGTGAGTGAGTGAGTGAATGAGTGAATGAGTGAGTAAGTGAGTGAGTAAATGAGTAAGTGAGTGAGTGAGTGAGTAAGTGAGTGAGTGAGTGAGTAAGTGAGTGAGTGAGTGAGTGAGTAAGTGAGTGTGAGTGTATGTGCGTGCGTGCGTTAGAGTGCAACAAAAATTCTCTTTGTCCTCTTTTTTCCTCCATTTTTATCGCTATCCAAAATCATTTACGATCGATCTAGTTAGTCAATCACTAATGAGAATCTCATAAACGTTTGTATGATTCCCGTATTTATTATCTGCCAAAAAAAACAATTGGCAATCGGGCAAAAAGTATTTTCGTTGCGTTCCAACGACGCAAACTTCAATATCATATTTTTCGCGATAAAAGGCATATTTTGCCTCATCAGTTATTGGACCGCCCAGTAAAGACGATAGTATCGGCCCTGCAGCCATTGTAAATCAAGAGAAAAAAAACCACCAACATTGAAACATCCTAAAAATTGAAGTAGAAAAAATCCGTAAAAATGAATTAATTCCTGCCTCGATAATCGTTCGCCGGTGTGACAATTGCCAAGTGATAAAAGCTAATGCACTCGTACTTTCATCCCGCCTGGATAAAACGGCATTCTCATCAGGGTCAATGAATGTAATCGCATCGCGATAAAATAAAAGAGACGATGCTCTCACCGAGTGAGTCACCAAATTGATCTTCTCCAAAGGCCACTAAACGTCTCTCCGTCAAGAGCAACAAAAAAATAAAACATATCAAAGTACCGTTACGAATACGCCCGCGGATTCTCTATTTTCGACTACATCGTCTTTGCTCGAAAACGTGTGTGTTTAGGTCGAAATGTTCCGAGTAGAGAGAAAGGTGCACGCGTGCTCGCGCAGCCTTGGACGCGTGGGTGACTCACGGAAGAGCGCGCGACGATAAACTTTTCATTGGCGCATCAACATCGATACGACGTCTATTCGACTCATCTCGATACCAGCTTGCCCTAATATTACCGCGAGTTGCAACGATTTTTGACGTAACCGCAAAAAAAGGAAAAAAATCATCACAATTTGATGACAACGTAAAAATCGAAAAACTCACCCTGATAAATGACTCCTCGACGGTTCTCTCGTGCTTGTCAAAGTGCGCGAAGCGATTCTGAAAGAAGAAAAGGAATACATGGTTTTTTTTTTAATTAAAAATTTCCACGTGATATTAGGAGAATTTTTCGTGCCATGGAAAGTGGTTGGGTTTGCGAGCCGGAGCGAATGAAATGTTGGAAATTCGACGACGGAAACGTTCTCGTTGACGTCTCGAAAATTTACGCTGAATGCCGTTGACGTGTACGTTGTTGAAATGCAAGAAAAATTGTAACCCTTCGAGAACACATCTACGTACGAAAACATCAAGTCCTTAATATATCGGTAAAAAAAAATGTATTGTTTTTTTTATTGGCTTAAACTATGTATGTAAATAGACTGGCCCAAAAAAACTCCCTGATTCGGTCTGTCATCCCTTGAAATATTACTCGATAATGAAACAAAGATGCTCGCGAGTGGAGCAGCCTGTAGGTTAATTCTAACAGGTGACTCATGTTCATTTATCAATTCTTTAAAAAGGTTTAATGGCACAGCCATTTCGCCTGTTTAGAAGGCAAGGTTTTTTTTATTCTCCATTTGATTTACACGTGATAAATTTACGTTTTATTTTCCGAAGCAAACTATTCTCAATAGATACAGTCGATGAGCGGTCTGGACCAATCAATGGGATTATTGTATATAGTAAACGGATTTATAACCTCAAATTAAGCTCTTAGGCCACTCTAGAGGCCGAAAAAATAGGGTTTTTGGGGATTTTTTTTCAGAAAAACTACAAAATAAATCGAGATTACAAAAAAGGGTGTTTATGATACATATCAGTGACTGTATACAATAATCTTTTTGGAATGATTAATTTCAAAATAGCGGCTGTGCAGCGTTTATCTCAAAACTGCATTTTTTAAATTGACCGGTAACATAACTCAGACAATTTTCAACCGGTTCACTTGAAATGTTGAATATATCTTGAAAAATACATTGTCTGTGGAAGGACGTAAGATTTTTTTTATATTGCATAGTTCATTTGTTATTAACAATTACCTGACGATTTTTGAGGCAAATTTTTGGAAAGTGAAAAATTTCGTCTGATAATTGTTAATAACGAAAGAACGATGCAAAATAAAAAAAAATCCTACGTACTTCCATAGACAATGTATTTTTCAAGATATATATTCAAGATTTCGCCATTTCGAAATAGCTTCAAAAAAATTATTGTATACAGTCACTGATATGTATGATGAACACCCTTGTTTGTAATCTCGACTTATTTTGTAGTTTTTCTGAAAAAAAATCCACAAAAAGCCTAGTTTTTCGGCCTCTAGAGTAGCGTAACCCCTTAAAGCCATCGTAATATTGCATCCTTTTTTTTCAATCTTCGAAACTTGTTGATCAAGATTGAAAACAAAGGTTGCATGATTACGAAGGCTTTAATTTGGTGTTATAAATCCGTTTTCTATATGTAATAACCCCACTGATAAGTCCGGACCACTCATTAATTGCACCTATCGAAAATGATTTGCATTGGAAAAGAAAACGTTAATTTATGACGTTTAAATCAAATGGGGAATAAAAAACCTCGTGAGCCACCTGTTAAAGTTAACCTACAGGCTGCTTCTCTCACGAGCTTCTTTGTTCTATTATCAAGTAATATTTCAAGGGGTGAGAGCCCGCATCGGGGAGTTTTTTAGGGCCAGTGTGATGTATAACCATCCGAAGAATAATTTGGTTGATATGTATAAATATTTCAAGAATTATATGGTCCGAAGAAAAATAGCGTTGAAACTTTAATAAACGCGTTTTTTCTTAAAACCATGTTTCCAAAATCGGGTGGACTCGTAGGTCGTACAATGTTAAACTGATTGACTTAAAATTTCACCTGTACCTCCTTAGATAGATTTTCTAGCGAAGTACACATGATTTTTACGATTGATTAACAATTAGGATTTTTATAAACAAATTAAGACCGTTTTTAGATAAAAAATGCAACCCTTTTTTCTCCGAATGGTGCCCAATTTTCAAAAATTGATACTCTGTAATAATCGTGTGTACTTCGCTAGCAAAATTTATGTAGATTACGATTTTTTTTATTTTTTTTTCTGGGTGCTCATGTGCATCTCCAATGCGACCGCGCGTGAAAGACCTCCGATAAAAGTCGTTCTTTTTTTTACTGGCCACTGGATAGCAATAATGTATTTTGTTGCAAAAAAATTGATTTGAGCACCTACAAATATGTAAGGTAAACCCTGAAAATGGCAATGAGATTGCTTTATTAGTATTTAAATAAAAAATTCCCAAAAAGCCTTGTTTTCCGACCATCCAAAGGTGTAAAAGGCTTCAAGACACGGTGGGGTCGAATTGACCCCATGCGATTCTCGGCACCAAATATCATGAACGATGTGCATCTTTAAAAAAAAGTAATGACGTCTCTTGTAGCTAATATTTATCTTCAAAGTTGCACAGTCAGATTTAAGTATATATATATATATATAGAGAGATCGAAAACCGTGTTGGAATTGTTTGCTGCGCGGAAAAATGCGACGCTGCACGAGGAAATGTTTTGGTCAGTCCGCGAAGTATCAAAAGTGGCCTACACTTTCTCGAAACTTTTGTTACGATTTTTTTTCATGGTTGCCCAATGTTATTAGCAAACAGAAAATATTACGGTCGATAGTAAAAATGGAGCAATTAAAAAAGTATTAAACAATTCTCGTCGCATTCCAGGGGTGCAAATGCCAGGACCACTTATTCCGGGGCCATCTCGCAACAAAAGGCGGGGAGGATATTTTGCCGACCGCAATACCACGTAATAGTCCGGCGAGTTTAAGGGAAAATACCTTTAGGCGAGAAAAAACTTGGCCAATTGTCATGATTTTTTTTTAATGGAAAGATTTCTTCACCATTTTTTAGACTTAGGGTATGTTTGAATACTACTTTTGGCTGTTTACATGGTATTTAAAAAATATTTTTTACTAATCTTCAAAATGGCTGAGGTATGGCACAGTCTTCTAAACTACATTTTCAAAACTGGCGTGACGTATAGCTAAAACACTAATCGACCGGATCCGATAAAATTTGGTTTAAATCTTTAATTTTCTTGTCCGAAACGTGACCCCAAATGTATTTCCAATTTTAAAAAAGTATCTTTGGATTTCAAAACGTGGTCATTTATTTAGGAAAATTCAATCTTTTTGTTTCAAAGCGTACCATTTAATCAATTTTCAACATTTCTCATTTTTTCTTGGTTCATATCCTGCATATGAGTGTTAATGATAGAAAAATCTTCATTGGTTTATTTTTAGATTAATCCCGCCAGCGCTACGTGTCACGCCGCCTGACAACATCACCCGAAATCCGTTCAGAAGACTGTGCGATACGTTAGCCATTTTTTTCATTAATAAAAATACGAAAATACCATGTAAAAACAAATATTAGTAATAAAACATAATCTAAGTCTCAAAAATGACGAAGAAATATTTCCATTTTTAAAAATCAGGAAAATCAACAATTTTGTCCTCGCCCAGCGGTATCTCCCCTCGAACCCTCGTGGGTCTCTATCGTTGCGGGAGAAACCGCGATATTTCAATTTCATACAAAAACAAAATGCCAGTAAACAAAAATTCAAGTTCAATAGAAAATGCAATTTGAGTAGTGCCGAAAGTTGTTTCATTCCATTCCCACGAGAATTCTTCATATTCAACATTCTATAGATTTCAACACCCGCGAAAATTCGTTGTCTTTGGGTTTGTTTGGGTTCATCGTAGTCAAAATACTGGGGAAAAAATCCGGGCATTATGGTCTTTTCACTTAGACGCTAAAAAAAGTATATTTTCACGAATTTTTTTAATACGTTTATATTATAGATATTGATATAAAAGTTTGTTACACTCAAAAAATACACATTCTAAATATATTTAAAACATTTTTTTATGTCTTTATGTAACCCAAATAAACTTTAAACGCGTTTTTCACGAAACAACGTTTTTCGACGGCTTGCTGATAAAATCTTCGAAACTACTGAACCCATCCTTATGAAATTTTAAAGACATATTCTTTACAACTATAGCTATAGCGCGTTTACCGGATTTTGTTTTAAATTTAATATTTACTATCTTTTTTGGCCAAAAACGGTGAAAAAACACGTTTTTTGTGTTTTCGAAAAAGGTCCGCCATTTTGTTATGCTTGCATATATCAAAAATCGTATGATACGCGCTATAGCCATTAATATACTAAATCTAGAAACGTTTGATTTTTTGTTTCGGATGATCCATCTCCGAGATTTCATCGCAGACCTACAATTTTTTTAAGGCATTTCTTTAACTATCATTTTCCTCTATAAATAGTGACTTGAATTTTTTTTAAATGTTTAATGTATTTCTAAAGTGTATTTATTAGGTGTAACAACTTTTATATCAATGTCTATAATATAAACCTATTTTGAAAATTCATAAAAATAGCCTTTTGTCAGCGTCTAAAGTGAGAAGACCCCTTAAAAAAAAGAATTTCCCGTTCAATTCCAACATTGTACACTTCGACGTCGCGGTAACTTTGAATCTTCAAATTCTGTCGTACCCCCATTGGAGTGGTCTGCGTGTCCAATAAATTGCGGAGTAACGATCAACGATGCACAAGGCAGCGAGGGTCGCGAGCAGATTTTCACCGATTTGTCGCCCACACACACATACACGCGCGCGCGCGCACGCGCAGTTTTTTCGTCACAGAATACGCGATAGGAAAACGCGAGATCGGATGAAACGTCCGGTGTTCGTGAAGCGGACCGCATCACTGAACAGGCAGATCCGTTGGCGTCTTCACGAGACGCTCGATCGTGGGGCCCCCCCTTGGAATTGCGCGATACGTCGTAGAATTACAAAGAAAGGAGAGGAAAAAAGATAGCACCGAAAAAAAAGAGAAGAAAAAAAGAAAGAAGCGAGTTGCTGCTTTCGCATTATCTCACCTCGGTGGTTTCCTGCTGATAGCGTTCTCCGGTTGCCTGCAGTGCAACCAAGAAGCAAAAGTAATAAAGAGAAAAAAGAAAAGGGGACATCGGTGAGCGAAGTGAAAATATATGTATGTACGCGTGTCGTATGTGTGTCGCGCTCGGAGTGCGACGTTGCGTGCCGAGCGTATTGATGATGATGACGAGGTGACTAAATTGATAGAGAGAGGGAGGGAGAGAGAGAAAGAGAGAGAGAGAGAGAGAGAAGAGCGCGGGGAAAACAAATTTAACATGCGTGTGGCTCGAATGGAGAAAGAGACATAACAGTTTAAAGAGACATGCCAATGAGACTGCATCATGAAGCCTTCATTTTATGCATGCATTTAATGTTTTTTTGTCCAAAGCTATTGCAGGCATGTCTTCTATGTAATTTTTTTTGCAAAATATCCTTTGTCCAAATGTTATCTCTGCCGGAAAGTTCTGTCCCTTCTTTAATTAAAGCAAAATAATACATTTATAATACGTTTATCAATAATCAATTTTCCTGAGTTCCAACGTACACCCTTGCGGGTTTTCACGTATTGCCCTTTCCAATAGAACGCTTTCCTGTCGCTCCCTAACCGAACTTCGCCAATCTAACCTAACGCCCGTTGCCTCCACAGCCGTCTTAAAGGCGGCGACCATTAAGCGAGGAAACAATTTGCTGATTTTCATTATTTTTTTTTTGAAAGAAAAGATTCGTTTACCATTTTTGAGACTTACATGGTATTTTATGGTTATTTTTATTCGAAGCTGCTGCAGGCATGTCTTCTATGTATTTTTAAAAAATATCCTTCGTCCCAATATGATCTCTACCGGAAAGTTCTGTCCCTTCTTTAATTAGAGCAAAGTAATACATGCTTAATACGTTTATCAATAATTCATTTCCTGAGTTCCACCGTACACCCCTGCGGGTTGTCACGTATTGCCCTTCCTAATGTCGCTAACCTAACCTAACTTCCGTTGCGTCTCCAGCGGTCTTAAGGGCGGCGAGCTTTAAAGGAAAGATTCCTTCGCCATTTTTGAGACTAGGAATTTTCTTTTAATCTCTATAAATAGCAGAGGTATGACAAGGTCGTCCAAATTGCATTTTCCAAACTGGCGTGACATATAGCTCAAAAACAAATCGACCAATTTTGATTAAATTTGGTATGAATCTTTCTAACCTTATTATCTAAAACATGACCCTGAATGTTTTTGGAAAAGAAACGAAAAAGGTATTTTTTTATTGCAAGATGAAGGGATTTTTTTTTGTTAATTCAATCTTCTGTTTCAAAGCGTACCGTTTCATCGATTTTCAATATTTCTCACTTTTTTTAGTTTTAAGGCTTTCACGGCTCTTTATGTAATGAGAAGAGTATGTGGCTTCCGGATGGAGGCCGTGTTGAGGATCAGCGTTGTGCCGACGTTTCGCAAACGTTATAGTCTGCATCATCAGGGCTGAGAGCTCCGATACGGAAGCTCTCGTGTCTCAGGTATTCCTTATATAGTTGCAGTCATCGTTCCGGATCGCTGCACCAGCCAATCAGATGTTTTAATTGATCAGCTGGCCAATTAAAAAACCGGGAGGACGGTGTGCCAAATAGGATTGACGTGATATCCTCCATCTCTGTTTAGATTGTCCGGATGTTTTCGGATTTCCAAGCCTTCTCGGTGTTTCCTGGAAAAATAGCTGTTTGATAGGGCCAGACTTTGGGCTTTGTCGAACTGGATGGCATGACCAGTCTCCATCCATCGTTCGGCCAGCGCTGATTGTGTAATATGGCCATATTTGATACACCGTTGGTGTTCTTTGATGCTACACCGTTGGTGTTCTTTGATGATTTGATACACCGTTGGTGTTCTTTGATGCTACACCGTTGGTGTTCTTTGATGATTTGATACACCGTTGGTGTTCTTTGATGCTACACCGTTGGTGTTCCTTGATGATTTGATACACCGTTGGTGTTCTTTGATGCTACACCGTTGGTGTTCTTTGATGATTTGATACACCGTTGGTGTTCTTTGATGCTACACCGTTGGTGTTCTTTGATGATTTGATACACCGTTGGTGTTCTTTGATGCTACACCGTTGGTGTTCCTTGATGATTTGATACACCGTTGGTGTTCTTTGATGCTACACCGTTGGTGTTCTTTGATGATTTGATACACGGTTGGTGTTCTTTGATCAAAGAACACCAACGGTGTATCAAATATGGCCATATTACACAATCAGCGCTGGCCGAACGATGGATGGAGACTGGTCATGCCATCCAGTTCGACAAAGCCCAAAGTCTGGCCCTATCAAACAGCTATTTTTCCAGGAAACACCGAGAAGGCTTGGAAATCCGAAAACATCCGGACAATCTAAACAGAGATGGAGGATATCACGTCAATCCTATTTGGTACACCGTCCTCCCAGTTTTTTAATTGACCAGCTGATCAATTAAAACATCTGATTGGCTGGTGTAGCGATCCGGAACGATGACTGCAACTATATAAGGAATACCTGAGACACGAGAGCTTCAGTATCGGAGCTCTCAGCCCTGATGATGCAGACTGTAATGTTTGCGAAACGTCGGCACAACGCTGATCTTCAACACGGCCTCCATCCGGAAGCCACATACTCTTCTCATTTCTCACTTTTTCTTGGTTTATATTCTGCGTATGAGTATTAATGAAAGAAACATCTTCGTTAGTTTTTTTTCAGATCAATCCCGCCGACGCTACGTGTCACGCCGTCTGACAACATACCCGAAGTCTCAAAAATGGCGAAGAAATATTTCCTTTAAAAAAAGGTATCTCCCCCCTTAAGCTACACTATACCGTATTGGTCGAGGGCACGGGGAAACTGTGTAAAACCCATATTGGTATGGATGGCCCCATATTCTGCTGATTGTCTGGTGCACAGGCGTTTTAGTCAAGTACCTACAGCAAAGTCTCAAAAGTATTGGCCTTCCGTTCACTGGTTGATGCGCCAGCCGGATCACGGCTGAGCGGTCACCACTCCGAGTACCAGCCATGCACAACGCTGCTTAAGGCGGGATATCCATTTAGACAGGGACAAATAAGCAATATTGAGGAATTTTTTTAACTAAGAAATAATTATTCTACAATTATCAAACTTTAGTTATACTTTAACTGTATATTTCAGTATAGAAAATAATTTTTTTTTATTTAATTCATCATCAAAATGACCGAGCTGTGGCAGAGTGTTACAGCAAGGTCGCCGCGGGAGTTGCGAATCGGCCTGCAGTCTAGCTTCCCGTAGGCTTTTATTTGCAAAAAAAACTTCAAACATTTTGTCAGTTAGAACATGTATAGTTTCTACGTGACGCTAATTAAAATGAAGAAAATGCAAATTAAAAAAAAATGGCACGCATTTACAACAAGAAGAAATCAACATTTCACTCAACGTTTCTGTAAAATGTGGATTAAAAAAGCAGTTCTTTTTCCAATTTTTCACAAACGATTTTCGTCAAGTAGAAGGTACCAATATTATCAATATTTCTACCAAGTTTCAAGTCAATCGGCTCAATAGTTTTTGAGTAATCCTGCACGCCAATTCCGATAATGCAGTTTTGAGAAAAACGCGTTTGAAGTACACGCCTGCTCCGAATCCAAGCGGTGCGGCACAGCGTTAATGGGCTGTAACGTTTGAAATTTTTCGAATTTCGCTTTAAAACTGTGGCAAAATATTCTACATATATAGTTCTATGGCTTAAAGAAAAAAAATAGAAATCGATTTTTTGATCGTTGTAAACGTATATCCCGACTTAACTCGAAGGATCGCCGGAGCCGGACCCCGATCCACCAGAATCGATATATATATGAGGCGCTCCATACCATTTCGAACGGTCAAAAAGTTGTCCATTCCCAAAAACATTGAAATTTTGTCAATATATTTAATTATATGAAAAAAAGTGTAAATTTTTCAAAATTTTTGGATCGCATTTTCTCGAGTTTTTCAAAATTTCAAAAATTTCAAAATACCGTTGTATCTCGTGACCATTTGGTTTATCAGAAAAATGTTGAAAAAAGTTGCAATTTTACATGAACTTTGTGAATAAAATTTGTTTTGAATTTTTCGAGTTTAACAAATGCCCATTTTCACCAAAATTATACAAAAATATTCTTTTTCGGTCGGTATGTCACTTATGATTTTTATCAAAAAATTCCAGAAAATACTCTGAAGGGTGTACAGTAACACAATTTTTTTTCAGAGTGGCTCGATTCGTTGTTCCAAAGCTGTGCTTTGTTTTATTATTATGAGATATTTTTGTAACTCTTTGTAAAAATTAGTTTGTAACAAGGCACTCGAGAAATCACCAAGAAAATTCAAAGGAAGCATATGACTTCTCTGCTTGGCTGACACCGTGTAACCTAGTGTAAAAAAATCAAAACACACTGAGAACTCCGATAATATTTTGGCATGGAGGGGGAATGTTGACAAACTGAAGGATGTAGAATGCATTTGACGGCGCACATTACTTTGTATGACAATATTTATATTGAGCGGTCAACCGTACTTTGTATCACATTTCCCATATTGTACGACGACGTTACTTTGCATCCCAATTTTCATGCTCGACGACGAACGTTACTTTGTATGGCAAGGTTAACTTTGTATACCTTACCGATGATTTATGATTAAGCTCAAAACAATTATTATTGTTATGGATCTTTATTACCTGAAAAATGTGAGAAAAATTTGGGAGAGAATAATTTTTAATAACAATTGATTTGTCTAAAAAAAATATCTCATAATAATGAAACAAAGGACAGCTTGGGAACAACGAATCGAGCCACTCTGACAAAAATAGGTGTTATTGTACACACTTTAGAGTATTTTCTGGAATTTTTTGAGAAAAATCAAAAGTGTCATACCGACCGAAAAAAAATATTTTTGTATAATTTTGGTGAAAATGGGCATTTCTTTAAACTCGAACAATTCAAAACAATTTTTTTTACAAGGTTCATGTAAAATTACAACTATTTTGTCTTAAACATTTTTCTGTTGAATCAAATGCTCACGAGATATAACGGTATTTTGAAAATTTTGAAATTTTGAACAACTCGAGAAAATGTGATCCAAAAATTTTGAAAAAATGTACACTGTTTTTTTTTCATATAATTATATAATTTGACAGAATTTCAATTTTTTTGAGAGTGGATATTTTTTTGACCGTTCGAAATGGTATGGAACGGCTCATATATATATATATATATAAATCAAAGCTGAACGTTATAATAAATTTTCTACACAAAAAATTAAATTAAATTATTTGGATATTCTTATTGTCAATAACATCATGATTTCCCGTTTTCACACGTGTATTTTGGTGAAAAAACATGTCAAGGTCATGATATCATCGGTCGGTGGATTCGTCTGAATATCAGCTACGTCTTAATAAAAAAAAGCACCTTATTGACCTTGAGAACGCAAAGACTATGACCTTGACAAAAATGAATTTTTTACCACTGTATCAGCTCTTCGAAATCAAATTACCAACTGACATTTTTTTCGTCGCTCTAAAGGCAAGGTAGATAATTGGGGTAGTCACGTTAAATGGTCTACCTTGTATATAAACGAAGCTAACCAAAATTGCAGATGCGTTCATTTCCACTGCGAATACGAGGGAATAAAAACTCCATTATCACGAACAATCTCTCATCGATCAAACATTTATTCCGACATTTCAATGTCTCCGTGAAAGCGAAAGGTGAGAGAATTTTTTTTACCATCCACTTAAATTCTTTCCCGAAGCCGTTGTGAAATATCCTCTCGTTCTCACTGTTTTCATAATTATCACCATGGAATTTTTGTACGAGCGATGGAGAAAAATAAAGTTTCCGGTGCTCTTTCACTCTCGTTGCCTCATAAAACGCTAATTGAATGCCGTCAACAATGCTCGTTACTTGTATAAAGTATTATCGGATCATGGATCTTTACATAATTCGAGTATCGATATACCGCCCATTTCTTTTTTTCCTACAGTCGTAATTGCCGCGAGAGTCGCACTTTCTTTCGTACACACGGTTACGTCACAACGCACTAAATGAAAAGCTCGGTAGAGACGGCGTATCGAAGTTGCCGGGCTTGTCTGGTCACTTGGAAATTGAGAAACTCGCTGAACCTTGTCCCACTGCCCGCGCAAGTAGACCTTTTCAACGGTGACAAAAGAGAGATATCGAACAGTGGTACGAGACATTCCAGGCCACATCGAGTTTGCACGATTTTGTCTGATATTTTTTTCCCCCCTTTATCGTTTGTATTTTTATTTTTACGTCTCTTTTTAAAGTTTGCATCGTTGTAATGCAATGATATTTTTTTTCTTCATTTTCCATTGCTTCATTTTCATTATTATCCAAAACCTTTATTGGCAAATTAAGGTCGTAAATTTCTAATAAGAATACGTAAAAACATTTGGGCGATTTTCACAGCGTAGATCGGCTAAAAAAATTGGGTTCATCAAGAAGAATTAATTTTTGTTGTATTCCAATGATGCCAATTTCAACTTCATTGTTTCCACGTGTTCCGGGGATTTTACGACCGCGGCCATTTTCCCTTTACCTTCCTATTTGTCCCTTCACTATTTTCTAGTTATTAAATTATAAACTAGCTACTCGGAGAACAGCGTGTTGCCCACACATCGTGTTGAAGTTTGCGTCGTTGGACCGCAACGATGTTATTCGTGATGGCCAATATTTTTTTGGGCACGACCAAGCTACGAAAATTACTGAAACGTTGCGGAGGATTGTATTGGGGATGTGTACCATCAGTGATTGATTCGGGGGGGGGGGGCACGCGCCCCTGTGTGCACCCCCCACCCCGGTTGATTTGGACCGTATGGGGGGGGGGGGGGGGGCTCCCCCAGACGTTCCAAATCGACTATACAAAAACCCAAGGAGTCCCAAAATAATCACATCACCCCCCCCCCCTCTCGTGCCGACCCGTGCAACCAGAAAAGAATTTTGTAACCGCCCTTGTGTACCATAAATTGGCAAAAAAACATGTCAGATAACAATAAGAATGCGGAAATAAAGCAACTGAGGGGAATTTTCGTATGCTGTCGAAGTTTGCATCGTTCGAATGCAGCGAAAATTCTTTTTTATTCCGATTCTTTCTGCGCTTTGAATGTCATCCGAAATACTTGTCGATACATTGCGACTGGAAGTCTCTAAATTGGATTTTTGAAATGTTTGATTTATTGCCGCCATTTTGATCTGTCAAAAAATTGGTATTCGGAGAAAAAAAATATTTTCCTTGCGTTTGAGCGATGCAAACTTCATTTTAATTTTAATAACGTTGCATCTCGTCGATGGAAACTTCAATGAGTTTAGGTTCGGGCAGCGTAGGATGGTCGGAAAAAAAATTGTCCCACGCTCGGCCCATGCACCGGCGCGGGAGATCGCTGCTAGCGCCGAATTTCAGAATTTTCTAAAACCTACCCTAGTTTTTCTCTTCTCCCCGTGTATTTTATTTCGAGCACCGTTTCCGTCGAGAATCGCCGGGATATTCCAAAAACCACAGAAAAATATTCGTTCGAAAGGGGACCGAAAAATCGATCTCTCGAATCGATGTTATTTGCGATGTCCGAGAGAAGAACAAATAATAATTAATGAGTGAAAAATCAACGTGGATCGCGGGAAAATTGATTTTGCGGTGAAAGCTCTGTATGAACATACGTAACGTGTACACAAGTTTGTACTCACGTGTGAAGTGTGAGTGGACTCGTTGGAGGTCGATGAGGCCACCTGGTTCCGGTTCTCTATGACTGTTTTTATTTGCTCGAGCACCTGCGAAAAGATTAACGCTCTTCTTACTCGAAAAGAAAATGAAAGAAAAGGGAAACTGCCGGCCGGGCGCTTGAACTCTAAATCGTTCGTTGTGATTTACGAGACAACAATAATCGCTGAGCTAAAAGTGTCGCGAGCGAATTCCCCCAACCGGCGATTGTTCCCCAGGAAATACCGCGATGCGAGAAAGATAAATTTTCATGACGTTGAATTTGCATTGTTGGAACGCAACGAAAATTAATTCTTGATTGCCTTCATTTTTTTGCCAATTTTGCGTGTGAAACTCTCTAAGATGTTTTTACGAATTCTTATAAGCTTTTAATTAATTTGAATTTCTGTGAGATGCAAAACGGGAATATTTCACCCTTTTCCCGACTACTTAGAGCTAGGAAATTTTCGAAACATACATCTAAAATCCGACAATGAATGATTCAACTGAAAAAAAAACATCAATAATATTTTCAACTTCTCATGTAAAATTATCGATATCTAATCATCCATATAAAATCTCACTAACACATACAAACAAATTCGTAGCCGACTGTGCTTGTGTGTAAATAGTTTACATGCAGCAATTAGTCGTAGATTCAATCTCAATTACTGGCTTTGTTGTTTTTTACAAGCCTTCCATGTTCGTAGCGTACAAACTCGTAAACTAGTGAAGTACCAGTGACAACTAACTAGTAAAATCAATTAAAGACTAAAAAGTAGATAATAATTTATATGGAAAAAAATATTTAAAAAAAACAAGCTGTTATTTAATGTACTAAAAAGTAGAAAATATTTTGTTCACCAAGTCACGCATATATGACTATAAATAAAAGCTTGGGCCGCTCAAAATTAGGACATATCATTTTTAATTTACATAAATCCGTTAACATATCAACTGCATTTAATTTGCTGTAAAACAACCTTACATTTCTTACATAAAAGTCCTGAAACTGAATATAAACGTGTGATAATAATTTTTCTAATTACTATTGTGGCAAATTAAATACGGCCAATAAAACTGAATTGATCAAATACATTAAACGTTTAAAAAGTTGAGCGCCTCAAGCTTTTATTTATAGTCACGCTATTTAAAGGTGACGCTAAAAATAGTCAGTTTAGTCAGTTTATTTAAAGGTGACGTTAAAAAAAAAGATTTTCTACTTTTTTAGTGGATTAAATAAAAGCGTATTTTAAAATATTTTTTTTATTAGAGATTTTCGACATCAATTTCCAAAAAGAACTGGGTAATGATGAAAATTAAAAAATGGGGAAAAAAATAATCGCTGCATTCCAACCATGCAACGATTGTCATTCGCTTTTTCGATTGTTCTTTAATGTCATCAATTCGAAGAAATAAAGAATGGAAGTAAAATAGAAAAATCAATAAAGAAATAAAAACTGAAAAAAATCGCTGCATTCCAAGGATGCAAACTTCAACGTCATAAATGTTCGCACGCGTATCCCAACGATCACTCGTTGGTCCGTGCAAAACTATCGCGCAGAATTCGCATTCTAGCTCGTTCTTCGTAGATTTGTTTCCAGCGCGATCCTTGCGTACGTGTACATGCAATTTTCTTTTATTTTAATTGCACTTCCTCTCGAATAGCTCGTTAACATCCGGTAATTTTGTTCTTACCCTCAACGATATCCGGTTGCTGTGAGCAATTCGCGAGCTGTAGTCCTTGTGCACCCCTTCGTCGCTTGCTTTGGTCTGTCGCCGCTGTGCATCAACAGAAAAAAATTTACACGTTATTGTTATTTTTTAATCGTCGATTAGTGTTGGTTATAACGATACAACATTTTCTCTGCAGAACAATGGATGGAGACTTCCCAAAAGACTTTGCGGAGAATTGGAACGGAACGTCTACTCGATTCTCGAATCATCAGAATCATCGAAATTTAATATGTATTGGACATTTCACGCCATTTCACCTAGCTCGTGACCCCAACCATTTTTTATTTGCCTGATTTTTTTTCTGTGTAATTGTACTCCATGAAAGGCATATTCACACCAATTTATAAATTTTCATCTCTTCTTTTTTAGGAGTTATAATTTTCCAAAAACGTCAATTTCGCTAGTTTTTGGCAACCCTTAAACGCTGTTAACTCCGAAATTTTTTGAGATATCGACAAATGTCGATAGAAAACTATTTTTTTTAAAGATGGCAACCTTTTTTTATTTTTTTCAAAAAATTCTCTAATATAGAATGACCCATTTTATGATTTTTAAGACTAGTCTCATCATGGGCAGATTTTTCCTTCCATTTTTTCTCTCGAATTAATGATATTTTTGTGAGAATATTGTTATCATTTCAATGTCCAATAATGCTATTAAAGATTTTTTTATTTCCCCCTCGGCTTCGACAGGCTTGAAACGGTTTGTTTATAATTTATGCTGAATTTAACGTGGAAAAAAAATTTCTTCAAAATATTTTTTTTAACGAAAGTACGCTTTACAGTGGAAAATTTATATATCGACATTTGTCGGTATCTCAATTAGTTCAGGAGTTATCAGCGTTTAATCGTTTCCAAAACATCCGTAATTGACATTTTTTTGGAAAATGATAACTACTGAAAGAGCAAAAATAAAAATCTAAAAATGGGTGTGGATACTCCTCTCATGGGGTACAATTTTACAAATAAAATCAGAATAATAAAAAATGATCGGGGTCACGGGCTAGGTGAAATGGCGTGGAATATTCCACATGTACCTATACACATTACGAGGAACATCACTTACGAGTCCACCTTCGATTTTGTTCAAACTCATATATGTCATAAAACATTGAAAACTATTAGACACGTATTTTTTTATTGGAGGCAAAACGGTTCTAAAATTAGCTTCTAATGCTTTATCACATATATGAGTTTCAATAAAATCGAAGGCGGAGACTTAGGCCTTAGGCGACAGTAACGGGTATAAAATGATGTGCGAATTCCCATGCAGAAATTTTGACCGGGATACCCTATGTCCGATCAAATCCCGATCAGGATTTGTCATGGATTCCCCAAAACCGGTATCCCGGTTAGAATCCAACTTGCATCAGTATCGGCATATGTACGACGACGATGGCATGATTTTGAAAATTTTGACGTCACGTGTATTTTCTGTATTACTATGGAATTCCTATCTATAGATAGGAATTTCTGTCTATAGATTGCTATTTATAAAATTCCTATCTATAGATAGGAATTACATAGTAATACCGAAAATACACGTGATGCCAAAATTTTCAAAATTATGCCATCGTCGTCGTACATATTACGATACTGATGCAAGTTGGATTCTAACCGGGATACCGGTTTTGGGGAATAAGTCTCTGTTTATACCCACCGACATGCCGGTGGGTATAAACATGTATTTGAGACAAATTAAAATCAAATTCACAATGATTAGATTAAAATTTACACCAACCGTGAGTTCTTACGTATTTCGAGAGAAAACATTTCGTCGAGGCAAAGAAATCTTTGCAAAAAAAGTTGTGAGTTTCAAATATTACATTATAAATATGAAAAAAATCACAAAATGAGTTGTGAATTTCCTCAAGTTGAAGAAAATAAAAATCGAATTCACGACAGTTATATTAAAATTTACACCACAAGTGTAAACGTATTTTGAGAGAAAACGTTGTGTTGAGGCAAAGAAATGTTCGCACAAAAAGTTATGTGCAAAAATTTCTTTGCCTCGAGGCAATGTTTTCTCTCAAAATACGTACGAACTCACTTTTGGCGCAAATTTTAATCTAATCATTTTGAATTTGATTTTAATTTGTCTTAAATACGAAAAAATTCACAACTAATTTTGTGAATTTCTTTGTATTTATAAGTTCTTGTCAATACATTTGCATTCACAGATTTTGATGTGATTTTTTTTAATTCACATCAAAATCTCGCGATGAGCGCGATCTGCCATTTGAATCTTTGGACAAATTTTTTTTTACTGATAGTTTAATGCACCAAAACTTTATAAATGTTATTTATTTTTATAATAAATTTAACATGTCATAATTCCATTTTTGACATTTTATTTCAGCCTGTATTCACCTGTGATCCTTCCCAGATTCCTCAATGATTCCATGGGGAATCTATTTAGAGTCATTAAAGGATCCGGTTCTGGATCCCTAATGGAATCCAGTTTACGGATCTTACATTTAGTCTTCGAATCTGATCCGATATCGGACTAGATCCCGACTGGGAGCCCGGGATACAAGTCAGAATCCAGCTGTATCCCTGCCAAAATTTCTGCACGGGTTCAACTTTTTTTCATATGAAAAAGTGATTCACTCATAAAATTAATTACACATCTATTTAGTATGAATATCAGGCTGTTAGAATTTTTTTTTTTTCGATGTACAAAATGGCCCACTACTCGAAACTTCTCGAAACAGCTTTTTTCCAATTGGCATGACAAGTAACTTCAACAATTTTCACTCGATTTACTTCAAATTTAAAAATTATGTTCCTAATTGCATTTCAAAGAGAAGTACGTACGGAATTTCGGATTAATCGAAAACTTTTCATTTTATGAGCAGTTTATGAGCAGTTATAACGAAATTTATTACTGAAAATTCATTTCTTAAGTTCAAATACCTACAAGTTTTGAATAAAACAATATTTTTTTAATTCCCTACGTATTTCTCTAGGTATTCTAATGTAGATTGACGAGAATTTTTGTTTTTTGTTCTAGGTAAAAAATTGTAGATACTTAATGTCACGCCGCGGAGCCCCTAAAAAAGATAACAAAAAGAAATATTAGTAGTCGGCCATATTGTACATCGAAAAAATATATATGTATTTTCTAACAGCTTGATATTCATATCAAATAGATGTGTAATTCATTTTATGAGTGAATCGCTTTTCCATAAGAAAAAAAATTGGTAATTCCTATATGATTTTATTATACCCGTTACCGTGGCCTAAGGCCTTGAGTGATGCTTCTTGTTGGATAAAGTGTGACGAGCTTATATATCAGACAGTACAAACGACGATGAAAAATGTATTAAATAAAAGTTATTTCGTTTCGAGTCGTTGCGAGACGTATGGGTTCTGATTAAAAATTTCGAAATTGATCTCCATATGATCTTGTTGGTTATACCCAAGATCATTCCGGGCCCATCATTCTCCTCCTTTTGAACCACGAAACTTTCATTGCAATCGTTTATCAGTGTAACCCATACTTTCTAAGGCATAAGCTTGTAAACCTTCATGTGATGATTTTGAAGTTTGCATCGTTGGAATGCAGCGTAAAGTTCTTTTTTATAATTTTTTAAACTCTTCAGCCTATTCACTCTTCTTCAGTCACTGAAGTTGTTTTGGACATCCATATTAGGGATCCATAACCTAAAACTGCAAAATTACGATCAGATACTAGATAGAGTTTAGATAGTAATTAAAATAATGAAATGAAAAAATTAAAAAGAATTTCTGTTGCATTCCAACGATGCAAATTTCAACACCATGATAGTAACGGATTCAACTGGGAAGGGTAATACGTAAAAATCCGCAAGTTCTAACTACTACTAGTTCTAATTTTCTCCAGCCCGTTGGAAGCTAGGTGGTAAAAAAATTGTATTGATTGTGTGTTACATTATATAATTTGAATAATGATACTTATCTTATAGCTAGAAGTGAGTGTGTATGTGTACACAAGATTCGAGTAAAATATAATATATGAATTTTATCTTTCTATAACGTGATATAATAAATTTTGAGTGATAATATAAAGGCCATAGCCGGGTAAGTAGGGAAAAATTGCCCCCGCATTTTTTCCAGCGAAATTTGGAGTATATTTTGAGGTGTAAAAAAAACAAATTTTCTGAAAATTTCATCTTCGTCAACGCAATGGTTTTAGAAAAATGATCTTTTTTAAATATCAAAAAAAAAAAACAATTCCGGTAACGGTACAGTGGATCGATTTGATTTTTTTTTGGTACTTGTTCCGATCAAACATGTTACGAAATAAAATTATAGAACATCTTGCGAAAGATTAAGGTTTGAAAAAAAAATTATATTCCTTGTTTTATTATTTTTTGCTATAATCCACTTGGGGTACAATAGCGAAAATTTGTTCATATAATCTTTGGGCACCTTATTATATTATATAATTTTTTCAAAATGGTCGTTTTGGTACGCCACAGTGAAAAAAAAAGAAACACACTTTATTGATATATTTTAGTTACATAAATATATATAACTAAAATATATCAATAAAGTCGGATATGTGACTAAATGATCGGCTTGGTACGACACAGTGAAAAAAAAGAAACACACTTTATTGATGTATTTTAGTTATATCGATATATAACTAAAATATATCAATAAAGTCTGTTTCTTTTTCTTTTCACTGTGACGTACCAAACCGATCATTTTGAAAAAATTATATAATCTAATAAGGTGCCCAAAGATTATATGAAAAAAAAACTCGTTATTGTACCCAAAGTGGATTATAGTAAAAAAAATTAAACAAGGAACATTATTTTTTTTAAACCTTAATCTTCCGCAAGATGTTCTATAATTTTATTTCGTAATACGTTTGATCGTAACAAGTACCAAAAAAAATCGAATTGATCCACCGAAGCGTTTCCGGAATTTTTTTTGTTTTATTTTTTTTTTAATTCTTTTTTCTAGAACCATTGCGTTAACGGGGATGAAATTTTCAGAATTTTTTTTTTTTTTTTTATACCTCAGAATATACTCCAAATTTCGCTGGAGAAAATGCGGGGGCAATATTCCCGTGGTGAAATATTCTCATAATGTATATTTGAATACGCAGCTCTCCAAGGTGTGAATAATTGATACAAGCTTTAATGTCGAAACGAGAACAAAGTACTATGTGAAATCGTCGTGCCTGGCCTTCTTTTCTTTATAATAATAATAATAATAATAATAATGTGTGTGTGTGTGTGTGTGTATATATATATATATATATATATATATATATATATATATATATATATATATATATATATATATATATTGCATTGTCTGCCGTTGCATTATCGTACTCCGTGTCAGCTGTAATGTACGTGACGTTAAACCAAAAGAAGTGTCATAATGGCCATTTTTCACAAGCGCAACGGTGCTGAACTTCGGGAAGTGCACGTGTGTCTTTTCCAAACGGATTTTTTTTCCCGAGTGCACATCCGAAACGAACGTCATAACGCTGAATTATCTCATCCTTGTGGCAGCGATACCGCACAAGCGGTTCCGCGTGCTGCCTGCACTGCGTACTTCAATCCCTTGGGGTTCTCGGGTACAGCGCGAGGTACACGTGCGTATACGCGACTTTGCCAAGTTCAATTCGGATCGGCTTAAACTCCGGGTACGCCGCTGCACCGTAATTGAATTAGTTCCTCGAATGACGGTGACCGTTCAACGGAGAAGTGTTCGTTGGTGACATCATCGACGCTAACTCGATCTAATTTCTATTCGATTCGATTTCATTCGATTTTTATTGGGTCGAACGAGTTGTACGACTATTCTTGACGCCTTTCGAACAAAAAAAATTAAAAAATGCTAGAGGCGAAGAGTTACAAAGAAAAAAAATATTGAACGATAACTGAACGTACGAAAAAATTGATTAAAATGAATAGTAAAAATTCAAGTAAATTCAATACGAATAACAAAAAATAATGAAAAACACGAAGAAAAAAAGAATGACAAAGAAGAATTTAAAAAAAAGATTTAAAAAATGAACAATAAGGATTTAAAAAATAAGGATTTAAAAAATAGTGTTGAAGTTCGCGTCGTTAGAATACTGCACGTCTCGACATTTCACTTCTTTAACTTTTATTATTATTCAAAATTTTCACCTCGCAGCTTATAGTTGTATATTTTTCATCAGCATCCTAAAATTGTTTCAGTGATTTCAGAAGCCCGAATGTGCCGAAAAAAATATCCCAGCACGAAGGTAAAAAAAAATCTTCGCATTCGGATGTAGTAAACTTCAATAGCAATGGAAAACACAATAACAAGAATGACTAGAAAGTCAAGAAAAAAACGAACAACGGTGGTAAGTAACTGAAAATAAAAATAATGCTTGTGGATCGAAAAAGTTGAAGATAATTCGGCAATAACAATTAAAGAAAATGAAGTAACGAAGGAGCGCCCGGTACATGATGAGCCACACGATCCGCGGTCTCGTGTTGCTCGATTTGCGAGCCGGGATTCGCAAAGACCATCGTATGGAGGAGAAATACCTTCGTAAAGGCGATCGATAGTGCGGAGCAACGATATGGTCTCACGTTGCAATAACTCTACGCGAGCGATCGTAGACGATGGACAGTGGCATGTAGGCATTTTGTACAGGGTGACTCGAAAAGTGACGTCGAATAGGAAAATGCAGATGCCTCGTATCAACCTCGTACCTATCCGAATCGTCCCATGTATGTTCTACGATCTACTTTTTTAGTTTCGAAAAAAAAAGTATTCGTTTCACATTTTTACGAATATTTCTGTAGCTAGCCCAACTAGAAAGAAGTTCTTTTTCCGACCTTGATCAGGATTTGTTGCCACCCCTGATCATTTTTGAAACGCAATCCCTGACTTTGGTCTGATCAGGGTAAAAAAATCAAGCCCTGATCAGGGTAAAAAACAAGGCCTGATCAAGGTACAAATCAAGGCCTGACATGCACTTCGAAGAGAGAAGTTCGCTGTTGCTTCGGAAACCACCATCTCTTCACATTCTTCATTTTATTGCCAACATTGAAAAAAATGAAATATCATCTATTTAAATCAAATGGGTTTTTTCATGTTTTACGGCTTACTACGATCCTATTCGTTATAAATATGTTTTTTAGAATATAGAATATAGAAAAGAATATTTCATACACCCAAAATAAAATGAAATACTTAATAGAGAGTTCTACCACAATGATTTTGTATAATAATTTGTCATTCGCTGGCCTTTTGAAATGTTCTATTTCGAAGAAAATATCGAATCGAACCTACAACGTACCTACCAATAGCTACGCACGCTGCCCCTACGCTACGCTACCGAGTGTTTGTATTATCTTAGTCGCAGATGTGGCATAAGAGACTACATGAATTCCTATATTTTTTTGTTGTATCACATACACCTTATTAATTAGTTAATATCATTGTGATAATTAGAGGGTGTTATCGAATATCCTGGTATAGAGTTATCAAACGTAATCTGTGTGTGTGTGTGTGTGTGTGTGTGTGTGTGTGTGTGTGTGTGTGTGTGTGTGTGTGTGTGTGTGTGTGTGTGTGTGTGTGTGTGTAATTTCGCTGTCCCCCTCTCTACCGCCCTCCCCGTCTATGTGTGTATTGCAATACAGCAATACACACACACACACACACACACACACACACACACACACACACACACACACACACACACACACACAAACACACGCACGCACGCACGCACGCACGCACGCACGCACACACACGCACGCACGCACGCACGCACGCACACACGCACACACACACACACACACACACATACGTTTCATTGAAATTGGTCGCGCCGTTATGGCGTGACTGAGTAACAAACACACAGGATATTATAAATATATTATAAATATTATAAATCCGAAAGTCTGTATGTTTGTTACTCAATCACGCCAAAACGGCTCGATCGATTTCAATGAAATTTTACATGTAGATAGCTTATGACCCGTATTAACACAGGATAAATTTTATTCTAATATCATATTTTTCTGATTATAATACTATACTCAAATCTAATGTAATGATGAAATTGAAATTTTTATAGCCTACTAATAAAATATAATAAAAAATAGTTAATATTATTCTTATTTAATTTACTCGGAGATATGACATTTTTAATTTTTGGTTTGGATTTTTGTTCTTTTAGAACATGGAATAGTATCTATAAGAATACAATCATAGCTGTTATTCCATGGCATACTCTACCTCTCTGCGCGAGGTCTCGTGACAGATGATAAAACATACAAAATTGAGATATGAAAATAGCTACCTTTATGGCTCGATTTTTGGCGTTTCGTCTTGACAAGAGTTTTGACATCAAACATAGTACCCAAGAAATCACTAAACGAAAGAGAAATTTGTCCAACCAACGAACCATAGTTTTCTGATTCATTGAAAAACAAAGTGATATCAATTGGATTTGACGACAATTCGGCTAAAGATTTGACGGAGGAGAGTACATCGCTCCTACGGTGGGTAGCATTTTCCTCCATCATGGAAAAAAAATTGTCGAAAATTAAGAACGACATGTGTTCTTCATTTTTGCTCAGACGGTTGCTTTCAAGGTTACTAGACGGAAGGAAACGTTTTCTCAAGCGGAATTGCGACGACTTGTGTGTTTATAATTGCTTTGCGCTCTTTGCCGCTTACACATGTTTTAATTTCCGTGTTTTTGGTTCGGTTGTATTATGTCCACCTTTGTTAAAAGCAATAAATCAACTCACTTAGAGACTTTTCGAAACAAAAATGATACTTGCCAAATTTTAACGCGGGCGAAGCCGCGGGTAGAGGCTAGTGTGTGTGCGTGTGCGTGTGCGTGTGTGTGTGTGTGTGTGTTAATTAGATTCGCACAATTGTGAGCTCAGTTTTTTTCTTTTTCTCACAATACAATTATCGTCTTAAAGAAGAAAAAATTGTCGTGGAAGCTGCAAGTGGTCAACAAATTTTTAGAACTCGCTGAAGCCTCTAAAAAATTGAAGTTTTCATTTAAAAAAATCGATTTTGTTTTTTTCGTTTACCTCTCACCCATGAATTTTATGCTGTATAATTTTTAAATTAACCTCGCGAAAGCTCTGCCCGGCCAATGAATATTTAGTGGTTTTAAAAATTTCTCACAGCGTCAAATTTATGAGTGAGAATAGTGAAAAGAAGTTGAGCTCTTGAGCGAGCACTAAATATTTGTTCACCACTCGCAGCTTTCGTGACCTTTTTTTTCTTCTTTAATGATGTTAATTGAATGGTGAGAAAAAGGAAGAAAAATAGAGTTCAAAATTGGACCACCCTAATATATGTGTGTGTGTGTGTGTGTGTGTGTGTGTGTGTGTGTGTGTGTGTGTGTGTGTGTGTGTGTGTGTGTGTGTGTGTGTGTGTGTGTGTGTGTGTGTGTGTGTGTGTGTGTGTGTGTGTGTGTGTGTGACTGATTAAAAAAAATTATTTTTCTTTTCCTTCTGGATTCTCGTGCTATTGTTGGGCACTAATAAAAGAAAATGTCTCTAAACAAATGGGCGCGGTCACTGAATTTTTAGAGGTAGCTATCTCGACTATTTTGTACTTGAATTTTTCTTTACGAACGTATTGCATTTAAGCATAGTCATGACTTCGGATTACGGATAAAAATCACATCCAGCAGCTATTTCGTAACCAAAATAAACTCTAACAATTTGAAAAGATTGCAATATTCACAATTCAAATCCAGGTAGATCAATAATGGCGTCTATACTACTCTCGTTATTCATGTAGATTTATTTATACGCATTAACATTTCTCACTTTTTACGAAAAATTAAATTATAAGCTTTTATTCATAAATCATGTATTTACATTTTCAAAATGCTACACTTGTATTATCTTCAAACTCATTTATATTTCTTCCCAGCCACTGTGCACAACATCGCGCATGCCACTGCGCATACTACTGCGCATGTCACTGCGCATCCGCGGCGCCATTTTGTATTGGCGCAGCGCATTTGTAAGTGGTGTTGTTTTTTTTTCAATGTGACTCAATTAAAGACAATTTTAAACAATGGCTCGGAAAAACGAAGACAACACAATTTGGCTAATCGGCAAGGAAATTCCGAAAATAAGTACCCGTCATTTACCGTCAAATCGGAAACTTTTGAGTTTGTTCTTTTACAAAGATAACAGAGAAAAACTGACCATACGGCGAAGTGCACACGAAACGATGAAAGAAGTTTTCGAACAATGGAAATGTGCTGAAATTCCAACGCGTCGATTGAATAACGCAATCTTGAAATTAATAAAACTCCATTTAGACTGGAAAAAACTTTTAAAAAATCGGGTTAAAAAGAATTTGCCGTGACAACGGAGAAATAATCGAAACGTGTGATAGCAAAAATAATCGCTCAAGTTCGTTAACATTTTGGGCAGAACGAAAATGTGCAACTTTGAACAGTTTGTCCAAATCTCTCTTAAATTTATGCTCCTTCAATATTTGTGACGGCAAATTCTTTTTAACCCGATTTTTTAAAAGTTTTTTCCAGACTAGATGGAGTTTTATTAATTTCACGATTGCGTCATTCAATCGACGCGTTGGAATTTCAGCACATTTCCATTGTTCGAAAACTTCTTTCATTGTTTCGTGTGCACTTCGACGTATGGTCAGTTGTTCTCTCTTATGTTTGTAAAAGAACAAACTGAAAACTTTCCGATTTGACGGTAAATGACGGGTACTTATTTTCGGAATTTCCTTGCCGATTAGCCAAATTATGTTGTCTTCGTTTTTCCGAACCATTGTTTAAAATTGTCTTTACTTGAGTCACATTGAAAAAAAAAAAACAACACCACTTACAAATGCGCTGCGGCAATACAAAATGGCGCCACGGATGCGCAGTGACTTGCGCAGTGGCATCCGCGATGTTATGCACAGTGGCTGGGAAGAAATATAAATGAGTTTGAAGATAATATAAGTGTAGCATTTTGAAAATGTAAATATACGATTTATGAATAAAAGCTTATAATTTAATTTTTCGTAAAAAGTGCGAAATGTTAATGCGTATAAATAATTCTACATGAATAACGAGAGTGGTATAGACGCCATTATTGATCTACCTGGATTTGAATTGTAAATATTGCAATCTTTTCAAATTGTTAGAGTTTATTTTTGTTACGAAATAGCTGCTGGATGTGATTTTTATCCGTAATCCGAAGCCATGACTATGCTTAAATGCAATACGTTCGTTAAACAAAATTCAAATACAAAAAAGTCGAGATAGCCACCTCTAAAAATTGAGTGACCGCGCCCATCTTTTTAGAGAAATTTTCTTTTATTCGTGCCCAACAATAGCACGAGAATCCAGAAGGAAAAAAAAATAATTTTTTTTTTTTAAATCAGTCTAATATATATATATATATATATATATAGGTATATATACACACACATATATATCATTATAGCTATATATATAGCACCCCACACATAGCGCCACAAATACATAAGTATGTACGTGTACACGTTCGTACGTCCAGGCGAATTGGTATGTATGTATGTGCGTAAGTCGCATGGTTCGTCCGAAGACGAGTTCACGGCGAGCAATGCGATACACGTGTAAGCCCGCGTCTTTAATTCGGTTAACTCGTGACTCGAATACCACCGAAGGGTAATAAATGTTCACATGCGCGTCTGCGCGTATATCGTTGTAAAACTACGTACGTAGATGCACCACGTAGCACGTGTAATGTAGCAACTATACCCAACGTATATCATACACGAGATCGGCCTTTTACAAGACGTCCGGGCAGTGTATCCCTGTGGGTGAGGCGTCTCTCTAAGCGATTGCAACTGAATAACAACCCCGAGAGCAGCGCATGATCGCGAGCTTGGCAATGCACGTAGGTATGAGATAAGACGCGAACGAATCTTGTCGATCGAACGGGGATTTTCGGTCGTGTATCTGACGCTCGGGGCAGGGAGAAAAGCAATTTGGCGATCGTGCGAAGTTCCTTTCAATCGAATTGAGGGAACTTTAGGATCTGGATAAAAGGTGAATTACGACAATTTTTTAGGGATCCCCAATTGATGGAATGAAAATTCCGTTCAGTGGCCATTATTCGACGTATGTTCAAGTACCTTTACGATTTTTTTCACAATATTTTGTAATAAAATGGCGACGCCGAGTCTGGATGAAGCGAGTCACTTTTGCCTGATAGTCACCTGTGACCGACAACATTACATCGATAATTCTTGACTAATTGCCGTGGATTATTGCCGTGGATTACAACCGTGGATTACAACATCTTATATCGAAGTACGTAGGAAATTTTTGATTGTTGAAAACTTTTTCCGGTACAATTATTTTCGACGACTTTTTTAATCGAAAACAATTTTCTTTTCAAACAGGCCCCATTCTTTCGGAAAATTCATATTTTTCAATTTCCTTATGCAGTTCGAAGGCACATCTTGTCTTGAACTCGAATTATTTTATCAGCGAAAATCTTGCGAACAAAATTTGTAAAGATTCTTGAAGATATGTATAATAAAAAACTGCGAACGGAGTTTTCATTTCACCAACTACGTATATAAATTCAGCTCCTCCTCCTGGCTCTAGACTGATAGTCTCTCACGGAGGTTGGAGGGTTACCTCAAGATTAAAAAATATCCACAAGAATACAAGATTAAAAAACCCAATTCAAGATTAAAAAATATATACATATACAGGGTGTCCCTCTTATCTCCGCCACCCGAAATAACTCGGTAATTATCGACGTCACACAAACATTTCCAGACAAAAGTTGTACGGTGATAAGGGGGCCATCAAATGCGACCATTTTTTTTTATTTCAGCGGAGGCGCTGACGCACAGTGAAGGTCACCTCCACGTTTTCAAATGGAATGGTACACTTTTTTTTCAACCATCTTGTGGAGCACCTCAAGCTGCATAAAAAATATCAGGGGTTAAAGTCGTTCAAGGTCATTCAAGGTCACCTATTTAGATTTGTATCATCGATACTGACCTTGAATGACCTTGAAAGACTTTGATCCACTAATGTTTTTTATGCGGCTCGAGGTGCAATATGGTTGAAAGAAAATGTACCATTCCATTTTAAAAAGTGGAGGCGACCTTCATTGTGCGTCAGCGCCGCATTTGATGGCCCCTTTTATACCGTACAACTTTTGTCTGAAACATTTTTCGTGACATCGATAATTACCGAGTTATTTCGGATGGCAGAGATACGAAGGGCACCCTGTATATGTGCACTGTAAAAAATTTCTGTATAAAAATTAATACACAAGTGTAGGAAGTTTTTATGCGGATACCGCTTATGAAATTTCAGATACGATTTTGAAAAACTAAAACAGGTTATTTTAAAAATGAAAGTGTAGCTCCGTAATATTAGTATACTTGTGCGTTTGAAAAATAATGCACGTGTAAAAAAATGTTCACATCCATGTATATTGAAATCAAGAACCATTTGCTGATAACAATATACGAGTGTATATTACATTCGTTCGTATATTAAGTTCGTAAAATTCAATTATTTTGTGCCTTAAATGTACAGTAGAACCTCGATTATCCGAACCAATTGGGACCGAGACTAGTTCGGATGATCGAAACGTGGGTTATTCGGGACGGGATCATAAACAACACCTTTTTACATAAAAACAGTACAGACATATATGCATGTATTGTTTTTATACATATATGTATGTACCTTTAGGGTACATACAAAAAACCCACGTTTCGATTATCTGAACTTTTTATCCGAACGATTTTATAAAAAAAATATTTAAAAAGGCATTCAACTTTTGGGTTTTTTGGGACGAGATCATAAACAACAACCTTTTACATAAAAACAGTACAGTACATGTCAAATTTTAATATATATGTATGTACTGTTTTTATGTACATACATATATCAGGTGTTAAAAAATATATATATATATATATATATATATATATATATATATATATATATTAAACGGCTGAAAAAAGTCGAATGCCTTTTTTAATATTTTTTTTTATAAAATCGTCCATTTTTATTTGACGAACGGCCGTAACGCATTTTTGAGCGGCTAAGTCTCGCAGCCGTTTGAGAAGGAGAAGTTGCGTTGGGTTGCTCATTGTTGCTCACGGCAGTGGCAGCGAGCAACAATGTATCTTTCGCGCCAACGTTCGGATAATTGAGCGTTCGGATAAACTAAGCCATCGTTCGGATAATTGAGGGTTCGGATAATCGAGGTTCTACTGTAGTGTAAATTTAATATAATTTTCACATTGTTTCATGTGATTTTCATCAGAGTTTATGCATTTTTTTTCAATTTCATTTTTGCACTTGTAAATAAATCTGTTGTGATCATGCATTGTACGTATCGTAAAATTCAGATTCACATATATTATATTTTTCAGGCTGCTGTAAATAAATTTCAAACTTGTTTTGCATTTTCAATGCTCTGTTTTTTATAGTTGATTTATTATACATCTGTAGTAACTTCCAATTGAAGAGACGGGTTAATGCAAGACATTTTCCACAAATTTACAAACTTGTCTTTGAAATTCCATGTTGCATCTGTTAAATTCCATATTCACGTTAGATTTTCATGTTCCTGTTTCAAATTTACGGTACAAGGGTTTCAAATTTAATTCCATCTACTGAGTTCGTAAAATTCAATTCCTTTGTATCTTAAATGTATTGTAAATGTCATATCATTTTTTACAGTGTGTATATATTATTGTCTAATGTATACTGACAAGGAAGAGTTGCGGGGTCGATCTCTCCAATTTCGATGAAATTCGGCATGCTTGTAGAATAGGTAAAAATAAGCGAGACGTATATTTTTATATCTGCAGGACCCGGTTTTAAGGGTTGAAACGTACCCTCGAAAATTGGGGTATTTTTCGTTTTTCTTCGATAACGTTTTAACGGTACGAGATATGAAAAAAAATTCAATTGCAACAATGTTTATTTTTTCGTGTACTATACATTGAAGATGAGAACGAAAACATTATCGACGAAAAACGAAAAACACCCCTATTTTCGAGGGTACGCTTCACCCGGAATAATCGGGTTCCGCAGATATAAAAAAAAAAACGTGTTGCCTATTTTTACCCATTCCACAAGCATGCCAAATTTCTCCGAATTCGGAGAGATCGAGCTCGCACCTTCTCTTGTATTTCCGAATTATTTGCATTTTTTTTTACCACATAACACCAGAGATCAAAAGTAGGTTCATGTATGTAATTTTACGTGCGATTAGATGGGCAAGTCGTTTACGCTACGGATGATGTAATATTTTTTTTGCTATTTAGCACCAAGACTTTCAGAGAACAGACATTTAGAGAAAAAAACCATCTTGGACATCGAAAACTATATTATATTTAATATTGAACCATCAAAGTTTGATAAAAGATTACGAATATTGGTTGGCGGATGAAAAGCATTGCTGCCAAACTCAATGTTCGCTACTTTGCCGTATGTCGGCGACACTTAATATTAATTAATGTTAATAATAAATCATCTCGTGACATAAACATAAAGTATTAAATAAAGACTAAAATTTCGTTGTGAGTTGTTTAAAACATTTACTATCGCAGTTTTTTAAATAATAACCATCGATAATGTTATACTTTTTCAAGCTGGTAGTTACACGAAAGTTTTTCTTTTTCAGGTCACAATAAATATGAAAATTCATCATTTTGCCCTTTAATTATATATTTTTACGAATTAGCATTTACAGGATAAATCTATACATCTTATGTTGGGCATTTTTTTAGGTTTATTGAAGGAAAAAAATCGTGAATGGTTATTTCTTTCAAATGGACCGCTTGAACCTCCTTAAATTTATTTGGGGGCTTTTTCGGATTTTTGGTTTTGAGGGTTCTGCATAAGCATGAGATTTTGAAAACAAGATTTTTTTATCACAAACCAGCCTAGGCTCAACATTTATGGTTTTCTACAAAGATTTTGTGTAAGTTTCGGAATTTGACCGCGGAATTTGACTCTTCCTAAAGAGTTTCATGAGGTGCCAGATCGCCTCACAGTTTTGCTATACGTAGAGATATATGGACACGTTTCATGTAGTTTCGCGTAACCGCACGTGTTAACCAGGAGGAGTAACCAGAGAGTGAGAAAGGAAGAGCGAGGTTGGAGCACGTCTCGCGTTGCTATTTTCACCGTTGACCTTAATGCTGACCAAAAATAGTCGCTGAATATCGGGAGCTTAAACCCCATCTTGTAAAACCGGTAGAACATCCGGGCCGGCCGGATGAGTACCCGACAAAAATGAAATTTTCCATTCAATTAAACTCTTTCTACGACAAAGGCATTGGGTATTCTCGTTCTATGTAATTTTCGAAACTTGGCCACATGAAGAATACTTCAAAGGTACGGTTTTGAAATTTGCATCGTTGGAACGTGACGAAAAGTATTTTTTTCTTTTTTTTAACTTTTGTTATCACTCAGAATATTTTTTCGCTAATGTCGATTTTAAAATTGATAAAAAATTCTTGAAAAAAAAATTGAAAAAAAATTCTTTAAGAAAAAAACGTGTAGGTGGTTTTAGTAGCCTGAAATGACAAAAAAAATTAGATGATTAAGTACCGCTCGTTGGAATAATTTAAATTAAAAAAATCGAAATTCTTAAAAATTGAAAAATTGAAACTGCAAAGTTGCATCGGAGGAATTTTGATTTTTTAAATTTGTAATTTCTTTGTTTTTATTATTATCCATTTTTTTAAATGTATGCTGTGGGACCGCATATCTGTATTTTGTGGCCCGCAAATATTATTCGGGCAAATAAAAAAAAATCCTTGCACTCCACCGATGCAAACTCAGTTTTCAGCGTTTTTGTAAATTCCTCTTCTCCTTTCTTAATTCTAGAGTCGTTTCCGTAGGAAGTCGTTGGAAAAATGCCCGAAAATTTTCGCCCCAAACTAAAAGTAAAAATAAAATTCGAATAAAAAAATTTGTAAACTGTAATCTTCAAAAAGAAAAATTCACCCGATACGAATTATTTCACAATCACCGTCATTATTTCTTTTTCTCATGACGTTGAATTTTGCATAATTGGAAATGCGACGATTTTTTTTTTGTTATTTCTTCATTTTCATAATTATCCAAGACCTTTTTTTTGCAACTTGAGATCATAAATCTCTGATGAAAATACGTAAAAACGTTCGAATGATTTCCACAGCCTAAATCGGCCAAAAATAAATGTCATCCCAAAAATAATTAACTTTCGTTGCGTTCCAGCGATGCGAGCTCAAAATTTTCTTTTTCCAAGGCGCCCCACGTCGAGTTTACAATGGTTCCCAAAGGAAACCCATAAAGCACGAAAACTTGCAAGCCTTTCGGTGTTCAATTTCCAATGTAGTTTGTACTCAACTTTCACAGTTACTCCTCCACCCCCTACCCCCCCTTTCCGCCCCGTACCCCCCCCCCTTCCGCCCCCTTCGGCCCCCTCGCTTTTTCGCTGCACTGCCAAGAGTTTCGAGAATGCATGACCATTGTTACGTACTTCGAGTGTTGCGAGAGGATCCAGCAAGGATAGTGGCCTCGTGTGGGGCACTTCCCCGGGGAAAACGCTGTCGTGAGATACGGACAGTTGACCGGAGACCCCGCGAAGCTTCGCGTAGGACTCCTCCGCGCCGGTACGCCTCAGGAACACACTGGAATATCAAGTCGACTCATTAATAAGACAACACTCGAGCGATGGTGAATACTTCAAAGGAGGACACGTTCACGTATACGTACAAATGGAGACTTGGATACGACTTTTTGTTTTTGCTTCTCGTACATGGGATACTTCGTGTAAGGAGGGAAAATCTCTGACTAAGAACTTTTTTAGTTGTCCGCGTCAATTCTGCGCTCCGGAAATTTCTTTCGAAAGAAAGTTAAGAATTTATGACAATAAATGGCATTGATGAGTCCAGCGTTGATCGGGGACTGTACTTGGATGGGTGACCGCCTAGCTGCGCATTTGCTTAACGGGAGAGATCCATTTGTGGTGTAAAGAAGAGCTTATGGTCGTAAATTAACTCCAGGAGGAATGGCGGATTGATCGGTCGTAAAAAAAAATGGTTTTCAAGAAAACGCGCTTAAAGTTTCGAAACTTCAAGCGCGTTTTCTTTAAAACCATTTTTTTCGCCAACCTTGTACAATGTAACTCGAAAACAATCCGATCGATCGTTTTCAAATTTTGCACACTTTTAGATTACATAATTACCGCCTATGTGAACCTAAAGTTCCTTAAAAATCATCGCAAAAACCGACTTTTTTAATTAACATATATTCAAAATGTGATGAAAAATATATCATTTTTTCAAACGTGTACCATTTTTCGAATTTGCACTTTTCTTTGGATTTTTTAGGTTCACATGGAGCCTATAGATCTTAGAAATCTAAGACTTCTTGCCTCTGCTGTTTCAGATCGATGCACTAAACGTTAGGCTGTACGCCACGTAACAACTCAGGCGGCAATCGTCTTTGAAGCAAATGTCGTACAGCCACCATTTTTAAGTATTAAAAAAAATCGTTCATTTAAAGATGTAATAATATTTCAATATATTGAATAATATAAACATGCACATGTACATGTGTTGTACATAAAACATGTACAACATATAAACATGTACATGTACAGAATAATATAAACATGTGCATAATATTTCAATTATGTAGAATAAATAGTTTCGACACACAATATTTACAAAAGTCGTTTTTTTCGACTGCTCAAAGGGATCTCTTCCCTTAAGGGGGTAGCGGCAAGGAAATGAGGGTGTCCAATTAGGTAACAACTAGCAAACGGAGCAAACGAATTGTTTGCTCCGTCAAAAGCCGTCCTCCTTCGTGCGGAATATCCCATGCAACAAATCCGGACTGGGACACGCAAAAGCCGGGGAAAACGGAGCCATAAAGTGAGGAACGCGTATATCTACACGGTAGTTGTATCACACCCGGAAAATTCATTGCAAGGTCCAATATTCACGAAGGTTGCTCTTTGTCTGACGGAGAGGCTTGGCTTGGAAAATATTTACTCGCGCTCGAGAAAACAGTAGCTTGTAAATCGAGGTGTGATTTTTGCAGTGTTTGCAAAGTACAAAGTATCGGGACGAATTTCGTTAACAATAATGTTTTTCGATTTGCCTTTAAAAAATGTTCTTTGTTATTTTTTTTTCAATAAAATAAGAAACATGGTCACACTTGTTTTATTTTCATTGATGAGTTTTCATCTGATATACAGGGTGGACCATTTAACGTGACCACCCCAAATATCTACGTTGCCTTTAGACCGACGGAAAAAATGTCAGAAGGTAATTTGATTGATTTCGAAGGGCTGATACAGTGATGACAATTTCATTTTTGTCAAGGTCATAGTTGTTGCGTTCTCAAGGTCATCAATGGTTTTTCAAATGGGAACATGATGTTTTTTCATTAAGACGTTGTAGCTGATATCCAGACGAATCCAACGACCTATGATATCATGACTTTGAAATGATTTTTCACCAAAATACTCGTGTAAAAAAGGGAAATCGTGATGGTTTTGACAATAAGAAAATCCGAATAATGTGATTGAATTTTTCGTGCAGAAAATTTATTGTGACAAATGTTCGAAGTGATGGCCATTAACATGGACACATTTTAGAAGACATCGGATGAATGATTCTCTCGACCTTCGAATGGTTTGTGGTGTGATAGCGGCGCAGGTTGTCCAACGGATACAATAGTCAATATTCGGAGATGTTTCTGATGTTTGTAAATATTGGAATTGTAACGTAGTAAAACTGTAGTAGAGAGAAGAATTTTTACCATCTACCAATATTAGAAGCAGTAGACGAGTGTATCCATCTAAAGTATCATGTAATGACCGTATCGAAAACGGTATTGTACAGTCAAGCAGAGAAAGTGTAAATGATTCTGATTTATGGTGAGACCGGCAAAAACTCTGTGCTTTCTTCCTATGGGGAGCTATAAAGGATCGTGTTTACCATGATGTTACGACAACGCTGGCGAACATGCGAGAACGAGATACAAGAGCCTGCGCCGCTATCACACCAGAAACTATTCTGTCAAGTCAAGAGAATCATTCATCCGACTTGTTAAAAAATGTGTCGAGGTTTATGGCCGTCACTTCGAACATTTGTTACAATAAATTTTCTGCACAAAACATTCAATTACATTATTCGGATATTCTTATTGTCAATACCATCACGATTTCCCGTTTTCACACGTCTATTTTCGTGAAAAATCATTTCAAGGTCGTGATTTCACAGGTCGTTGGATTCGTCTGAATATCAGCTACGTCTTAATAAAAAAAAACATGTGCCTATTTGAAAAACCATTGATGACCTTGAGAACGCAAAAACTATGACGTTGACAAAAATGAATTTTCCGCCGCTATATCAGCCCTTCGAAATCCAACAAATTACCTCATGATATTTTTTTCGTCGGTCTATAGGCAACAGAGATATTTGGGGTAGTCACGTTAAATGGTTCACCCTGTATAATATTATGAAGATCATCAGTCATAATAAATTGAGAGTGATGATTTTTCTTTCATTTTGCAGTGATTTAAATCATTCAATTATTGTGATGATTTTTCCGGAGTCACAGCGTTTTACTGCGTTCGTCCCACGTCAAGTGTCAAAGAAAATACAAATTGCCACAAGGAGTCTCGGGACGATATTTAAGGGGTTACCCCCACTTACGATTTTGAAAAAATCGATTTTTTTTATTGCATTTTTTTGAAGTATAAGTATCTGACAATATGTCCTGAAAATTTCAAGTCGATCCGAACAAAATTGACTGAGATATGAGCGTTGAAAGAGAAGAATCCGTTGTGTAAACGACCGGAAATTGAAACTTTAAACGTGTTTTTCTCAAAATGGCATTTCTGAAGTCGGTGACCAAGATTACTCGAACACTAATGAACCGATCTTGAAATTTTGCAGGCTTATTTAATACATAAAAATGTAGTCTTTAATCGTTCGATTTTTTTTTTCGAAAAAAATGGCCGTTTTATAGCCAAAAAACGGCCGTTTTTTTTCGTTAAAATCGAACCATTAACTTTGACTGTCCGCCATTTTGTGAAAAATGAATATTTTTTAAAATCCTTCGATTAAAGACTAGTTTATACTTATATTTGACTAAATCCATCCGCATTTTTTTTTCAGATGATCCACTTCGCCGCAATGTTGGTCACCGCAAACCGTGTATATAAAAACATTATTTCATTGACGGCCATTTGCCACTAAACAATGTAATATTTTTCAATAAAAAAATTACTGAAAGTTCTTCAAGATGTGTTCTTTAAGATGGTATATTGATCGATTAAAAAAGTTTCGTAGTTTTCTTTAAAAAAATTCATGAAAAAGGCCTTTTTTGCGCTACAAGTGGGGGTAACGCCTTAAAGTGGATATCAATTTATCCAAGTGGTAGAAAACAAGACCGAAACCTATGTATACATATACTTTGTGGAAAATTAATGAAAAATAATCACTCTTCATTTGTAACGATTGATGATGTTTTATTTTATTATTTATATTATGTCTAATAAGATGAAATTGTATCAATCACAATAAACCAAGGATGATGAATTTTTTCATTTTGAAAAATACTCTTGTAGATTTAAGGGGTTAGGCGACGCTAGAGTCCGAAAAAATACGCTTTTTGGCGATTTTTTTTTCAGAAAAACTACAAAATAAATCGAGATTACAAAAAAGGGTGTTTATCATTCATGCCAGTGACTGTATACAATAATTTGTTTGAAATGATTAATTTCACAGTGGCGGCTGTGGAGCGTTTATCTCAAAGCTGCATTTTTTTAGTTGCCCGGCAACAAGACTCGGACAATTTTCAACCGATTCAGTTGAAATATTGAATACATTTTGAAAAATACATTGTCAACAAAAGTACGTAGGATTTTTTTTTATATTGCATAGTTAATTTGTTATTAACAATTATCTGATGATTTTTTAGGCATATTTTACACTTTCCAAAAATTTGTCTCAAAACCGTTAATAACAAATGAACTATACAATATAAAAAAAATCCTACGTACTTCCATAGAGAATGTATTTTTCAAGATATATTCAACATTTCAAGTGAATCGGTTGAAAATTGTCTGAGTTATGTTTCCGGCCAACTGAAAAAATGCAGTTTGAGATAAACGCTGCACAGCCGCCATTTTAAATGAATCGCTTCAAAAAAATTATTGTATACAATCACTGATATGTATGATAAACACCCTTTTTTGTAATCTCGATTTATTTCGTAGTTTTTCCGAAAAAAATCCCCAAAAAGCCTATGTTTTCGGCCTCTAGAATGGCCTAAGGCCTTCATTCTGGACACTTTCTTAATAAAAGTAAGCTTTTTCGAAATTGACGCAGAAAATGTATATTCTTCTACCCCGAAATGATACCATAATATTTTTTATTTTAATTTCGAAATATTTTATCGAAAATATTTTATCGAAATTATGATATTTTTATTTTAATTTCGAAATTGACGCAGAAAATGTATATTCTTCTACCCCGAAATGATCCCGTAATATTTTTTATTTTAATTTCGAAATTGACGCAGAAAATGTATATTCTTCTACCCCGAAGTGATACCGTAATATTTTTTATTTTAATTTACAATGTTTCTACTTAATATTTCCCTTAATGAGCCTACTTTGATAAGAATACAACATATAAGTGATTATAACGTAAAAATGATCAATGAATTCGAAGTAAAAAAAAGTTGAAGCGTGTCCCGAATGAATTCCACTAGTGTGTGTGTTATGTGTATATAAACGCTTGCTGACTTGGTTTCCACCTGCTGGATAATAAAATATTCTCTTTAAATATCGCCCCGAGACTCCTTGTTGCAATTATTATTTTCTTCGATACTTGACGTAGGACGAATAAAACGCTATGACTCTGGACAAATTTATTGCACCAAGAGCGCGAGGAAATTCTTCGAAAAGATTAGAGATTCATTCAATTTTGAATCGTTTAAAAATGTATTTAATTATCGTTATTAGCTGCAATTGTAGAGTAGATAATACAAAAGTCTGCACAAAGTGTATAAAGAATGAAAGTATGCAAGGGAAGATAAGATTTGAAAAGCAGTCAAGTGCCTCTCCGGTCACGCAACGAAGAGTAGGGCTCCGTATCCTGTTAGATACGCGTATAACAGTAATATCAAATGGAAATTTAATGAATTAAAAATAAATCCGTACTCATGTGCTTTTCATTAAACAACAGTTTTTTTTACGGACACTGGTTGTCAGTATTCAGTGTGTGAACATTTTCCGAATAGCGTTAGAAATTTGCACATAAAACGTTGTCAAATTGAAAATTGTTTTTCTCATTCTCAAAATTACTTTTTTTTGCAGTCACATATATAATTCACAGTATTAGAGTTCGTTCCATTAGAATGCGACCAAAGTTCATTTTTTATTTTCGTTTCCTCATTTTTATTATACAAAATATTTTTACATCAATTTCTATCGTAGACCTCTAAATATTTGAAAAAAAAAAGAATCAATATAAATTCAGCAATATTGATCTTTAGTGCAGTCCAACGATGCAAATTTTAACCTAATTATAATTCAATTTGAAACGGCTCACTAATTACTGCTTCTTCGGATTATTTTCGGTTTTTGAGTAAACGGGTTACGAAAAAAAGAAGGAAGGGGGTTACGCTTTGATGTGACAGACACGGACGGACGGGTACAATGGAATTTTAGGGGTTCCTTCCCAGCTATCCAAGAAATCCTAATAAAGGATAATATTGAAATTTGCATAGTTGGAACGCAACGAAAACTTACTAGACGGCACTTTTTTTTGGCAAATTTGGGCTATAGTACAGTCGTGCTGTATATTGGAATCGGAAAGAATTAAAAGAAGGCTAGTTTTTTGACAGGTGATTTTTTAGGTGCCACGGGTGCTAAAACCAATTTTGCCTAAAAATCGGGGGTAGGGTTTTTTAGGGGATGGGGGTGGTTTAATGCCAAACTACAACCCCCACGAGGTCGGCGCCGGGAGACAAAATGTTCAGAAAAATCCGCGTTTTATTTTTGTCCATAGCGCCGAAGTCGTGGAAGTTCATTTTGGGGGTGAAAAAGTGGGGTGAAATTTTAAAAAATCAGTTTTCATTCGATAACTCTTTAGGACAAATTCATACAATTTTTGTTCAAATGGAAACGTTGTAGCCCTTGAACAGACGCGTCGATGGAGTATTCGATCAACCCTCTCCAATAATATCTTCACCCTCAAAATAATTGTTGAAGGATTAACAAAAAAATTGTTTATTGAATAACCCCAAAACAAACGATTTTTCGGGGATGGTTCAAATATACGAAATGTAGAGAATAATGTTCTCTATATTTTCGTTCCTATGCGCAACTTTTGAATTTTGCTTTTTCGGACCCCTCTCAGGGGTTGAAAATTCAAAATGAAATTCTGGGAAAACTATTGACCGAAACTAAAGAGATACGAGTTTGGCGCTATGGACAAAAATGTAGCTGAGGGTTCAAGCTACAAATTCTTCCACGGCGGCGAATTCGTGCCGTCAATAGTTTTCCCAGAATTTCATTTTGAATGTTCAACCCCCGAGAGGGGTTGGAAAATCAAAATTCAAGGGTGGTCCATAGCAACGAAAATATGGAGAAAATTATTCTCTACATTTCGTACATTTGAACCATACTCGGAAAACCGATTGTTTTTGAGTTATTCAATGAACTATTTTTTTTTTGTTTGTTTTTTAACCATTTTTTGGGGGTGAAGATATTATCGGAGAGTGATGATCGAATACTCGATCGACGCGTCTTTTCAAGGGCTACAACGTTCCCATTTGAACAAAGAACGTACGATTTTTTTCTAAAGAGTTATTGAATTAAAACCGATTTTTCCAAATTTCACCCCACTTTTTCACCCTCAAAATGAACTTCCACGACTTCGGCGCTGTGGACAAAACTAAAGCCCGGATTTTTCTGAACATTTTGTCTCACGGCGCCGACCTCGTAGGGGTCGTAGTTTGGCATTAATCCACCCCCATCTCCTTTCATCCCCTAAAGAAAAACCCTACACCCCGATGTTTAGGCAAACTTGGATTTAGCACCCGCGGCACCTACAAAATCACCTGTCAAAAAACTAGCCTTCTCCTAATTTTCTCGGATTTCGGGTTTTTTCAACGACAGCACGAATGTACTACTACGAAAATCACTCAAACATTTTTTATGATTCTTATCCGAAGCCTTTAGCCCAAATTTGCAAGATACGATTTTAGATTATGAAATTTTTTATTTTTGAAAAATAAAAAATAATATTCGTTGCATTTCAATGATACGAACTTCAACATCGTACATAAGGTCCGGACACAATGACACGGGCGTCGGAATGATCGCAAACGAATCACAAACACGTCATATTTAATTGTTCAATTACTTATAAAATGATTGCGGCGTCCTCGCGAAAATTCCTATTCGATATTTTCTCGGCCAGCCTACGAGGCGTCCGCTGAAACGATTTTATTCGTATGACACGAGAAATATTGATAATTTGAGCGATGTTGTTTTTTTTTCTTTGTCTTCGTTCTCACTCGGTATGAAAAATCATTTTCCCAAATTCCAATGGAGACCATACTCGGATAGATGGCTGCTCAGGCGCGCTCTGGCTTGTGCAAAAACTTCCGAAAAGAAAAAAAGAACGGCAAAAAGTACCTCTCGTGATCGCATGAGTCTGTGAGAAGTTCGCTGGCGCTTCTGCTGCGCGCCTCCTCAGGACGTCCCGCTGGATGTCGAAGCGTCACTTCCTCGCGGTCGCGCGTTATCAGATCGCCGTCCCGGTCGCCGTTTCGCGAGCCTAGCCGAGCGTCCGCCGCGCCACGGCTCTTTCGCCTGAAAATCCTTCTTAGGCCCCGAAGAGGATGGAAACGCCGTTTTTTAGGCTCTGCGAGGAAAAATACGATATGAGAATTGCGCTGTCGTTTTTTAAAATCCTCAGACGACCTCGATCTCTCATGCTCCGGATGTATGCGTTAGTTTATTTATATGTACTAAGTACTGACAAGGGGAGGACGCCAATTGGGACCGACCGATTTCGCCCAAGCTGCGTGGGTAGAAGGCAGGTCCCCACTTAATGATCCTAAAATATTTCGCCCGAGTGGGCCATAAAGGATAAAACACTCTCCGAAGATTTCCGAGTAGAGCTTGAGGAATATTTTTTCAATCATTTCCAAGTCAGCGGCGTAGCACAGTGGTCAAGCGCATTGCCTTTCACCCCGCTGGCTTGGGTTCGATTCTCGTTGCTACCGTTAAAAAGAAAATATTTATTTTTAAGTCCTCGCAATGTTTAACTATTTATTGTAGAATTTAAATATATTCAAGCAGTTAAAAACTTGAATGGAGTATGCTTTCCAATGAAGCATGTTTCGGAAAAGTGAAACCGGAAAAAATATGTATGTTTCAAATATTTCTACGATGGATAACACCGTGAAAATTGTAAAATTATTTCTGATAATGAATAAAAAGCAGCGTACATAATTAATTGGATGCATTTTCGGAATTTTCATTTTAATTAAAAACTTCACCTAATTATGTAAATTAACTGCTTGAATATATTTAAATTCTGCAATAGTTGCAGAATTATAACATTGCGAAAAATAAATAAAACAATTAAGAAAAAAGATAGCAGCGAGAATCCGATTCAAGCCAGCGGGGTTACAGGCAATGCGCTTGACCACTGCGCCACGCCGCTGACTTGGAAATGGTTGAAAAATATCGCTCAAGCTCTAGTCGGAAGTCTTTGGAGAGCGCTTTACCCTTTTCTATGGCTCACTCAGGTGAAGTATTTCAGAAACGTTAAGTGGGGACTCACCTCCTTCTACCCACGCAGTTTGGGCGAAATAGGTCGGTGCCGATTGGCTATTAACCAGGATTCACGCACACCCGCCTCAATTGACGGGTTATTTTACCTAACCATTTGAAGCTCTTTGATCCATTAGTCAGAGGTAAATTTTGATCGATTAATTCGATTTCACTCGATCGGTCCGCTGATCATGAATTTTCTTGTCTTATCCTAATAGGAGCAAACGAGCATTGATCATGTTGGTTCTACCTATGAACACTTCTCATGTAGATACCAGATGGCCCGAAAAGTATGGTGTTGAAGTTTGCATCGTTGGAATGTAATCGAAATTCTCCTCTGTTTTTTTTAAATTTAATTACATTGATTAATATCTGGAACCTTTCTTTGCATATTCAGGTTACATATTATTAATATAAGGATCCTTAATAATGTTCTAGTGATTTTCGTAGACTAAACGAGGTAAAAACAGGGAATTACGAAAAAAAAATTGCTGCATTCCAACAGTTTAAATCAGCACCATTAATAAGTGACGTCCGATAGCAAAATCGAGATATCTCGTATCTTTTTTAGTTTTCGAGGAAAAATATTTTTTTGTTTTTCTTTCTCAGGTATGTACTTATGTGGCGATTTTCTTTACTTATGTGGACGTTATGAACTGCACTATTAAGCAGTCAATAAATTAACAACGGGGCACTATAACACAATGCCTTAGATTTTGATCAAAAGTTAAACGAAATCGATTTGGGTTTCTTTGGGTTCAGCTACTAAAGTACAGATAATAAAAAAAAATACTTATACTAGTTTGAACGACTTCCAATTGCTTTTAAAAGATTCTAAGGGGAAAGTACATACACAAAGAAAACAAATATTTAAACCTATGCTACAGGCGAAAGCGAAAAAAACATGTAATACTTTTGTCTCGAGAACTAAAAAAGATCGTTGAGCATATATGGCGCTGGTTCGGTTGCGGATTGAGTGGTGGTCCACTTGTAATTGAACATCCAATAGTCTGCCCTCGATATGAAGATATTGACAATGCTTTCAACAAAAAATCGCAGGATATTCCAGATTCCACATTTCTTAGAAGGGAAGCCTTTGTTTTAGGCTCAATTTTTTCAGGGTTACGAATCGTTACTTTGTTTCAAAATCTTTTTTTTTCATATAAAACTGTTTTTCAATAATTTAATTTCATTACCGTGTTAATCAATCGAGTTAAACGAGGCATGAAACACTAGTATTGGATCTATTGTATTTCTACGTGGTCCTCCGCTTACGTACCCGCCATACTCGTATTCCAAAAGTTTTCACATACGATACAACAGTATTTTTCTTTCCAGCATCAAAATAATATGTTTTTGAACATTTGGAACTTTGGCACCTTGTGGGAAAAAACCCATCCATGACCTTGATAAGTTCGAAAAATGTCATTGGGAAAGGAAAGTTTTCTTTGGAATGAATTGTGACCAACCACACCCTTCAAGTCTTGTTGAAAAGCATTGTTTACGTATCTTCGATTTAAAATAAAATATTCAGGTGGTAGACTTTTGATGGGCTAGCCCGTATTCCTTTCAATCGTTACCGGCTTGGGGAACGAATGTACAGGATTATGGTCCTCGGTGTATCCACTTGTGGTGAGCCTGGATGGGCTTGCGATGACAATGGTTCAGGTAAATACACTCCACATTCAGCTCTAGATTGACCGCACTGGGTGGGATATAGATGAGGCACGTGTATACACATAAACGTATTCTATATATATATATATATATATATATATATATATATATATATATATATATATATATGTGACTAATAAAAAAATCGGAATCTTGTATACAGAAATTCCATTATCGGAACGATCGGAACGACTGATGCAGGACAGAAGATTGACTGGAAGGATATGCGGTCATCTCCTGAGTGGAAAAGTAATTGGATATAAAGAGAAAAGGATAGGTAGAGCGAGACTGAGAAACAACATTCTAATTTTATTTCCCGCGTTATCGATGATGTCTAGCGAACTTCACTGGATCCACAATGCAGTAGTTGCAACGTAAGAGAAGGTTTGGCTACCCCTATTTGAAGAAGTCAGCAGTTGGAGGGCAATGAAAATGATTTTTTTTTCAATCACCCACATCTCTTTTTTGGGCAGATTTAAGGTACGAAAATCGCTCGCAGGTTTTTTGGGATCCTCATTAGAGATCCACAATCCAAATGTCCTTTTTATTAGAATTTTTAGTTTTCTTATAGATTAATATAGTAGACCTCTTAAGAGAATAAGGAAAAACCGTTTGGGTGATATTTGTAGCTTAAATCGGCGAAAAAATGAGGACAATAGAAGAAAAATTAACTTTCTTTGCATTCCAACGAAACAAACTTCAACATCATGACAATGGAATTGAAGAATATAAAAAAGAATTATCTAAAACGATCGCAGTACATTCACCTGAAAAGAGAAGCGGGCTTTTTTTTTACTGGACCGAAACAGCATAAGGCGTCGCACTTTAATCGTCAAATTACTCAGGAATCGACATCGCTCCAATTTCTGGATTTCAGAGTCACGGGATCTTGGAATTCTTCAAGCGAATTCATTTTTGCATCCGTACGTTCGAATTCCGATCGCGATAGGGTGCAAATCAGTGGATAAACTTTATTGGTGATTGGGAAGCGACATTTTCTTCTTCTCCAAAATGAGAAAACATTATATTTATATGCACCAGGATTCGTTAACTATTAACAAATAGTAAAGTTGCATATGGCGAAACAAATATCTTCTTACAGTTAATGAATGAATCATTTGAGCCTTTTGATTGTCACAATGAAGATTTGGTAGTAGTTAAGAAATGGGTACTTTTAATGGTACATACCCGTTCTTAACAGTCAATAGATATACAGTTGGTCTAACCCAATGCTTCGTATTAATGTACTATAAATACTCGTTTCCTATTACTGAGGTGTTTACTCAATGAGATCAGTGGAAAAGTTGTCCCAGATGTAAATGATAGTTGGGTGAGCGATATTTTATATTCGCACAAATCAACATTCGTGTATAGTTGCCAAATAATTATTTATACAAAGTTTTTCATTGATCGTCGGCAGATGAAAGTGCAGTTGGATCAATGTAGCACTATAGTGCTAGTGGGCAAGTGTACAAGGAACAACTGTCATTTTCTATTTGCTTGCTACTTGTAGAGGACAACAAAGATGGCAGCATCAATACGTCGTAGGGATAAAGTTCCGAAAAGCCCATGCCGCTTTTTTCGTGAAATGTTGTACACTTATGTATTTTGATTCGCTGAACACGAATATGATGATTAAAATTGGTGCAAATTTAATTTTCAAGATAAAAACAAAAAAAACGGTTTTTTTGTAGTTTTTTAAATTTTATTTTAATAAATGTTGATCATAGAGGAAAATGTCTTCTACGAAAGTTGTAGCCCATCAAAAGACTGATAATTTATGTGCTATACAAATTTTGTCCTAAATCATTATTTTCCAAGAAAATGGCATAATTCTTCAATAAGTATATTTTGCTAAACTCCATTAGTTTCGATATTATCTACTTAAGCACTTTACTGCATATGGGCCCAAATAAACCCAAATAACATAAACAGAAACAGCAATCAAAACAAACCGAACCAAACTCGGGTATGTTGAATCGCGGGGTGCGTAGAACACTAGGGTGGGCGTAGGTCACCGCGGATGGGTACGTAGAACACTGAGGTGGGCGCAGGGTACTTCCGATAGGTGTGTGGAATAGCGGGGTGCGTGGAATCATGGGGTTCGTAGAACACTGGGGTGGGCGGGGGGCACTTCGGATGGGTGCGTGGAATCATGGGGTTCGTAGAACGCTGGGGTGGGCGGGGGGCACTTCGGATGGGTGCGTGGAATCGTGGGGTGCGTAGAACACTGGGGTGGGTGGGGGGGGGGGGGGGGGCACCTCGGATGGATGTGTGGAATCGTGGGGTGTGTAGAACACTGGGGTGGATTTGTTAGGCACCTTTGATAACATCGAAACTAATAGAGTTTAGCAAAATATATTTACTGGAGTATTATCCCATTTTCTTGGAAAATAATAATTTAAGACAAAATTTGTATAGAAAATAAATTATCGGTCTTTTGATGGTCTACAACTTTTATAGAAGACATCTTCCTCTACGATCAACATTTGTTAAAATAAAATTTAAAAACTACAAAAACCCGTTTTTTCAGTGTTTATCTTGAAAATCAAATTTGCGCCAATTTTAATTATCATATTCGTGTTCAGCGAGTCAAAATACATAAGTATACAAAATTTCAAAGAAAAAAGCGGTATGCGCTTTTCGGAACTTCACCCCGTCGTAGAGCAAGGAACAACTCTCATAGAAAATAGGCGGTCGACCGGTCCCGCGATCGATGTCTTGGCTACCTCTATACCAGTGTGACACTTTAAAAAAATCGATTTTTTTTTGCCTTTTTCGACAGTTTATACTTTCAAGAATATCATCATTTATATCATTTATATCTCTATCATTTTATCTTGCAAAAATCAATGGTTAAATCTTTCAACGCGTTTTTCTCGAAATGAGATTTTTCAAATTTGCTGGCATTGTGACTCAAAGAGCAATTATCCAATTGACTTGAAATTTTAACTGAGTACTCTTGAATATATTTACTCTACAATGACGTAGGATATTTTTGATTGGATGAAAATTGACGATTTGGCATTGAAAAAAAAAACGACCATTTTATAGGCAAGAAAACATACTTTTTTCATAACTACGCCATCTTGTTATATTTTGATATTTTTCGAAAATCCTACGTCATTGTACAGGAAATACCTTCCAGTTTAACAACATTTTTTCCTTTTTCGGTTTCAGCTACTCAATCGGCCGGAATCATGTCCGCAGTGGAGGAACTTTTTTTTGCGCCTCCGAAGGCAGCGCATAAGTCGCTTGGATCTCAATAGTTTTCTACGAAAAAATTATGTAATATAGGTCAAATATAGCCAAATATATTCTTAATTTTCCGAAACATTTAATTGAGTACTTTTCTTCCAAAAAATTCCCGAAAAACACCCAAATTTTCAGCATTTACACTGGTATATCCCCTTAATGCATACTTTAAGACTCTCTATATTTACTTTCAAAAGTTTCCTCAATATTTGGCAGGTCCCACGAAACAAGCAAAACGACTAACAAATTTTGTAACAGTTAATGAATATTTGAATAAAAGTACCAACTAAATGTATTTCTTTACTATAAATAAACTGTTTTCTCAGTACAGCTAAATTTGGGGAAAGGATGAGGTACAATGAAGGTGGAATGACGGCCGGCTCCTTTTCATCGACACGAAGTGTGGGCAGGGGGAAGGGAAGTGAGAGGAGGGGCGAAGATGAGAAAAGGTAAAAACAGAGAGAGAAAAAAAGAGCGGGAGCCATGGGAAACAGGAGAGACCCAGATGACAGAAGGAGAAAAAGAGGTAGAAAGGGCGAGAGAGAGAAAATAAATTAAAAAAGAGAGGTAGATAAAAATGAGAAAAAAATAGCGTGAACTGGAACGCGATATGCAGTCGCAGAAAAAAAATCAACGTTGGTGCAAAGGGTTTTTTTTTCTCCAGGAATGTTCGCATCAGAGAAGAATGATCTTTCGCTCGAGGCTGCCTTACCCTTCAGCCTGCGTTCAACTCGCGCAGGATGAACGGAGACGGAGAATTAAATGGAGAGTGCGAAAATTCTCGCCACCTTCATACAGATCCGGAAGTGATATGTACGCGGTAAAGGGCCGAGGCGTTCCAACGTAAAGGGCCGAGGCGTACCAACGTGCCATCGAAAGAAAAAACAATAATAAATCCAAACGAACATTCCATCTCATCGAGACAGGGGCCGAGGATTTTTTTTCCCGACATCATCATTTCCTTGCACTCACTTGTCTCCCGGTGGGGCGGAAACGCAACGACGTACGCGAATGACGTTCGATATTTCACGACTAAACGTCACACGTGCGGGAATATAATTGCGCGAGGGAATCGCGAGCAGGGGACAGATGAAAAAAAGCGGCGTTTCCATGTCGAGCAGCGTCCGATGAGATAGGCGCGGGAAATGAATTTCATCATGAGCAGGAAAGAGAATCTGCGCCCTGTGCTCGAGCGGCATATCGATGATTGCCGTTCGAGTGGTCTGCTCCGTTGATTCCGTTACACGTCGCGTAAGGCACGAGAGATAACGCGAGAGCGCGAAAAGTGTATTTACCAAAAAAAAAAAAAAGAAGCCGCCTGTCGTTCAAACGATCAGCGATAAAAGCTCCATCATCGTTCGCGATGCGCAAGATCGATAATATGCGGTCGCCATCTTTGAAATTCTATGAAGTCTTTCGCACTGGCACGATTTTGCGATTTTCGTTTTTTGTTTTGTTTTAATGTCACGTTGTGCAGTTGCGTTAGAATTGGGCATTGAGGAGGTTTCTCGGGAGGTTTATAATTATGCGAGATATTCGTAAGATAAATGACGTTGGAGTGTGCATCGTTGAAATGCATCAAATTTTTTTTTGGTGCTCACATTTTTTATTAGATATTTCAACTAGCAAAAAAGCTCGAATGTTTTTTTTAAAACTTTTTTTTTACAATTTTAGTCGATATTAAAAATGAAATGAAAATTGAAAGGAAAGAAATTAGAAATGATGAATGATGATATTGAAAGTGAATGATTGTATAAAAAATAAAGGAACTGAAATTGGAGAAATGAAAGACATTTTTAATGATAAATGATTATATTAAAAGCAAAGGACTGTTTGAAAAATGAAAGAAGTGAAATCGGGGAAATAAAAACGATTGGAAATAATGAGTGATGATTTTAAAAGCGATTGCCTGTAACAAAAATGAATTAATAAAAATTGGAGAAATGAAACCGGGTAGAAATGACGAATGATGATTTTAAACGTGGATTACTGTATCAGAAATGGAGAAATGAAAATTGGAGAAACAAAAGCGATTTCTAATGATGAATGATGTGTAAAAATCGAACGACTACATAAAAAATGAAGAAATTAAAACTGGACAAATTTAAGAAATTTGTAATCATGAATGATGATATCGAAAGCGAATGACTATAAAAAATGCCGAAATAAAAATGAACGAATAAAAGAAAATTAATTATGGTATTAAAAATGGATAAATAAACGGTATTAAAAATGGATAAATAAAAAGGTCATTGCATATGGCGTTAAAGTATGGCGCATCGTTGCAACGGAACAATTTTTCCTCTATTTTTTATTCCTTTATTTTTCTTAATATCCAAAGGCGTTCCTGCAAATTATGGTCATAGATTTCTAATGGGGATACCCAAAAGTGTTGGAGTGATTTTCGTAATGTAGATCGGTAAAAAAAACTCTGGAGCAACTAAAAAAAATTGACTTCCGTTGCATTCCAACGATGCAAACTTCAACGTTGTCGTTGCATTCCAATTATGCAAACTTCAGATCCAAGTAAAATGCGCCTAAACTGCGAGTGGATTGTTCTTTACCGAAACACCATTCGAGATCCCCAAAATCTTCGAACGTTTCCATTTTCCAAAGACTTATTGGAACGATCGATGACAACGTAAAATTACTTGAAAACTAACGTCACAGTCATAGTCACAAATATGGATCTGCGAAAACAAGTATTGCCATTCGGACGGTAAAATCACTTTTTAAACGCGCACGAAAAAATTATTTTTCGTTGAATGTTTTTTTTTACGAATTAGCGTGTATTTATCATTTATATATGGTATTTTTATATGTTTCGTCGCAAAAAAGAGGAGTGAAACATTACGAAGTCTGCAAGACTTCGACGAGGAGGAAGTGACTAAAGTTTTGCCCATCGTCGACTAGAAGTCGTAGTTCGTATGTATCGTCTTTGATAAGATTGGGAGCAGCCGGCGTGCGCTTGTCATCGCGTCGCGATAGCTCTCGAAGAAGGGCAGGGTTGGGGGGGGGGGGGGGGCTGTAAATCGCGATCTCTCCCCTTACTCTCTTTATTCATCCGCGGCGAAAATGTTTTTCCATTTACTCGAATCGGATTATCGTCGCCGATGAATTATCATCGAATTAATGGATTCGCGATCTTGTCGCGACGAGAGAAAAAAAATTATCACTAATTTGCATCGATAATTGTATCGTGGCTTTGACGGTCATTTAGTCCTCTAAATGACCCTCAAAGCCACGATACCCCGTGCAGAAATTTTGGCAGGGATACAGCTGGATTCTGACTTGTATCCCGGGCTCCCAGTTGGGATCTAGTCCGATACCGGATCAGATTCGAAGACTAAATGAAAGATCCGTAAACTGGATTCCATTAGGGATCCAGAACCGGATCCTTTAATGACTCTAAATAGATTCCCCAAGGAATCATTGAGGAAGGGGATTGGGAAGGATCACGGGTGAATACAGGCTGAAATAAAATGTCAAAAATGGAATTATGACATGTTAAATTTATTATAAAAATAAATAACATTTATAAAGTTTTGGTGCATTAAACTATCAATAAAAAAAAATTTGTCCAAAGATTTAAATGGCAGATCGCGCTCATCGCGAGATTTTGATGTGAATTAAAAAAAATTCACATCAAAATCTTTGAATGCAAATGTATTGACAAGAAATTATAAATACAAAAAAATTCACAAAATTAGTTGTGAATTTTTTCGTATTTAAGACAAATTAAAATCAAATTCAAAATGATTAGATTAAAATTTGCGCCAAAAGTGAGTTCATACGTATTTTGAGAGAAAACATTGCCTCGAGGCAAAGAAATTTTTGCACATAACTTTTTGTCCGAACATTTCTTTGCCTCAACACAATGTTTTCTCTCAAAATACGTTTACACTTGTGGTGTAAATTTTAATATAACTGTCGTGAATGCGATTTTTATTTTTTTTAACTTGAGGAAATTCACAACTCATTTTGTGATTTTTTTCATATTTATAATGTAATATTTGAAACACACAACTTTTTTTGCAAAAATTTCTTTGCCTCGACGAAATGTTTTCTCTCGAAATACGTAAGAACTCACGGTTGGTGTAAATTTTAATCTAACCATTGTGAATTTGATTTTAATTTGTCTTAAAAACATGTTTATACCCACCGACATGTCGGTGGGTATAAACAGAGACTTATTCCCCAAAACGGGTATCCCGGTTAGAATCCAACTTGCATCAATATCGGAATATGTACGACGACGATGGCATAATTTTGAAAATTTTGGCATCACGTGTATTTTCGGTATTACTATGTAATTCCTATCTATAGATAGGAATCTATAGACAGAAATTCTTATCTATAGATAGGAATTCCATAGTAATACAGAAAATACACGTAACGCCAAAATTTTCAAAATGATGCCATCGTCGTCGTACATATGCCGATACTGATGCAAGTTGGATTCTAACCGGGATAGCGGTTTTGGGGAATCCATGACAAATCCAGATCGGGATTTGATCGGACATAGGGTGTCCCGGTCAAAATTTCTGCACGGGACAATTATCGATGCAATTAGTGATAATTTTTTTTCTCTCGTAGTTGGGAAATGATAAATTCACTTCACTTTCCTCCATAGCGAGTTATCGATTCAATTAATAAATTCATTTATTCTCGTTATAGCCGGAAATACTTTGACTCGCAGATTGAGGTTATGGATCATTGATGACGACTTGAAAAAACGGTTGAGTAATAGTGGGAACCAAAATATCTGAACTGAAATTTTGGAAAAAGAAAACTTTTCATTCGGTTCCCAATCGTCAAACAAAAATACTAAAGTGTAACATTTGTGTGTAAATACATTATAATTGAGGAAAATATCCGCAATTATAATTTATGCACACACGAATTCTCTTTTAATAATTATTATTATCTCATTCTTAATGATAATTATTCTCTGCGTAAACACACACATTTTTCGGTTTCTAGGAAAATATAGAGCTTCTCCGACCTCTATGAGAGAATATTAATATTCCTTTATCTCTATGAAAACATTAATATATTTAGATAATTAAGAAAATGTACATTTATTTCGTTTTTGGGTGTGAGGAAGCGATTAATCTAAATCTCGACTTTGGAAAAACTCCATAGGCTTACATATCGATTTTTCGTTTTTGACGGATTCTTAAAATATTACATTTCAAAAACATTTTCTGAAAATTTCGAGTCGATCCGTTCCAAATTGAGAGAGTTATGGGCGTTTATAGGTAGGTTCGGCGAACCGGCAATCTTTAAACGCGTTTTTCTCAATAAATTTCTTTTTTAAATTGTTGATCACGATATCTTATATATCACTACACCGATATATAAGATATGTAAGATATATAAGATATTATATAACACTACACTACGTATCAAAAAGCAGTGCCCGAACGAAGGCATTTTTTTTCAATGCATAGTTTTTTTATTGACGAATTGTTCACTTTTTTTATTAACGTTTTGTTCACTTTTTTATTAACGTTTTGTTCACTTTTACTTTGGACGGCCGGCATTTTTTTAAATCAATATTTAATGAAACCCTTCGTGCAATCACTCGATAATTTCATGCAAAAACTAAATGCGTATGATTTTTTTCATTTTGGATTATTTATTTCCGAGCAGCAGTGGTCATCGCGAAGGAAGTTTTCGAAACGGCGGTCTGCACAAACCATTGCACCTACCACATTTATCAATATTTTTGGGTAAAACCGCCACCCTCCGATCGAGCTGAAATTTGGCACAAACCTTCCTTGAAATATTTCAAAACAACCCCTAAAGGAATTTTTGGCGACGCGCAATAGTTTTTGACTTTGAGTTTTGGATTGTTTACGTTTGTTCGGCTTTGTTTAGTTTTATTTGGGTTTGGGCTTGTTCGGGTATTTTAGTTTGGATAAAACGAAGGGCGCGATGCATATATAGGTATGAACGGAAACGTAGTAGATATAGATATAGTCGGTGCGTTAAAAAGAAACGTCAAAATTCAATATCTCGAAAACTATTGCGATTCGCCAAAAATCCCTTTAGGGGTTGCCTTAAAATATAAAAGGAAGGTTTGTGCCAAATTTCAGCTCGATCAGGGGTCCTGAACTTTCCCCTAAAAAAAACTTAAAAATTCAATATTCCGAAAACTATGGCGAGTGACCAAAAAATCGCTTTAGGGGTTGTCTTAAAATATCAAGAAGAAAGTTTGTGCAAAATTTCAGCTCAATCGGAGAGTGGAGGTTTTCGGAACCCTTCCCCTGCACATGCTTTCCCGAAAAAAAAAAATCACGATTATTCCTCTTTTTCAGACCACGAGTTAGATGCAGCCCGTTAAAGGGGAGAACCACCCAACTTCTTCCTATAATAAACCAATAATAAAGTTACTCCCTGATTCGTTTACGATAATCAATTTTGATGATTTCGACTTATCATCAGAATCGTCGCACCAATGGCTTAGCAAAAAATAAACTTTCGTATTTCCCCTGGTCCCCTTAACCAGGGGTTCGCTCGATCCACGCATTCCTCAATCTTATTGACCCCGCAAGTTTATTCAATTAAACGATCCGCGTGCCCCATACGATAAATCCACACCGTTTCAATAGTGCGTAATCGAGAAGCGTGGAAAAGCCGTGAGTCGTTCGATTCTCTTGCACACGAGTGCATCAACAGCGATCGCTGCGAGCAGTGCACAGTTCCATTGTGCAAAAATTGAAGTGAAAGTGACTGAAAGGTATATACACGGAACACGTCGGTACAGTAAACGTTGAAGTATAATGTGAACAATAACGGTGGGAATAAGTTCGAAGTGAACGCACACAAGGAAAAACAACAACAACACAACAACAATAGTGTATACGCCTTCGCCGAGCGACCTTAATTTCGTCGGAATAATACGCCGATAGTTCTCTTTCGCTGCAGAAATCGTTCATAAAGTGCTGAGAATCGCGACTAAGCAAAGTATACTGTACACCGTGGATCTCCCGAGTACCCATTGGCTAAACCGTCGAGCACCGTAACTTGATCTCCTACTCACACATACGCAAACTTACAAAACGATTTCCGAAGCGTTTTACTGACCTGAATCCCCAGTAGAGTCTGACGAAAACGTTCATACACGTGTATGTAATGATATATACACATAGAGGGTGTCCCTCTTATCTCTGCCACCCAAAATAACTCGGTAATTATCGACGTCACAAAAAAATGTTCCGGACAAAAGTTGTACGGTGTGAAGTTGTACCATAAAATGCGATCAATTTGTTTTTTATTTCGGTGCAGGCGCTTTACCCAGTCAAGGTCACTTCCACTTTTTTTAATGTAATGGTACATTTTTTCAACCATCTTGTGGAGCACCTCAAGCCGCATAAAAAACATTAGGGGGTCAAAGTCGTTCAAGGTCATTCAAGGTCAGTATCGATGATACAAATCTAAATATCTCCAAATATTACCAAATATTTGGTAGTGATCCGAGATCTATATATCTACCAAATATTTGGTCGTGATCCGAGAACCGAGATATGTATTTAACATATCCGAGATATGTACTAAACATATCCGAGATATGTATTTAATTTCAAAAGGTGACCTTGCATGACCTTGAACGACTTTGACCCCCTAATGTTTTTTTATGCCGCTTGGGGTGCTCCACGAGATGGTTAAAAAAATGTACCATTCCATTTAAAAAAATGGAAGTAAGCTTCACTGTGCGTCACCGCCTCGACCGAAATAAAAATAAAAATGGTTGCATTTGATGGCCCCCTTCACACCGTGCAACTTACTTCTGGAACATTTTTTTGTGGCGTCCACAATTACCGAGTTATTTCGGATGGCAGAGATAAGCGGGTCACCCTGTATATATACAGGGTGAGGCACATAATGTGTTACAGAGCAATAGCACTCAAGCTATTGATCATATCCAAAAATGTTTCAGACAAAAGTTTCAGTGTTCGAGATGGCCGTCATGCTGGACCACCCAATTTTTTTTATCGGTGGAGGCGCTGAAGCTACGTCAAGGTCAACTCCACTTTTTTAAAATGGAATGGTACATAGCCGAATAAAAAACATTAGGGGGTCAAGTTCTTCCAGGTCATTCAAGGTCACCTATTAAAATGAAATACAAAACTAAATATCTCGGATCACTACCAAATATTTAGATATGTATCATCGATACTGAACTTGAATGACCTTGAACGACTTTGACGCCCTGATGTTTTTTATACGGCTTGAGGTGCTTCACAAGATGGTTTAAAAAAATTGTACCATTCCATTTTAAAAAGTGGAGTTGACCTTAACGTAGCTTCAGCGCCTCCACCGATAAAAAAATATGGTGGTCCAGTATGACGGCCTTCTCGAACACTGAAACTTTTGTCTGAAACATTTTTGGATATGATCAATAGTTTGAGTGCTATTGCTCTCTAACACTTTAGTTGCCTCACCCTGTATATAGGTACTCACGTGTGTGTGTGTGTTACAAGATTATATTGTATATTATATTATTTGCAATACTTAGCCTACTTAACGGGTTACACCTAGCCCGAGGCCGAAAAAAGAGGATTTGTCATGATTGTTTTCGGGAAAGCGTATGTATGTTTGCAAATTCTTGTTCACGTTGAAGAGTACGGGGTTGTCTATTAATCACGTGAGGTTTTTTCGGCCATTTTTGTGTCCCCCTCCCCCATGGTGATATGGCGTGAGGTTCTTGGAAACCCCCCCCCCCCCTCCCCAAACACCAGGTGTATTTTTTTGTTAAGAAATGTCAGACACAAGCGATAGAGACTACGATGTTTTATTGTGAAAAGCGGAATAATATATATTGTCAGTATATTTAAATGGCATTGCCCGCGCAGTTACAACACAAATACACGTGATATGTCGACCCCCACCACTCCTAGCGTGATCAATTGTGATGTTATCCAAAACCCCTCGCCCCCCTATTTGAGCCTCACGTGATTAATTGACGACCTCTAAGTATTTTTTACAATTTTTGTATTGAAAAATATTCATAACTGTGGTAATACAATGCTTTGTGCAAACGGCTGTTTGAATAACGTCCTTCACGGTGACCACTGGTGCTCGGGAACAAATAATCCGAATCAAAAAAATCCAACGCAATTAATTTTTGCATGAAGTTATCTAGTGCTTTAACGAAAGATTCAATAAAATATCGATTTTTGAAAAAATGCCCACGGTCCAAAGTGCAAGTATTGATTTTTTGTGCAAAAACGCACGCCTTTCGTTGATAAAAAAAAAATGATGCATCGAAAGAAAAAGTTCCTTCGCTGAAACAGTGCTTTTTGATATGTAAAGGAAGTTTCTGAAGTTTGAAGTCGATCGGTGGAATGATTTTTGAGATATCGTGGTCCCCGATTGAAAAAGTAATTGTGAAAAAAAAACGCGTTTAAAGATTGCCGGTTCGCGGAACCTACCTAAAAACGCCCATTACTCCTTCAATTTTTAAAGAATTTAATTTAATTTCAGGGAACATGTTTCGAATGTTATATTTTGAGAATCCTTCGTATACCGGAAATGGATATTTTCAAAAATTTCAATTAGGTGTATGCTTTTAATACACGAAATAATATAATTGTATACACGTATATATAAATGTAATTCTATCACTGATATAATATTATACGATATACTACAATATATCTGTGTCCGTGTGTTTATGTGTGCCTATGGCCAGATTTTATCATGTATTATATTGCTTATAATATATGTATGTATATGCTTAATATATATAAATAATATAGAATCATATAGACATATAATATAGTAGGCACTGTTATACGCCGGAATGTATTATATTATTGGATATATAATATATTATTGAATAATATAATCTAGTATGATATATTAAATTGTATATAAATACGTATACACACATACACAGTTACGCGTGCAAGCGTTTATATAGACATTTTCAGTGCAAATAGTGTATATAGAGACGACGACGATTTTCTCCGCAATTTTCTACTTCTATGGCAACAACCGCGGCGACGATTTGCCTCGATGATAATTCTGTAATTGAAGAAATATATTGTGCTCGTCGCATCAAAGAAATAATAAGATACTCTCGGTAGCTTTCACAGACGGGGACATACTTAATGTTTGTCTTTCGAATTGTTTAATGAAATCCTTGACCTGAATCCTCTTTTTTCATCCTCGGATTTCAAGTCCCTATGAACATCGTTATTATTGCTACGTCTCCAGAGAAGACATAATTAATTCGAGAAAGAATGAATTATGATTCGTGAACGACGAACATAGACATTCACATTCCTTAATTTCTACAGATGCTTAGCCGAGTAAAAAAGTTTTTTTTTTTTTAATTTACTTAATATACACTAATGTACTGTACGAAATTACTGGATGGAAAAAAAATCAATGAAACGATAGAAAAAAACAATACGAATGGGAAATGATTACTTTACCTCCTGACTTTATTTCGTCGCCCCAGCAAAATTTCATTGGCGAGGACTTTGTCTTGTTCCGAAAACTCGTGGATTATGGGCGGGTGATGAAATTTTGAGTCAAACTAAAAGATCGCTCGGTTCATCGAAGAAAGTAGGTCCTCGTGAAGTCAATATGAAGATTTGAGTTTTTGAGGCCCTTTTGCTTAAAGGGTGTGCACAAGCTTGAAATTCTAACAATACGATATTTTTGTCGCATTGTTTAATAACCTAGGCTCTTAACTTTAATTTACAACAAAGAATTTGTTAACGTTTCAAAAATTGACCTCGACTCGATAAATTTCATGATGGATCAGATCGCCCACTGGGCTAGAACGAACCGCCCTGCTGCGATTTGGCCTTATTCGCGATGCACCCAGATGATTCTTTTATACGTTTATTCATTGTTGAGAACGTCTTATTCAAATTTCTTTTTTTTGTGGAAAGGCAAACTTTTTTACCATGATTTACGCTGCTGCCATCTTTCCGGATGATTCTTTTGAACGTTCAATCGTTTTCCGCGGACAAATTTTGTTAGAGCCCGATTCAGGGCACGTTCAGGTTGTCTGACTGCCCTGGCAGGGCACTTATAAGGCAGCCTGAAAGCGCCCTGCTAGAAGATGTGACGTTGCATCACAAATGGGCCTGACCTAGTTGCCTGATGAGGCCCTTATCGGGTTTCTTGGTCAGGCCGCTATCAGGTTTCCTGCGTTGCCAAAAAAAATTCAATTTAACTAGGATCTTTTTAAATCAAATGGGTTTTTTTTCTTGTATCACGGCCCACTACGATTTTATTTGTTTCGGCTATTCTTTGTGAATATGAAATATATTCAAATTTAATAAATAACGATTCGAATCGCCTAAATCTTTATTTGCTTACAATATACACTGTAAATCCAAGTATACTATATGCATGCAATATTCCAGAAATCCAAAATGAAATTAAACACTTAAGGAGTTTCGATACCGAAATCGAAATGGTTATAGACGATTGAAATTCATATCACTGGGAGATTACTTTAGGATACATTGACTTTCCAAAAAAGAATCCGTTTCACCACATAGTTTCGGAGATTTTGAAGGTTCAAGTTGAGTTTTGTTCGAGTATTATTAATGAACCAAGTGGAGAAACCGCTTAATTTTTTAACGACACATTCCTGACACTAATCGCCGTTTATTCATTTTTTTTTTTTTTTTTTTTTTTTTCATTTAAATCGAAGCATTATTTAAACCCCTACAGCCCTATAACTAGTGTTTTACTAGAGAGTACTACAGTACTAGAGAGGAATTATATATATATATATATATATATATATATATATATAATTCCTCTCTCTCCGCCTTACAAAGTTGCCGAAATCTTCCAACACGGATCCGAGTTGCATAACGTTTTTATTGGGACAATCCACAACACCTTTCTTATGGAATTCAGGAATACATTAAAACTCGAAGCTACGATGCTATCGAATCGAAGGTTCCATGTGGAAAATAAGAGGTTATGTGCATCTAACGGATGCTGAGGCAGTTATAGGGCTAGTCTATTTATGGCCTCATCGGGAAAAGCCGTAGTAGGGCCTCACCTGGGACAGCCTGCATAGGGCCTTATTAGGGGAAGCCTTGGTAGGGACCTATCGCGGAAAGCCTTAGTAGGATCTAATATTTAGATTTTAATATTGCCTGATTTCGGGCCTAATCACTTCCGACCCGATGGGGACTGGATCAAGTCATTAATAGGTGTTACCCGTATCACACCCGGATCATGTGCTGATCCCGATCAGGCTGACCCTAAGAAATTTCTACGCGGGTACTTAATTGTTCATCAATATGTTTCGATTTTTAAAAGATTTAAATTTAACTAGACTATGCATCAATAGTGTGTAAAATCCTGACTTCGTCATCACAATGAGCTGAACAGAAAAAAATATTAAAAGCCGATCTGTTTTTTTGGCCACACGCTTAAGCCGAACGGTCAATTTATATTCTTATTTATTTTGACACACACACACACACACACACACACACACACACACACACACACACACACACACACACGCACGCACGCACGCACGCACGCGCACGCGCACGCACACGCACACGCACACACACACACACGCGCGCGCGCGCGTTTGTATATTTGTCTCTGAGATTGAAGTATTATTTTCCTACATATATATAAGTTTTATCGACGGATACAACGAAACGAAAGGTAGTGATATTTCATCGTGTCCCACTGACCCAAATTCGACCGACGAATGCGATAACAGCGCAGCTCAATTTTTTCACTGAGAAGGTAAAAGTGAATGTGCTTGTATAATGGAAAACAGGATTCAGAGAGAGAGAGAGAGAGAGAGAGAGAGAACGCGTGGCGCGATACACGACTTATTCCGTACTTCCGAAATTGCTTTATCGAATCCGTAGTTGACACTGCAGTCGTGATCTTTTACGCGATTAAAAAACCGAAAAACATTTACGGAGATATAAAGTTCGAAAAACGAAAAGCTCAAGAAACTTGAGAAATGCATTATATACTCGAGCTCACGCCCACGGGGTTTTCACAGCTCGATATATTATGAATGGCCAACTGTTATTTTTTCTACACTTTGTAACGTCGCGAAGCCATTAATGTTGTAGGAACTTCGTCGATCAATCAAACCTCACGAATTTCCGACGAGCTGTCAGAAAGACTTTTATGTGTATACAAGGTGGTCCGAAAAGTCGCGTCCAAAAGAAACATCCGGATAACTCGTATCAAATGGCGTTGAAGTTCATATCGTTGAAACGCAAAGAAAGTTATTTTTTATATTTTATTTTCCTTATTTTTATTATAACAGAACCTTTTTTTTCTCAATAGATTCATATTGTAGATGGCTAAAGAAGTATCTCAAATAGAATTGCAAGGAATGCAGAAATATTATTGGGAGTACAACTTTGCAGTGACCGTTTTTTTCAAAAGTTTAAGGCTTTATTATAAAAATGTGGCTACATATTTTTTAATCAAAGTACTGCCCGTCGCTAGCTACGACCTCGGCCCATCTTTCAGGTAGCATTCGAATCCCGCGTCGATAAAAGTCTTGGTCCTTGGAGGCAATCCAGGAATCGACCCAATTTTTGACTTCTTCGTAAGTACCGAAGTGCTGGTCAGCCAAATCGTGTTCCATTGACCGGAACAAGTGATAGTCGGAAGGGGCAATGTCTGGAGAGTACGGCGGGTGGGATAAAACCTCCCATTTCAGCGTTTCCAAGTACTTTTTCACAACATTTGCAACATGGGGTCGGGCATTGTCATGCTGCAGTATCACCTTGTCATGTCTTTCGTTGAATTGTGGCCGTTTCTCTTTGAGTGCCTTACTCAAGCGCATCAACTGACGTCGGTAGAGTTCCCCTGTGATGGTTTCGGATGGTTTGAGCAGCTCATAGTACACAACGCCCAGCTGGTCCCACCAGATACACAGCATCACTTTGGATCCGTGAATATTCGGTTTGGGCGTCGATGACGGAATATGACCAGGCAGTCCCCATGATTTTCGGCGTTTAGGATTGTCGTAGTAAACCCACTTTTCATCTCCAGTCACAATCCGGTGCAAAAATCCCTTCCTTTGTTGTCTTTGGAGCAGTTCCCGCAAATGCTGAGAATTCGGCTCGTAGGTTGCCATGTTTGAGTGCCAATAACTTTATAATGCATACACGTATCCGTTAGCTTTTTTAAATTGTTTACATTGGCAGAGCCTCTAGTTTAAAATGCCACTTTTTTATTGAGCTAGGGCCACTACTTCGGCCGCAGTGGCTCTCTAAGTAAAACGGTCACTGCAAAGTTGTACTCCAATAATTTTCATTGACTTCCAACAATGCTAACTTCAGCCTCATTGTATCAATACCTATCCGAGTCACCTGCATCAATGCTCTATGATTTTTTTTTTGGTTTTCGAGAAAAAGGGCATTAACATTTTTTTACCAACTTTTCCTGTAGCATAGGTTTTTTAATTGTTTTTTCTCTCTTGTGTATGTTCTTTCCTCTTAGAACCTGTTAAAGAGTTACACCCAGCTCGTGGCCGGAAAAAAAGAAATGTTCACGTATTTTTTCTGGATAAACGTGTGAAGGTTTGCGATGTTTTTTTTTACATTAAAGAATATGGTTTTAAGTATATTTTACAATCTATGGAACGAAAAATATTTATAAATGTGATATTTAATTATACAAACGCATTTTAGTTTGTATAATTAAATGCGAAATAAATTCCTTCGTCCAAGCACTGCTTTTTGATACGTAAAAGAAGCTTGTGAAATTTGGAGGTGATCGGTGCGGTGATTGCTGAGATATTGTCGTCACTGATTTTGAAAAAGTCGTTAAGAAAAACGCTTCTAAAATTCGTCGGTTTGCGGTTCGCCGGTTCCCGAAATCGACCTAAAAACGTCCGTAACTCCCTCAGTTTTAAACGGATCGACTTGAAATTTTCGGAGAATACTTTGGAAATTATATATTTTGAGGATACATCGAAAAGCAAAAATCGTTATTTAAAAAAATGTAACTATTGTAGATGTAAGCCCTCGAAAGCAACTGGAAGTTATTCAGACTAGTATAATTAATTTTGTTATCATCTGAACTTTAGTGACCGATCCTCTGAAACCTATTTTTCATACTTTTGAATCAATATACATTGATACATTTGATCAGACATTGATCATATAAGAATTGATACATTTTGAATCAATATACGAAATGAAACGATTCAATTATCAACGAATGCGACATGACTTTAAATCATTACATATCTGACGAATTCAAAAAATTGTCCATGATCACCGAAAGATTCGAATCAGAATAATTTCCCGAATTTTTATCAGACAATTTATTGGTCAATTTAATATTCCTCAAATTCCCTCTCAATGCCCTCTCCCCACCCAATTCTAAGCTTGATATCAATTTAAAAATTATATTACAACTTTTATTACAAATATATTACAAAAATTATATAACAATTATTATACAAACAAACTCAAACAAACCCAATTATATACCTCCATGTGTCAATATTTTTTGAAAAATAATAAAAACCAACTCATATTATTTACAAGTACCTGTTTGTTATTACCCGAATAGTCTTGTTACATGTTCAATGCCATGAAATAGTTGCACTTTGTGTAATATCTTTAGATTTTTCCATGTACAGTCGAACCTCGATATAACGAAAATTTGTCAATTCCCTTCCGATACACACCAGATCCCTTGACACAACGACATTATAATATACATTATGCTCGAATTGTATTTCACTTGTAAAAATTGCTCTAATTTTAACCATTCTTTCTTGAAAAAATGTAGCCATATTTATAATACTAATATATTTTTTAAAGAACATTTTAAGGTACATGATCTCGATATAACGAACTTCCCTAGAGATTCGTTATAGCAAGGTTCGACTGCGTATATTCACTGGTGGTCGAGAGTACGTGAGAGCATCTTATCCCAAACACAGTTAAGCCGGCCAATAATTCTTAATTCCCAGGCGCGACTATTTCTCGAGTTATCTATGGACCCCCAGATCTGTACGTGTGAATACAAATGGGCTGTATTTTATCGCTCCGCTCGTCTCACTCACAAGTTCGGCCAAATTCGTGCCATCGAGATAAAAAAAAGGACATAAAGATATTACTTTTTGCGAGAAGTGTCTCGAGGCACGACAATCGATCAAATCGTTTTATGGAAGTAGTCACGGATCGGGAGAGCGAGCCGGTCAGCCGTGAAGTTTAACGCTCGAGGTGTTCGCTCGGGAATGAATTTTATTCGATTTTATATATCCGCGACGAGCCATTCGAGCATATATATATATATATATATATATATATTTGTACGAGAAATGGTGGTTTTGAAGTCATTAGCCTTCGAGGACCGACCTCTAAATAGCCCGTTGTCTCAGAAGCCAACATTAAGGAGATATAACGGGTTCAAAGTATCCTTTCCTTCTATATATTTGCTCTCAAGTGCAACGGGACTGCGGAACCGATTATCAAGCTGCAGTGTGCCGGAAGACCTTCCCACCCACACCTCCCCCTTTTCCGGCACCGCGAAAAAAAAGACGAAAAATAAAGCGTCAAAGTTCAACGCTCCGACCGGAAGTGCATTCTCTTTCTCTACCGATGCTCTAACAGCATCGAAGTGTCTGCCTTGACGCGCAGATTATTCCGCATCGAAGGATCCCCGTTCCTACTGATACTGACGTGAGACTAAATTCGAGCTCGGCCCAAGCCATCCGTACAAACGATGATCGTGGACGTTGTGGGTTCAACGTTTCGCGTGAAAATTAAAAACAAAAAGTAGAAAAAAAGAAATATAAAGGTATCAATTGCATTCGACGGAAATACGAGAAACATACTTACCAGTGGTACATAAACGATGCAACAATGTCATTGAATTCGGGTGTATTTAGAAACGAATTTTTTCTCTTTTTTTTCTTCGAATTTTTTCTTCGAATGCACTTTCGGCAATAAATTGTCATTTTTGTATTTTCTTTATCGTCGACGCCGTTGGGGTCCCGAAAGCGTTTGCTATAATGCAAGGATACGTATGTGAAGCGCATATATACATGTACATCCAGGGTGATTCACAAATAGCAGGGTTCCTATTGTGAGCATAAAGGGTGCATCATCGCGAGCAAAATGCTTTTTCCTTAAATTCCGTGCGACTAAAATTACCCGAGATATTCGCGTTCAAAGTTCAAATAGCAAGCAATGGCTCAGTAGTTGCTCACGCGCGGTAATGCAAGCCAGATTTTTTCGGTAAAAAAAATAATGAACCCCGAAACACGCTCTGCAACTCGATAATAAGGTAAATAACCCAATTATTGAACAAATCCCAATTATTGAACACTATTTTTTATTTTTATGATTTCTCATTCACCTGCATGCATTTACTTATTTATAAAAATTTCATTACATATATGGAACGTTTAGCTATCGAAATGTTAGCTTATTTGTGCAAAAAAAGCTTTAATTAATAGAGCAAAAAATTATTTAATCAGCAACGGTGACCCGATTTGACGTCTCGTGGTAATTACTTATCGTTTTGCTAAGACGCGCCGCTTCATGCGTAAGGGCATAACAAATTCAAGAACTGTCGCATCTCAAAAAGTAAAGGCGTTTCAGGTTCCTCAGAAAATTTCTTACAAATAACAATTTTTATGAATTTTTTAAATTTAATTATTTGTTAAAAAATACCGTGTTTGATTATTGGGACATAGAAAATGCAGTGTGTCCCAATTATTGAACACTCGAATTCTCCAAGATGGCGTCATTAAACCCATTGAAACATCGAGACAGTTAACGTGTGACAGATCGTGTGAATCGGATTTATTCAAACAGAAACTGTGAGTTCCTGAATAAACTTACCTTTATGCTTTTAATAATAACTCTAAGATCGTCAAATATATTTTTTATTTGTATTTTCGTGCAATAAACATAAAAAGGAAAGTAAAAAGAGAATATATAATCTAAATGTAACCTAAACATACGAATGTACTGTTCAATATTTTTTGCTCTCCGATATTTCAGGGAGCCAAGCTGCGACAAAATCGGACAAAAACAGAACATAAAAATGAGGAAGCTGAAAATAAAATAACGTTCGAGTTGAAAATAAAAAATAAACCAAATGCGAATGAATCAAAAACCTGTCAAAAGAGACTAAATGTATATTTTTGTATTTTTACATGATTAACAAAAGATTATTCAAGTGTTTAATTTTGCTTTTATTTCTTAATATTGTACCCAAAATAATATTTTCAGAACGGAAAAAGAATTCTTGAGAGTGTTCAATAACTGGGACATGCCTGTTCAATATTAGGGACATAGGCTCTTCCAGTGTTCAATAATTGGGACATTTGCATGCTTCACATTGTTATTCTTTTTTTCATTTGAAATCATTTAAAAATAATTGAAAGGGTGATTTTTCGAAAGCAAAAATATCAAAGTATCATTTGAACATGAAAGCGATGGTTCTTCCCTGATTTTATATTTTTTTCTCACCGAATTCAATCCCTCAGATCCCTGGCTGTTCAATAATTGGGACATTTACCCTACGACTCAATAATGTTCATTTATTATTCAATACTTGAATTTAAAAACTCGCGCGTCACCAAGTACTCCATTGTTTGTTCAGCGTCGGCCGTTGGGCGCGAATATCTCGGCCAATTTTCATCGTACGAAATTTAAAAAAAGGGCAATGACGCACCCTATATGCATGCCAAGGGAACGCTAGTAGTTGTGAATCATTCTGTATATGTATATATCTATTGCCGCGACGGATTGGAATATAATCTTCGTTCTACCTGGCCAACCGCGACGACGGAATTTCGCGCGACTAATATTTTCGGGCTTTTTATTTTTTTTTCTTTCTCTTCTTCTATTTCTTTTTCTCTAGCTCTCTCACTCGCATCTCGAGCGTCTAGACTGCCGCCTCGGGCTTACCTTTCAGACACTGTATATACATACTAGATCTGGGTGTGGGTATATATGTGTGTGTGTGTGTGTGTGTGTGTGTGTGTGTGTGTGTGTGTGTGTGTGTGTGCCCGCGCGTATATACTTATATGTATACACATACATACCTATGTTAACATTGAAACGTTATCGCGCGTTTCACGTGATAGGAAAAAGAAGAGTGAAGCCTGCGAGGCAAATAGGCGCTCGCAAATTTTAAACTGCGACTCGGTCTCGTGCCATTTTCTTCTATTTCAACTCCAACACGCCCAAAACTTGAGATAGATGGGGTTTTTGATTGTCTAGCGACATAATAATGGTACAGCACGTACATCCGTATATCATGACCCCAGAACGAGCCTCTTATTCTTGCGGGAATTTTTTCTGGCCGCAGGGGACGTCCGGAAAATTTCACGTACGGGTCCTGACTTTTGTCTCATTGCGGTAGAAAACGGCATGGACTTTTTTGGGTTTTATACTCATGGTGAAGGCTGTGTCGCGATGATAAATCTCTGCAAGTAACGCGGTATTTCCGATCCAGCTTTCTCATAATTTTTTCACGCCAAGGGCCTTTCTCGAATAAAGAAAGATCTTTGATTATGTCTCTCGTCGTTGCCGAGTAGGCGGGAAAAGTTTTCTCCGGAGGGATCGCAGCAACCGAAGGGTGGCTATGTGGAGGCAGAATTTTGGTCAAGTTCTAAACTTCCGCTCATTGTTGGTGAGTACGTCGGCTGGAAAGATTCTCGTGAGGACCCCGGCCCCCGTCCGCCCTCTACTCGGGCACTCATGCACTGATGTGTCGCTTTTGTCTTAAGTAAAATTGTGCTCTTTATTGGAGTGTTGCAATTGCTGTTTTTTTTTTTAAATGTTACCAACGTTAGAAGTTTGCATTGCTGGATTGCAAGGAAAATGTCTTTTTTGATGGCTAAAAGTCTTTTTGGATCATCCAGACTGAGGAAATTATACCAACGTTTTTTGGAATCCTCATTATAGAGATCTACAGTCGAAGTTTGCAAAGCAAGATTAAAGATAGAGATAAAATTATTGAATAAATAAAAAACATCGTTGCATTCAACCGATGCAGATTTCAACACTATGCTCATTCAAAAAAAAAATACGTTGCTTTATTCTATCTGAGGATAACATTATTACATTTTATTGGATGTCGCCTGGCGACGAGAACAAAATATTGAAGGTATGTGAAAAACGTTCTGCCGTCCCATGTACAGGTTGCCATGAGTTGCCCAATGTTACGATCCGGCCAATATTGGGACCATCGTATAAGTCAACAAAAGAGAAATAATATTGGCCCATTACTGTTCCGCTGTAAACTGAAATCTGGCGCAATATCGGCCCATCCCTATAGCCTGTCCTGGCCCATCTTTAAAAACTAATAAACAGCCGTGATAGTTAAACTAAATTTGCCAATTTAAAAACTGGGGATACTAAAATACTGACAATTCCATTGGCCCAATATTGTTCCGTTATAAATTGAGAACCGGCACAATATCGGCCCATTACTAAAGATTATTCTGGCCCATCTTTCAAAACCAATAAACAGGAGTGATAGTTAAACTAAATTTGCCAATCCTAAAATACTGGCTCTTACATTGGCTCATTATTGTCTCGTTCTAAATTGAAAACCGACACAATATACGCCCATAGTTAAAACCTATCATGGCCCATCATTTAAATTCATTAAACAGTCATGATAGATAAACAATATATGCCAATTTTTAAACTGATGATGCTGAAGTACGGCCAATTACGTTGGCTCATTATTGTTCCGTTATTAATTGAGAACTGGCACAATATCACCCCATTACTAAAACCTGTCCGGACCCATCTGTTAAAACCAATAAACGGCTGTTTATTGGTTTATAGTTCATCGAAATTTGCCAATTTTAAAACTGGCAAAGCTAAAATACTGGCAATTACATTTAATTAATCTAAGCCCTTTATTGGCTAAGTGGGTCAGACCATACCTGCGTTTATTTTATTTAAACCTTGGGTTACTCATTATCTGTATATTGTGCCAGAATAGGCAAATAACTGGCACGTCATATATTAATCGTCTATATATTGTAGTTCAGTTTTTGTAATCAAGTCTTGGCCTATTATTGGCATTTGTGAATAACCAACATAAGTAAGTAAAATATGCCAATTTTGAAACCTGTCATATACACAAATCACAATTTATTTCAAGGTTATTCCATGAAATATGTATCCATAAGGACCGATCTCGGGCCAATCGTGGCCCGATATAGGTTGAATATTTATCACGCACCCAAACAAACCCAAACAAATTCACGGCCCAATATTCTGGATAGACTAACTTCTAGATAGACCAACTATGAAAGCCCATCATAGAACCACTGGTCAATTTCTACATAAGCCCTTTAAGAGGGCCCACATAGGCCCAAGTGCAATCACCAACATTGGCGCTACAATGAATTAAATCATTGACCCAATAATTGTTGGCTCTGTTGGCTGATTTCGGGCCGTTCTTATCATTTCTACAAAGGCACCTCATTGGTAAATACTCACGGCCCAATATTCTAGAAAGGCTAACTGTGAACGCCCATCCCAGGCCCAACGGTCAATCTCTACATGGGGTGTGAAAAAAGCTGTGGTGGGGTATGGATATAAATGTACAGGAATGATAGAATATATGTGGAATATAAATGCATATGGGTACACCGTATACATAGTATTTGAAGCGTCCAGCGATGCTAGACAAAGTGGAGGCCAGTCCATCAGGAGACAAGCTCTTATACAACCTATATCTAACCTACACACATATATATGCATAGATCTAAATGGTAACCGAAACAATAGGCACGCTGTCATCCGCTGAGGGTCTATCGTGCATGGTACTTCGGCGGACCATCCGGCCGATAAGGAGAACAACTTACCTTTCGGTAACGTGTCGACATTGCGTTGCTGCTGCATGCCAAATCCTCCATGGCCTAGATGGTGATCCTGGGGTGGTGGTGAAGCTTCCCTGACGCATCCCATAAGGCTCAGTGCACCCCCAACGGCGCCACCCCCAGCGCTGCCGCCTCCACCACTAGCGGCACCTCCACCGGGGGCGCTCGACATTCTTCCCGTCTGAAACATCCGACAGAACCATGCTGCGACATAGGACTCTTTGACACGGTGATACCATCCGGATAGAAATGAATTGGTCTTATTATTCGTCGTTCCTTTGCTCCCAATTTCGCCATTGGCTCTTCCATCGTTACTCCTAAGCCAACTGTCCATTTTGACACTGGGGCTAAGTATCTCACAGGCAGAAACACAGACACAAACACACACACAAACTGAAAACGGCAATTCAATCTCTCTTGTCGTCACGTCTTTTAGCAGCGGAATGTCACACACGGGCTTTTTGCACAGTTGTTGAATTACGACAACGAGGATCCTGGCGATTAGACCCGGTTAATTGAATTTACAACGCTAGTGAAGGATTTATCGTAACCGGGGGCGCGTCGTTCAAGCTTGATTTAGGAGACAAGGGAGACACCGGGAGAGAGAGAGAGAGATGTGTCTCGAGGACTCGGGGGGGCCAAACTGCAGTAGCCGCTGCCGAGGCTGTCGTCGCGACTTTGGTGAAGGTCCGGAATCCTTGCTGCACTTGTACAAGCTATCGTTGCATATGTATATCTATATGCACACATTTATGTCTGTGTGGATCCGTCTATACACGTTCACGTATGTAATGGACCAGATTGGGTCAGGAGAGATGGTTACCATGGTAACTGCAACCGAAAGGGGTGATCTTCTGGCACGAGGTACATAGAGAGAGGGAGAGACTGGTCGGGCATCGATTACGCCAGCGCCACAAACCCTCCCTCCCTCAATGACGACGAGAACGACCCTGACCTTGTCGCAGCACAGCTGACTATCCCGGTGCATCGACGCGCGTTTCCCGATGAACAAGCTTACGAACGCTCCGCAAATTTCCAGGGGTTTCCCCAGACGAGCTCGGCTATTCTCGTGACCTTCAGTTCACACTAGGCTTATTGACGAATTGGCTTTTTTTTACCACGTGGTTTCCGCTTAACTGTACATTAATTATATGTACAGAAAATCTTATTTGAATTTGGGACCCATTTTTTTTAAGGTATCGATTTTTAGGGGCGTTTTTGCCATTTTTTGTTTTGCTTGAAGATAAGATTTTTTGTGATGCGAATTTATTTTTTGAGTTAGTGGCATATCGCAACGAGATTTGAAAAAGATTTGGGGACCTCTTTTCAGATGATGTTCATTTTTTTAGTAGCTTAAGCTACTAAATAGTAGCCATTTTCTTTCAATCGTTCTCAGACATAGTACTCGTCCTTCATGGTCATTTGAAATTGGGAATCAATGTGTGTGTGTGTGTGCGTGCGCGCGCGTGTGTGCGTGCGCGAGCGTGTGTGTGTGTGTGCGTGTGTGTGTGCGTGCGCGCGCGTGTGTGTGTGTGCGCGCGTGTGTGCGTATGTGTGTGCGTGTGTGTGTGTGTATCCGGAGGAAAGTCAGAGAATGAATTTAGGGAGTATATGAAACTTTCTATATGAAAATACTACAGATCTATCATCTTTGAATTAATATGCGATTGAAGCTTGCATCGTTCAAGTGCAACGAAAATTAATACTTGAGAATTTATTTGGATTTTTTTCGGAAAATTTTGCCTACAAAAATCTCTTCATTATTTTTTAAGATACTACAAAATCCCTTAATTTTTGTTCAAGTCACTTATTCAGAGATCTACGATATAAGTGTGCAAAAAGGATGTTGCATAACAATAAAAATAAGGATATCGAAATTAAATGATTAAACGAACCTACCTAGGTGAAGTTTTATCATTATTGTATGTAGCACCTTTTCGCAACGATCAACTGTACCTCTTCCCCGCACAGGTGTCACCACAATTTTTCAAAGCCCATCTAGAGACTTTTTTCCGGCTGCACGCGCGCGTCATTTCATGTATTAAGAGCATCGCCGTAGATATCTGGGCATATATCTATTGTCCACAATAGATATGTCTCCTAACTACTAGTTTTCCATTGGTGAGCATATAGAGTATCTCTTTCTAAGCAAAACGATTTTTTTTTAAATGTCGTGTGGCAAAAATTGGTCGAGATATTCACAAGTAAAGTCCTACGGTGAGTAAACAATGGCACAGTAGTTTCAGCGTCCAAGCGAGAGTGGGCGCGGGTTCGAATCCACCTTAGCGCAAGTGGTTTCAAATCCATTGATATCTGTCAAATTAAAATTGAAATTGAAAGCTCAAACTTTCAATTTCGAATTTAAAGATCTAAAGATTTTTCGAGTAAACAATAGATAACATTGCGTAATGTTTTTGATTTATTATTTAATACCTCATTTGAGCGACCGGATCACGTTCGAAACTCAAATTTCAAAATTAAAAATTGAAAGTTCAAGTCCACTTGTCCGAATGTGGATTCGAACCCGCGCACGCGCTCGCTTGGACGCCGAAACTATTGTCACAGTTGGACTTTTCTAGTGAATATCTCGGACAACTTTTATCGCACAACATTAAAAAAAAACGTTTTGCTTGGAAAGGTACACCCTATATGCTCACGAACAGAAAACCAGTAGTTAAGATGTGCTGTGTGTGTGTGTGTGTGTGTGGGTGCGACATCGACGGGTGCCGAGTGCTGTGCGCTAAAAAAGTGTCCCACCTTTTACACAGCATACTCTTTGTCCATCGACGTACATTCTGAGAAGAAACTGTCCTATGAGGCTTCTTAAAAGCGACAAATAACGACTGCCGAACGACACAAGACTTTGCTTTTTAAAAGATATGACTCCAATGTAGCTGCGGTACAAATTGATTTCGCCTCATCATAAAAAGGCAAAACTAGCAGAGGTTGTTTTCTGTTAACGGTGGAAGTCTTTATCTTATCCGGAAATTTAATCAGGAGGACGTTCTGTGTCTTTCGATATTTTGTACTTTGATTAGCGAAAAAGTTTGCGTGCGATGTCCAGTTACGAGCAAGAGTAGAGTGACAAGTTTTTAAGAAATCATTTCGAGAGACACATCGTCGTTTGGACCAAGAGTACTTGTGTAATTGAAGACGACCTTAGGATCCCGTGTCTCCTCGTACTTTGGCTTGGACGGACGTAATTCAGGCACACCCTTGAATCGGCGCCTTATTTTGAAGTCCCGGCCTATTTCAGAGCCCATAATTAAGGATATAGCCGATCACAAGCAGTTCACGGAGCCACACGAAGTTCCGTTATTGTACTCTTTGGTAAGTAACAATATCACATTCTCGATAGAAATCGAGGAGGACTAGTATTTCTCCCGACACAGAAGTCCCACCATGTTCTCAATGGGCTGTTGTATCGCTTAAGTGACGAATCTTGAAGGGAGGCGATTATTATCTCCATGGACTCTTCTGGCATACCCCTTCTCTCGGAAGATCTTCTAATAAGAGTTCGACAACCAGGGTAGTTTTTTTTCCAAAAAGGATGTGGTTCTCTCTTCGAAGAAGATAACAAATGTATGTTAAGCTTGAAGTAAATCGGTTCTACGATAAGAAGAGCGCGGAATAGTAGGTACTACGGTTGCGCCGGTGGCTCAGGAACTACAAGAATACTCCGCGACCCTGCATCTCTTATCTTCCGTAATACCCGCAAAATGACCACAAATGGTGGAAAAGCGTAACAATTAAAATTCTTCCAAGGCACCGCAAATGCCGTTTGTAATAACTCGTATTCCATTTCTGGCTCCAATCGATGCGACTCAAAATCTGCTACGAAAGTATCGTTGGAGGTGATGAACAACGCGAAGATCCAAATTCCTCGCTCTTCACACTGGTGCCAAATTTGCCTGGCTAGACTACTTAAGGGCACGAGTCGAACTCGTCCGATTCTCTTTATCTACGATACGGCTCTGATATTATCTAAACGTAATAAAATATCACAGTTTCTTAGATCGTTCGAGAAATACTTAAGGCCGAAAAATGCGGTGGTTAGTTCCCAAAAACCATGCGATCTTACTTGCCCACAGGCCTGTGGACAACCGCAGGACAACACGAGTAAATTAAACCTATGAACTCAGCAAATTCACGAATTGTGTATACTTTTATTGATCGATATTTTTCTATTTCTCTATGTACCTACTCTATTTTTTTCGCCTGTGTGAGTTGAATGACCATTTTTTTTCGGAATTGAACCAAAAACCAAGAAATCTGCACTTTTTTAAGGTATCAATTGATATTTATTTTCATTAATATTGAAACCGAGTTGTTCTAAAAGCGAACAAGTGGAAAGGATATTTTCTTGACATCGATCGTAGGATCTGCCGAAGAGTAGCAAGTCGTCAAGGTAAATTACCGATATAAACCGTCTTAAGTCTGCCATTACTGGTTTTAAGATTTTTGTAAATGTATATGAAGCGGTAGTGGAATCGAACGGTAAAAAAGTAAATTTGACGCGTTGGCCATCGAAACTATATAATACGCGTATTTTACATCTACCGTTGACATAAATCAATTTTCTCTCATCGGATTTATAACTGCCTTGTGATTCTCGAGCTTAAAATCTTCTGCACGAACAAACTTGTTCAATTTTTTTAGGGTAAGAATAAAGCGATTAGTACTATCCCATTTTGGAAACAAAAAGATACGTGATGTAAATTGGCCTTGGCTGTCATTCCTTGTTCAAAAGCATCGAAATTAATTTAGAAATTTCCAAACGGTCCTTTGACGTCAGGTCACACTCATGCGGCCTATTATCTTGAGTTGGATGAAACTCAAACGGTATCTTATACCCCTATGTCCACAACAAAATATCTCGATCGGAAGTTATCTGCCCATTTGGAAATTTAAAAAATGGAGTCTGCCAGCATTAACACTTGCAGAATCTAGTATCGTTTCTCACGACAACGGTCGTGTCCCTGGTTGGTTTTCTAGTTGTTCCCGTATCTCTGATTGCCTCGTCGATTGGTCAAAGCATGCTGAGTCCTCGTATTCTGTTGTTTTTTTCCCGCTCAGCGTTGATGACACTTGTCAGTAGTTTCCTTCGCATCGACGGGGCGGGCATTTCAAGTTTTTGGGAACGATATTATTTTGAGGCTTCGTCGCTGGTCTTAAATATTTTTTGTAGTTTTCCGATGTCTTTGCAGTCTTCAATCTTTCTCCCAACTGCTTTCGAAAGAGCAATTCATCAGAAGTAACTCAATTCAGCACCCCCTGAGAGGGCGCACTCAAGTCTGTCAATATTCTTTCTGATAGCCGATTCGTCGTGTTGCAGATGCGATAGGGGTCGTCCAATATTAATAGGCTATTAAAAAATATCCAGATTATCGTGACCACTATGTTGTTCCAATATGCTTGAAAAAGTTTTTCCCACCACCGCTAGGCATGCCGCGATGTTTAGCTTCAATGCGTTCATGGCTTTTAATTATTGTCTCATGTAGGGACAGATTTCATCTTTGGAGGACAGATCTGTCTTAGGGACAGATTATTAATCTTTGGAGGATCTATGGTCCAGCAGTTTTTTTGCGATGGGTACTTCTTAATCAGAGCCACTCTAACCTCTGTTGGCATACCACTCCTCGAAATTTCTTCCCACCGGATACTCAAATCCTTAGGGATGGCGGCAGCCTAACATCGTTCCTCTAGGAAGCAGTTTCCCATAACCTGAAGGATCTTCGGGTCCACAGCGACATCCCTTTGATCTTCGTGTATCTGAACTCTAGGGCCCCGAGAAGGAACAGGAAGATCAATTTATCTCACATGTTCTGCAATTTGGGTAGCCGGTGCTTCATTCTGATGCTCAGGTATATGTGCAGGATGGTATGTAAGTATTTGGGATGCGACCATTAATAAACGTTTTTCTCGACACTAATTTTGCGTGATGTAGCTTGAAGATGTTCTAAAAAAAAAGGACCAATAAAACGTAGCCCCTACGGAGACTCACTGCGTTTTCTCTTTTGTGCTTCCCTCGTCTCTTTTCTGGAAAAAATTCTTCCAATCTCTTGATTTGTTTGTCGAGACAATTCTGCTTATCCCCACTGTCTATAGATCCACTCTTTCCACGTCTTCTCTTCATATATACTCGATTATTTAGTACAAATGCAATAAGAGAAAAAAAACGCACGTGTGGTTTCACGCGCACAAAGAAAAATAACGAAGCGGCACGCGCGTGCACCCGTTAACGTCGAAGAGAAAAAGCCTCTAGACGGGCTTTGAAAACTTGATGTGATACCTGTGTGGGGATGGGGTACTACAGTGGGTCTTGAGGAAGAGGCGCTAGATACAATGGAAAATAGATCATTCGTTGCATTCAAACGATGCAAATGATTATAGGACTGCAGTTTGCATCAGTGGAATGCAACAAAAATGCGTTTAAATTTCGCTATTTTTATTTTGTTTTTAATATGTAATAATATTCAATATATTCTATGTATCAAATTTTTCGAATGGCTTTGGTTTAATATTTGATAATATTTAATCGTTCTTTAGACTATGATAATACTTAAGGGGTTTTCGGCCACTCTAGAGACCGAAAAATAGGCTTTTTGGGGATTTTTTTTTCAGAAAAACTACAAAATAAATCGAGATTGAAAAAAGGGTGTTTATCATACATATCAGTGACTGTATACGATAATTTTTTTAAGCTATTAATTTCAAAATAGCGGCTGTGCAGCGTTTATCTCAAAACTGCATTTTTGAAGTCGGCCGCAAACATAACGATTTTTTAGGCAAATGCCAAATAGGGTTTTACAATCGACACAGTAATGGCCCACGACTGGTTGCCAGAGAACAAACGATGGCGCAGTAATGGCTATGTAAACGGGCCAGATCCACACTATGCATGGTTGGTAATGGTAAACCATGAATGGCTGCTAAGACTTGGCCATCTATCATACGCCCATATTGGCCCAGCAACGGCTGTCGGATCTTCTGCCGGAAATGAAAAACAAAAAATTGACAAATTATGAATATAAAAATTCTAGTAGTATCTTTTTTTGTTTTCTTATGCTTTACTTATGTCCATGTACATAGAATAATTGCGTTAAACACGCTTTCTGCATTGTTCAAGTTTTTACCTAGGATCGGGATCGAACCTGAGCCTTTCGTTCTAGTGTCGAGCGCCCTACCCACTTAGCCATTCTAACACTTACAGAATCCATCGTTTGTTCGTTCCTCACTTTTATGCCGATAATTTTGTTCGTGACATTAAAGTTTACCGACAATTTTTTTGGTCCAATTAGGCTGTAAAAATAAGTCGCTCGTTTTGGGTGAAGTTCCGAAAAGCATACTCCTCTGATCGAGCTGAAATTTTGCACCCAACTTCCTCTCATTTTCCTAAGAGAAACCGTTAACGGATTTTTGACGACTAGCAATAGTTTTCGATATATCGCATTGTAAAGTTTATTATTTCACGCCATACGAGTATAACTATATATCCGATAGATACCCCCCACTCCTCCGGCCGCGCTTCTTCCTGGCAAACAGTGCTCGCCCGTATGTGCATATCACTTGCCATGTGGGATGGGTTTGTTTGGGTTTATTTAATATAGTAGAAGCGCAATACAATAAATAATTTTCAATATACGATATATCGAAAACTATTGCTAGTCACGAATATCCTTTTAAAGGTTCTCTTAAAATATTGAAAAGAAGGTCGGTGCAAAATGTCAGCTTCATCAGTGGGATATGCTTTTCGAAACCTTATCCCTTGTTTTTGCGTGTTACAGTGTAACGACCTGCATTTGCAAAACGCCCAAAAACAAACCATCAATGGCTGGAATAGATCTGGCAAGCCGTTCATCCGCCTACAGTACCCCAATGCTGGTCGACAAATTATTGGCCGATTATCAGCAAACCGTTTAATGGCTGAATGCTGGCATTTTTGTTACGATAGGCGACCCTATATGGGTTGTTCATTTTCCAAAAAATTGCCTAAAAATCGTCAGATAATTCTTAATAACAAATGAACGATGCAATATGAAACAAAAATCCTACGTACTTCCATAGACAATGTATTTTTCGAGATATATTCAAGATTTCAAGGAAATCGGTTGAAAATTGTCTGAGTTATGTTTCCGGGCAAATTAAAAAATGCAATTTTGAGGTAAACGCTGCACAGCGGCCATTTTGAAATTAATCGCTTCAAAAAAATTATTGTATACAGTGACCAATATGTATGGTAAACACCCTTTTTGTAATCTCGATTTATTTTGTAGTTTTTCTGAAAAAAATCCCCAAAAGCCAATTTTTTCGGCCTCTAGAGTGGCCTAAGGCCTTAATACTTTTTTCATATTCGATATTCAATTTTTTAAAGCTTAATTTTTTTAAAGATCAAAGCCTAATTCATTTTAAAAATAATTCATATTCGATAATATTTGATAGATTCTTCAATGAAGATCCTGATAAACTTTCTAGTGTTTTTTTCATAGTCTAAAAATCGGAAATAACGTTGAACGATTAAAAAAAATAATCATTGATTTTCAAACACGCAGTCCATCATTCAGCATTGTTCGCGACAAACTGTCATCCTCCGGTCTTTCCTCGCTCCTTCCCCTGTCCGTGCCTCAAAAAAACAACACTGAACGGTCACGCACCCACTGAAGTCAGAAATCTCTCGTTCAGCAATCATTTCCGGTTGCGTATCGAATTCACACCCACGGATCGTTCTATCTTCGATTTCGCGATGGCGCACAAAATCGCCAAGGGTCACCCGAGGCATTACAATCCCGCCGTCGCGCAATTTCCTCCCGCGATACCATCAAATCTAATCGATACATAATTAACGGATAATAATCACAGAACACGTCGACAAAATGTATTATCGGTCGCGGTATCTCTGCCGCGATTGGCCGATAATTGCGGCAACGCAATTCAATTATTAATGAAACGTCGCCCCGCGACGCGTCAACTATGATAATCAATTTTTTTTTGTTTACATCCGATCAATGATGAGGTGTTTCCGCGCAATACTGAGATCATTGAAATATATATTCACGATCGTTGAACGTGTATCGCGACTCACCTTACTGAAGAAACGACATTTTAGGGGTGACTCGCGTGTCCGTGTTCCGAAAATCTGTAACAAATAACATGTGTTCATTACGAGGCTGTTCCCCAAAACCTTCAACAAGATATCAATAAGAGTATGTACAGGGTGGCCCGAAAAGTGACGCTGAAAAGGAAAATCTAGATACCTCGTATCAATACCGATCCGAATCATGCCCATTTATGTTCTAGGATCTATTTTAGTTTTCGGAACAACAGGATGTTTTAATTTTTTTTCTCGGGTTTTTCCGTACCCTAGGTTTTTATTTTATTTCTCTATCGTGTATGTAGATACTTTTATCTTAAACGTTTTTAAAAGCGATTGGGAATTCTTTTGACTAGTAAAAGTATTTTTTTCTATCATCTGAACTTTAGTGTTTGAATTTAGGTTGTGCCCTAATAAGGATCTTCAAGAATGTTTCAGTAATTTTTGTAGCCTGAATGTGCGAAAAGAAGTTGGTCAATACGAGAAAAAAAAACAGTTCATTGCATCGTAACGATACACATTTCAATACCATAGAAAAGCTTCAGTCGCTTCCGCGCAAGCTTTGCTCAGACAGGACAAATTTCCAAGAATAACGGTGTTGAAGTTTGCATCATAGAGATGCAACGACATTTTTTTCTCACATTATCATTTCTCTATTTTTATTATTATCCTTAGGATCCTTAAAAAAAACTCCAATGATTTTCGAGCCTAAATGTGCCGAAAAAAACGGGTCAATACAAACAAAAATATTTTCGTTGCATTCCAACGATGCAAAGTTCACCATCTGAAAATGGGTTTCAAGTTTACTATTTTTTAAAACTTTTGATTAAAAAGTTATTTACGTTAGTGCTCAGTTGATTATTGATCCGTCGCTTCATAGTGCACTAGATAACGATAGCACAAAAAATTGCGAGGAAAGTACATACACAAGAGAGAAAAAAAATTATTTTTTCTCAAAAAGTAAAAAAGATCGTAGAACATACATGGGGGGTGAGTCGGATAGAATCAAGGCATCTAGATTTTCTCTTGGACGCCACTTTTCGGGCCTCCCTGTATATATATATATATATGTGTGTGTATAAATGAAACGTAAAAATCATCCTGTAAAAATCAAACTGTTATTATTTGCACAAACCCGAGTAAGAATACTCGAACAATCGGCGTAAGTAGAAACGCTCAGTCAGGCACGATGTTGTTGAAGTTTGCATCGTTGAAATGCAAACTTTTTTCTCCATTTTCATTGTTATCAAAAATTATTCTCGATATATTTAGGTTGGAGTTCTCCAATGCGCATCTCAACAAAAGTTTGCCATAGACTTGTTCTGTCAAAGAACATTGACAATTGAACATAATGATTTCCGTTGCGTTCCAACTGGAATGCACTGGAAAATCATTCTTTCTGATTGCCCAAATTTTTTCGCCGATTTAGACCATGCAAATCACTCGCACGTGTTTACATATCCTTATTCGAGATTGACGACTTTCATTTGTAAACAAGAGGCTTTGGATGGTAATGAAAATCAAGATTTTTAAATTGTTGCTTTCTAACCTCCTGAGATTTCTTGTAAGACTGCACCTCTTGTCTCGAGACTTCCGGTATCCATCCGGAATGTATATACAAATAAATTAGAAGCAAAAACAACTTTCGTGACTCTCACCTTATGACAGTTGTCTGCGTCTATCACATTTCTTCCCATCCCTCTATCTCTCTATCTCTCTTTCTGTATCTATTTATCCCTCGTTCTTCCGAGCTAAGAACATCACTTACGAGAAACGAAGACATAGTTCCTTCCTCCCGGTAAATTTTCCCGTCATGAGTCTATTTATAATTTTTACAAAGAGCGAATGGTGTAGTCAAGGGAAGTTTAGTGCTTGTCTCCGAGGCTCGAGGGAAAGGGTACAAAGGCCATAGGACACAGGCCACACGCACAAAAATAAACTCGTCGAGAGTCCAACCAGCCGATGATTGTAGACCATTTATACGTGTGAGTGTGTGCGTGTGTGCGCGGGCGCGAATTCATAAATGAATAGTTGAATAAATTGCCTAAGATCAAAGTAATGGAACTTGGAGTTGTACTGGAGGATATAATATTCAGCTATAATAGAGTAATAGAAATTTATTTATTAATATTTTAGTAAATTAAAATTTATATATATATATATATATATATATATATATCCTTATATAGAGATGAAAACTGTGCAAAAAAATACAGGGGAATTACACTCCTAAACACAGGATACAAACTCCTAGCTAACAGGGTGACTTAGATATTGGTTGGAAGGAAAAGGAGTGCTAAAGGAGAGCCAAGCAGACTTCGGAAGCGGGAAAGGGACAAGAGACCACGTGTTCGTTTTAAATGCTCTGGTAAATAACAAACTTAAAAAGAGAGTGGGAAGCATTATTTGCAGAATTTATCGACTTTAAGGCGGTTTTTAACACTAGATAGATACCTACAGATGAGAAAATAAAGAAAATAGGAACAAAAGGAATACTGCTCAGAACGATAGAAAATATACATGACAAAACCATAAATAAGACAATGGCAGGTGAAGAAACAACCAAACGTTCTGAGACTGATCCAATAAGAGGAGTGAGATAAGTGTGCCCTCCCAGCCCTTCACTCGTAAGTCTCTTTATAGAGGGTATTTAGTTAGTCAAGGAATGCAGGGGGACGGTTATAGAGAGAAAACTAATATTCGCGGACGATATCGTGTTGGTGGCCAATAAAGAAGGACAACTAAGGGACATGTTAAACTTAACTAATGGTAAACATTAAAAAGACAAAAAATGTAAGATTCGAAAGGGGGGGGCGGAACAGGAAAAACCAGAAATGGAAATACAACAACCAGGTGTTAGAAATAGTATTAGAAATAGTACTGGAATATCGTTATCTGGGAGTATTTTTTTCCGACAGGGAACAGCTTCCAGAAACACATTAAAAATATAACGGAAAATATAAGAAGAGCCACCAACGCGGCATAGGACACATTTAAAAGGGCCGGAATAAACAGTTTGAAACAAAAAAATCTATATTTGATAGATGCGATTGTTAAAAGTGGGATACTGTATCCCGTACAGTATCCCACTTTTAACAATCGCATCTATCAAATATTTTTGAAGTATGGGGGTGGAAGAGACTGGAGCTAGTGGGAGGACTCCAAGGAGGTTGTGTAAAAATGGTCATGGGCCTACATATGGAAGATAGCGGCAAACTATTTGATACAGATAATGAAAATGAAACCCAACAAAATGGGGAGAGGAAGTCAAAGAGGCAATGGAGGAAATAGGCGAGGGAAACATACGGAGAGCCATAGCAAACGACGATATAAGGGAAATGGAGAGAATAGTAGAAAGGGGGACGAAAACAAAAGTGGACCAAGACTCCTAGGATTGGAACAAAATCGGAAAATCGACATATTGCGCACAGTACAAAAGCAGGAAGTATATGATGTAAATATATAGGGCAAACAAAAGAAACGTGGGCGACACTGAGATGTTGGAATGTGGGGAAGGAATGAAATAAGGGATATAGTCACAACAAATGCAGGGTTTGTAAAAAGGAAGTGGGAAACTTAGTGCATATATGTATGTGCGAGTAAGGAAAGGAGGAAAGGATAAATCATTACTTATAAATTATTTATACTTATAAATTACATTAAAAAGGATATCCAAGGAAAGGTTAAAAAAGACATAGTAGAAGCTCTGGAAAAATGGATAGGGGACAAAGGGGAGCAAATCGATGGAAAAAATATAGACGGTGCTAAAAAAGGAGCCTGTAACTATGTACGAGGGTGGGGTGAAAAGTTTCGGGCCTGACCAAGAAAAACGATGTTTAAAAATTTTTTTTTGCTTTATTTTTCAACATAATCTCCATCAACACTGATACATTTCTCATAACGGTGTTCTAATTTAGTTATACCAGTTTTAAACGTAGATTCGTCAAGCTCCTCAAAATACTGATTTACAGCTTCGACAACTTCTTCGTTGCTCTTAAATCTTTTTCCGCCAAGCCATTTTTTGAGGTTAGGAAACAGGTAATAGTCGCTGGGGACTAAGTCTGGAGAGTAGGGAGGATGCGGCATCAATTCAAACTTCAATTCGTGGATTTTGGACATAGCAACAATCAACGAATGCGCTGGTGCGTTATCGTGATGAAACAAAACTTTTTTCTTCGCCAAATGAGGTCGTTTAATTTGCACCTCTTGCTTCAAACGTTGCAATAACTCTGCGTAGTATTGACCAGTGATAGTCTTACCCTTTTCAAGGTAATCAATGTATATAATTCCTCTCGCATCCCAAAAAACAGTAGCCATAACCTTGTTTGCCGATAAAATTGTTTTTGCCTTCTTTGGGGTTGGTTCCCCCCTTTTGCAACCCACTGTTTTGACTGTTCTTTATTTTCATGAGTGTAGTGGTGGACCCATGTCTCATCAACAGTTATGAATCAACGCAAAAATTCGTTTGGATTACGCCTATACAGCGCCAAATTGTCGGTAGAAATGGTTGTTCGAAGCAGTTTTTGGTCGAGCGTTAGCAAACGCGGCACCCACCTTGCACACAGCTTTTCCATGTTCAAATGGTTGTGCAAAATATTTCGCACACGTTCAGCTGACATCCTACAGGTCTCAGCTATCTCATGCACTTTCAACCTGCGGTCTTCCAATACTATTTTATGGATTTTTCAATCATCTCTGAAGTTGTGACTTCAACGGGCCGTCCTGAGCGAGGCTCGTCAGAGGTGCTCACACGACCCATTTTAAATTCAGAAACCCACTGCTTAATAGTTAAATATGATGGGGAGGAGTCTCCTAGTGCTGAATCCATCTCTTATTTTATTTGTTGTGGTGTAAAACCTTTCAAATGGAAGTATTTGATGACAGCACGTTTTTCCAATTTTTCCATTTTTACGAAAACAACGAAAGCGTCTCGCGCAATGTGCTCTCAAACGCAAACTAACGTAGCGATTGGGCTGAAACTGTACATACAAGCTCGGTAGGAATGGTACTGTAGGACGCCGCTCCAAAACTAGACCTAGTGGCACCATCTCTTGGTCAGGCCGGAAACTTTTCACCCCACCCTCGTATGTACATGAAGCATGCACTATGTACGTACATGAACCACTTCGAGAATCTAATTGGAAAAATAGCAAACGAGAAATCGTTTACTATTAAGTTAGTTTTTTTGGAATGAACACCCTGAACGGGTATACCTGGAATAATGAATACTACTACTACTATATATGTATATATATTTATTGATATCACTGATTAAATATTTTTCAATGAAACATAATGATCACGGAGACGCGCTTTGCAAATCGATAAAACGATTCAATAATTTTCATTTATTATTTAAGGGAGGACACCACTTCGGCAGGCCGAAAGAGGGTGTAACACACAAACAAACACACACACACACACACACACACACACACACACACGCGCGCGCACACACATTTTAATTTAGCAAAATATTTAATATATAAAGATGTATTATGTTATTGTGGTCAAACATTATTTTTTCCAGTTCAAGTCTAAGATCCATTACTTTTATTTCCAGCATCGTGAGAATGAGCAATCGCTGAGTAGCTCATGAACCCTTCACGAGATGTTTTTCTCCCGTCACGATGACAAAATTCGCTCTAAAAAACGCAAGGTTAGTCAAGCTAAGGTTCTGCGCTCGCGGTGAATCGTCCTCGAGTACTTTACCGTCGTCTTTCGTTCCGCTAGGCAAAAAGTCGCCACACCTCACTTCCGTGACTCAACGGTATTAAACTTGTACTCGATTTGAGATAACGAGCGTGCTATTCGTACAGCGCGAATTTACGAGATCGGCGATGCGTTTACTGCGACGTGCAGGGCAAAAAAATCGTGTCTGTTTGGGTTTGGGATTTGTTTGTGGTGCAATTGAACGTTGGTTCCGCGATGCGAATGACGTCTGCAGGGTCGATTTGACGTTATCGTGGATACAATATACCGATAAGGCAACTACGAATCGATGCTGTTCCATTACATTTTTTCCGATGGGGGTATTGGGATGATGAGTTCAAGATTTCTCATGCAATACAATTCTCTTGCCGAATGTGAGTTTTTTTTTCAAGAAAAATAATCATGTGCCCTGAGGTTATCATGCAACGCGTAATCAAATTGCCATGATAATGGAGTAAATATACGATGTTGAAGTTTGCATCGTTGCAATGAAACGGAGATTCAGTGTTTTCGATAAACAACTTGTAAGTCCACAAATTATTGTCCCTTTTAGGTCACGAGTATCACTCGAACGTTTTTTTAAAGATTTTTTCGAAACTTTTTCACCGTAAATTTGTAAAATATTTTGGGTGGCAACGAAGAACACTAAAATTTAGTTGCATTACGAGGATGCAAACTTCAAGACTATGTAAAAATAAATACACGAGTGGGTATATCTCGTCGTTAATTTTTACCGCTGTTGTCCAACTCTCCCCTCGTCATGTATTTTCCTCTGCATTGAGGATGCCGTAGTAATACGCCAGAGCATTCATTCGAGGATAGTATTCAAGACAGAAATAGCTCCTGAATGGGGCTCTCCCTTCGATTCGAGAAAATCAGGATGGCTAAAGAGAGAACCGATTTTCCAGGTTTTTGCTCGTCTCTCCGTTCCGTTTCGGCTGGCACTCTCGTTCCGTTTATTCGACTAGACACATGCACACATATACGTGCATGTTCTAAATATAGGAGGTGCAGTATACGTTACTAAAAACAAGAGAGAGTCCGCGTATAGGAAAACTAGTAGGTAGACAGAAGATGTAGGCCACCAAGGCTCGATCAACGACAAACGAGCAAAGTCGTTGTCCCTCGCGGCTTGTCACATATACCGGGCGATTCACAACTATCAGGGTTCCCGTTGTCAGCCTATAGGGCGTGTCATTGCGAGCAAAATGCTTTTTGCAAAATATCGTGCGGTAAATATTGGCCGAGATATGCGCAAAGTTCGAGTACTAAACAATGGTTCGGCAGTTGATCACGCACGCAACGTGCGAGCCGGATGCGAGCGCGGGCTCGAATCCACGTTCGGACGAGCGAATTTCTTTCTTTATATATTTGTTTTTTGGTAAAAAATAATTAACACGGAGACTCGCTTTGCAAATCGATAATAGGATTAAATAGTTTTCGTTTATTATTAAATGAGGACACCTACTAGATTATTTATTTGGGATTTGGAGAAAGAAAATTTATTAAGCATACAGTGAACTTATTTCGTGGAAATGTTTATCTTAAAAACATTGACAACGCTATTGAAATATAATAGAGCCTCTGTATAAAAATGTGGTCCAACTGCCGGATCGATAAAAAATAAAAATAAACAAGTTTTAAACTCGATATAAACGCAGTTTTCATTGTACGTAGCCGTTTTTTTTTTTGAGAAAAAAAATCCCATGAAACGACAGGTGTTAAAAAAAAGTGTAATTTTGGCGAAATTTTTACTTATATTTGGGGGCTTAAAAAATACTAAATTCTAAATGAAAAAAATTGCTACCTACAACAATAGCTACTGCAATAGCGAGAAATTTGGATTTTTAAAATTGAAATACGTTGCGCTACCTGCTCTCACTAAATCGCCTGTAACTTGGTCAATTTTTAATATCTTAACTTGTACATTTTTTTTTTTACAAATTTTTGAGTACGTATACTTTGAGAAAAGGCAAAATAATCGATTTTTTGACCCGTCACACTGGTATCCCGACTTGATGCTTAAAGGAAAAAAAATTGCGCGTAAGCAACTACTGTGCCATTGTTTAACCAGCGTCGGACTTTGACTGCAAATATCACAGCCAATTTTCGTCGCATGACATTAAAAAAAAAGGATTCTGCTGGCAATGACACACTCTATATGCTCGCCAAGAGAACCCTGGTAGTTGTAAATCACCCTGTACACAAATATATAGTTTTGCAACAGTTTCGCGTCGCATTGGTTGAACACTTGTTTCGAGGCGAAAAGCAAAGCGAGGTGGGACACAAACATTGAGAATTCGAGACAAAGCTCATCACGGGCGAGTTTGCGAGCTCCGCTTCGAAATACGCCGAGCTGTCGCACCCAACTTTTCCTCCTCATTATTGTTGTTGTTGCAAATCCACGGAAACTGAGAGCGAAGAACTCTCCTACCCGTTTCCTCCGACGATGCATTCCCGTGGAGTGCTGACACGTGGCCGACATATACCCGGATACAGACACAGTATTGACAAAAAAGCTCCATTGCTTCACCCCCTTCAGAAATTTCTTGCAGTGAGTCCAATTTATTCCAGAACAACAAAAGAAGCGGCTCGTAATAGCCCCCGTGAGGAGATCTACATAAGCATTTATTGGAATATAGTAGTAAATTAAATGACAATTGCTTTTTTATCGATGCACAATTTTTTTATTCAATATTTTCCAATGAAAGAAATCTAAAGGTTGGCAGGACTTATTACTTTGTTTCTCGAGTCCCTACGTATACCCACTATGTTGAAGTTTGCATGGTTGGAAGGCAACGAACGTCCGTCTTCACTTTTCTATCTCATAACCCTCTTACGGGGATATGCTGTCCTGGTCTGGAAAATTTTTAAATTACGGCTGGGACAACATATGTCCCAGTTGCTGAAAAACAGGAGCATTTCAGTGGTGAGGAATTCGCACCCTCATTGAGCACGTTTCAGACACAAAAGTTACTTCATCGTAATAATCACTTGGAGGAGAAATAACTGTTCCCGGTAATGAGGCGCACTAAACTGATTTTTTCGTCGTATTGAAAGGGTTAAGGGAGGGCGCCACTGTGACAGGCCGAAAAAGGTCGTTTTTTCTGAATTTTTGTGTCCACTGAATTATTTATTTAACATTTGGAATAATCTTATTTTATTAGGCATACATTGAACTTATTTCGTGTACATTTTTATCTGACAAAAATAAAAAAAATTAAGGTTATCGCGGTATAATACAGCCTCTGTATGAAAAATGTGGTCCAACGGCCGGATCGATAACTTGACAATGGTTGGTCAGAAAAATAAAAATTTAAGTTTTATAAGTTATATAAATGTAGTTCTCCTTGTGCTGTTTTTCGAAAATAAATCACAAAAAAACGCCGGGTGTCCAAAAAAAGTGTAATTTTGGCCAAATTTTTACGTATATTCGGGGGCTTAAAAGATACTAAATTTAAAAAAAGCTACTTTTTAGTTTGTTCTAAATCGAAAATCGGGCAGTTATAGCTAGAGTTATGATTCCGGCCGGTTCGAGAAAAGTCGTTTCGAGAAAAACGTGATTGAAAGTTTTAGTATAGGTACGTAAATCGTTATGCTATCTGCTCTTACTAAATGGTCGGTAACTTGGTCGATTTTCAATACTTTAACTTGAACGTTTTTTCCACATAGAGTAGACTGGCGTCAATTGGAATGATTTTGAGAAAATCGGTTAGTGTGACTTCATCTTATACCCTATCTGTTTGGTAATGGGCTTAAATTATAGCTAGATTATCTGGCTATATGATAGCATTATTGATTTCGCTTCTTATATGCCCTTAACTTAGGTTAAGGGACAACACCACTGTGATGGCTTCAAAAAATCGATTTTTTGAAAACCATCTAGAAAAATCTAAAATACATTTAAGATTAAGATGCCGTTGGACCCAGGTCGAAAAAATAATTATTTTCGGAGATATTGAATATTTTGTGGAGCGGTGCAGCGCTCCGTGACGCTCGGGGTCCCGCGCAGCTGCGCGCCTCAGGGTCGGCAGGTATACCGGGCCTTTCCCAGGTCCTGCGGGTCTTTCCCAGGTATTCTTTTGTCTCCCTTCACAAAAACCGGCTATTGTTATAAATATAGTTTCGAAAAAAAGCCATAGGTGGCGATAATTGAAAAATTTTCAAGTCGTCAATCGTCAATCGTCGATATTGCAGCTGATATCGCGGTATTATTATTCAATGATGGCCTGAGAAGCCTCACGAAAGTTTTGGAGACGTTGGGGATAACTATCGGCCCAAATTGTTTCAATTTTTGCGTTGAAACCGACGCAGCGCGGATCGAGCTGGCGGAGCGCTCGCTCACAGACGCTGCAAAAGAGGCAAGAAGAGCCTCTACAATTTCGAGAAAAGATGCTAGGGACAATGATTTGCTTCTTGAAGGCCAGCTTTATGGTGCCGGCATCGCTGATTAAAGGTAAAAAATTTTTTTTCCAATTTATCGCATAAATTAACAAACCTAAAACTTTGAACGCGTTTTTCTCAAAACCACTTTTTTGAGTGCGGCACGCAGCAGAACTCGAGCAATTTTTATCCGATCGACTTCAAATTTGGTCTGCATCAATAAAACTAGATTATCTAAAGAAGTACATAGGATTTTTTCGATATCTCAATAATAAAAAAAGTTATAGCCTATTTTCGACGAGAAATTTTGCTCGAAAATCGTCCTTTAATTTCAATAGCGTGCCTATTTTTTAAAAATCAATTTTTTTTTCAAATCTCTATGTACTTCTCTTCAAAATATCATATTATTAACGAAAACACTCGGTATTTTTTTTCAGATCGACTTTGAAGAGAGTTCTGCTGTGTGCCGCGAACCACTGCAGAGGCAACAGTACCTGACGCGGGAGCTTCCCCAGCGTCACCATGGGGCGTGAAAAATTTGAAATTTTTTTTTTATGTATCTTCAATAAACAACGAACAAAACAAAAAAAAAATTCGAATATCTCTTTTTTTTGCCACAATAAAAAATTCTTGAAAAATGGCAAAAAACAAGGGGTCACAGTGGTGTTGTCCCTTAAAGCTATTTAGAAACCCTCGGAAAACGTTTGATTTGACCCTGTATCCGGGTCAATCGAAACAATGCCTGGGGTCAGTTGAAAAAAGTGTTTACAGCTGATTGAACTAATGTTTCTACCAAAACCCAGGTACTGTTAATCATGTGTATGAAGTAATCAAGTATGTTTGTTGTTAATAAAGTATACTTAAAATCAAAATAATCAGTTTTATTGCTTTTTGTTGCAGATGCATTCCAGCACAGAAGGTATATTAAGGTTCTTTAATATTATTTTACTTTTCGGACGATTTATTGCAATCTAAAAAATAAAACAAGATTTGGAAAACTGGCTTGCGTATGAAATGTTTGTTCCGTGTCAATAGAAACACGTTTCAATTGACCCCGGAACGTTTGTTTCAACTGCCCCCACATCCTCGCTTCAAATAATTTATCAAACGGCAAACAACATAAATGTTGTAGGTAGGTACTGATCACAATAAACTCAACTAGGATATTCATAGTAATGATGATTGTAAACAATGCTGAAGAAGGAAAAGGAGTTTTGGAGCAATACGCAAAATACTAATAGTAAAAAAACTTACTATTTATGTCGAAAAAAGACAGGTTCCGATACGCAAAGCTGTCTCTTCCCCCTCGGTAGTCCAGTAAAAGAGACGAAAACCCAACACTTTTTAGCGTAGAATATGAATTTTTGACTGAAGGTCGATGGTTGCATACTGAAAGTAACCCTAATAAAATATTGCCTCTCAACTCGCCCCAATCCTAAGAAATAGGGGTTGAAAACTTAAAAATCGCCGTATTGCGATAATTAATAGTCCGATCAAAAAAGATTTCAAACAAAAGTTGTTTGGAATAATAAAATTAGTATAAAGTTATATGACGTCCAAACCCCTATCTTTGAAAATAGCGGCACCAAAAAGATTCGAAAATTTGGGGTTGATGCGTGTGTAAGCGGAGTAGACATATCGCTCCGTTCTTGCCTAGATCAGTGGTGCTTTCGTGTTTTTGTGCCGTTATTTTCAAAGATAGGGGATTGAACGTCAAATAACTTTATACGTATTTTACTACTCCAAATAACTTTTGTTCGGAACGTTTTTTTATCGGGCTATTAATTATCGAGATACGGCAATTTTTAAGTTTTCAACCTGTTTCTTAGGGTTGGGGCAAGTTGACGGGCAACATTTTATTAGGGTTACGTTCAGTATGCAACCATCTACCTTCAGTAAAAAATTCATATTCTACACTAAAAAGTGCTGGGTTTTCGTCTTTTTTACTGGACTACGGAGCCACGCTGATGTCACTACACTCAGAAAAAAAGATTAATTATGTTCTAATAAATTGGCACATTAGAACATAATTTCGTAGAAATTAATAAATATTTAGTCGCATGGGGACAGTTTTTATGTGATTGTCACTACAGCATTTGTTCGGCGTCACTAAATATGTTTTTTAGGTACCGACTTTTCACATAAATTAAAAGCCATATTTAAAGTAGAAAATTTGAATAAATATTTCCTCAAATCAAATAAATACTACTTTCCAATCACAAAAAACTCTTATTTCGCGAATATGATACTAATGCGCGCATGCGCACTTTGTCGTTCAACACGACGGTCCTGTCAGCAGGCCACTCGTCAGATGTAGCTCACGCATATGCTTACCATGTTGCTTCTTCCTATGCCAATGCTTTTGACACACGTATCAGTGTTGCGTTTCGGAAGTGAGAAACTCGTAATTGAGGAATGATTTAAGTGTAAGTAAGAATATAAAGTGAGAAAAAAATGTTCAAGTGAGAGAATAATTACGGACGAAATGACACAATTCCTCGAAAAAAACCAGCTGAGGGATTATGAAGAATCTCATTGGATGTCAAGAAAAACTCTATTTGTTGGATATAAAACACCTATTTCTTCTAACTTATATATCCTATTAGATGTTTAGAAAAATTCTTAGTAAATCTTAAACATGAACTTAAATAAAACATTTTCTTAGCTTTTAATAAAATCGTAGTAGGCCGACATACGAATAAGAAAACTTCGTTTCATTTGACCCGTGTTTCTATCGACCCCTACCCTATTCTTGAACATGTATACTTTGAGAAAATGCAAAAAAAAACGTTTTTATTTCTTACCCGATACAGTGATGTCCCGTCTCTTTTTTTTTATTATTAACCAAAATATTTCCTTTTTAATTTAGGCCGCAGGTCTCTGATAAAGATCCTCAAAAATGTTTGAGAGATTTTCGGAATCTAAATTCGCCAAAAAAAGAAATTCACATATGAAAGGTTCAGCCAAAAACTTCAGCCGTTTTCACACCAGCTTGGCTCATACGAACAAAGGGGCCGTTCATTTATTACGTCATCGGTTTTGGCTGATTTTTACCCCTCCCCCCCCCCCCCCCCCGACATCACCCTATCCTTCCTATGGTCATAATCCAATTATCGTTACCGTCATCCAACGATCAGACCCCCCCCCCCCTATTTTAAAATGACGTAATTTATGGACCACCCCAAAGGGACAAACGCTCCAAAAGTGACGTATACATCATCTCAGAATCGTTTTCCAACTCGACCAGCCTTATTTTATCCTGAAATGGAATGAATGTCCAGATTAACGCTACAATTTTATATCAGCAGGATACATATCCAGCGTATGTCCATGAGACGCTCAGACTTCCTGTTTTCCAAACGCGGGAGGATGTCAAAACTTATCGTGCAATTCGTCACCTACGCGAGAAATTTTGTCGACACTCTCTCGCTCATGCAGATGTCTCAATGCGTTTGAAACTGAAAAATACACAGCAATGGAATATCTCTCCGCAGACGAGCGTTTTCACATTTCACGAGATTATTATTTTTATTATTCCACTATGTTTTACTTCCTCTGCTCCTCGTGCAAATTATACCGCGCAATCGAAGTCCCCTGCGTTTCCGTATGTACATACGTTTTAAACGGTTATGCCTAATTGGAAAAGCCGAAAAATCACTTTTTTCAAAATTAATATATTTTGCCAACATATATTATACATATCCCTTGAAAGTTACAAGGTGATCGGATCAAAATTGACAGATTTATAGGCCGTTATGTTGACGCCCGTCGGGACGCGCGGAACATCGTTCGAAACTTTAAAAGCGTTTTTCTCGAAAGTACGTTTTCAAAGTCGGTGTGCAAAATATCTGAAAAACTACTGCATCGATCTTTCTGAAATGTTTGGGGCTTTCTCGAGATGCAAAAACATAGGATTTGATCGAAGGATCTTTTTTTCGATGTACACTTTCGATTTGATGAACGAAAAATGTTCATTTTTTGCAAACATCAAGACTCGCGCTTTGTACACGCGGTATTTGGTTTTAATTTGATATTTCGGAAATTCCTTTAATTAATCATAGGATAAACTAATACACTAACGAAATCTGTTTCATTTTTTGTGTTTCGATAATCTGGTTCAGTAGAGCTCACGTAAATCGATTATAATTAATTGTTTTTACCCAAAAAAATCACAGATTGTTCTTCAGATGATAAGTTTTAAAATACCTAATTTTTGTCGAAATTTATCATCGTGAGTTTCGAAGAAAAAAAATCTCAATAATGAGCTGTCTTCGACTGTTACCCGCACGACTTTTCTCCACCCTGCGGCTTTTGTCTCAGAGGATTGCAACATCGAAAAAAACCCCTACTTCCGCGAAAGCCTTCGAACGCCTTCTTCCCGCTGCAAAAGCCCGATGACGTCGATGCCAAACGATCAAAACGTGCAGAGTTGAATAGTACGAGACTCGACGCGGTGATTAAACGAACGAGAAAGGAAGGAAAAAAGAGCGGGATGTTTTTTCAGTGCATACAGTGATACGAACGAGTTGTTATGTTGGAAGTTACTCGACAATTTTCAGTCTCGTCATCACGCAGCATCCGGCCGCGCGCGCTCTCTCGCCTATCGGAATAAAAACAGAAAAGAAAGCTATCCTTTATCGGCGTATCTGTGGATTTTTTCGCCGCGATTTCCCATAACCCCTAAGAGTGCACAATGTGAAATGAAGATACGAAAGGACAAAAAAATTGACGTCCCTGAGCCTCGTCATTGGCTTCCTCTCTCGTTCTCTTTCTCTGTCTCTCTCTGTCTCTCTTTCGCTCCACCTTTCCTCCGCATTGTATAAAGCTTTTCTTCATCATCAAGAGGACTCGAGTCCCTTTTTTCCACCAGACGAGTAATTTCCCCCTCCTTCCAGAGCCTTTCTTTTTTCGTCGACGAAAAAAATCACGAGCCGGGCGTTGACCCGTTTTGCGCTCATTCACGACGGTATCATTTGCGGCAAGAAATGTGGGTATGTGTTCCCACTCTCTTGCCGCACTGTACAAAGACTTTCAGACCAATTTTCATCGCAAAACCACGGCGAACATCCACGTCCCGGACATCGGGTCACGAAAGCGCCATGTACGTATGCATACATATATACACGCATATATATATATATATATATATATATATATATACGTGTATATATGTGTATATATATGTATGCATATATATACACCTGGCAAAGCGGTAAAACGGAAACAAGCCACCGTATGAGCATTGTAAAACTCAGTTTTCAACTGCGTTTTCGCATTTTCGTAACTTTTTTACGAGAAGTCACAACCTTACTACAGTACTACCTCCCTAAGAGAGCGGTCTAGGGCGGTTAGGGGAAGTAATTCTCGAGAAATTCGTCGCCGAAGCCTTCCCCCACCGCTAGGTTAGCGCGCTCGAAAATCGCGCATGTGGTAGCGTGTATGTGTTTCTCCACTCGAACTCGATAAGAGAGCGCGAACGAAAGTGTTGAGAAAACTGTAAACGAGTTGCGGAAAGTGTACTAGCGTTTCGTCGTTTCATGCGTAAGTATATCTCATTGAATATTGATGTGTAAATCTTTCTTTTTCTTCGCGTTTTTTTTATTCTGCTGTTTGGTATATTTTGTTGTTGCAATATTATAACACATATGAAGGAAACATTTGTAAAACTTTCAATAATTGTTGAATTATCTTATTGTTCGCAAAAATATACGTAGTATATTCGTTATCGAAACTCGAACATATACAGTAAAACCTCGATTATCCGAACCAATTGGGACCGAGACTAGTTCGGATAATCAAAAGTTCGGATAATCGAAACGTGGGTTTTTTGGGACCAGATCATAAACAACACCTTTTTATATAAAAACAGTACATACATATATATTATAATTTGACATATATGTTAACGTTGAAATATATATATATATATATATAATGTATTTGAAATACCTGAAAAAAGTTGAATGCTTTTTTTATATTTTTTAAAAATAAAATCGTCCATTTTTAATTGACGAACGGCTGTAACGCGTTTTTGAGCGGCTAAGTCTCGCAGCCGTTTGGGAAGGAGAGATTGCGTTGGGTTGCTCATTGTTGCTCACGGCGGTGGCAGCGAGCAACAATGTATCTTTCGCGCCAACGTTCGGATAATTGAGAGTTCGGATAAACTAAGTCATCGTTCGGATAATTGAGGTTCTACTGTACAGTGTACAAAAAAAAATGTAACTAACAATTTATCTTGTGTATATACTTCAAGTTGAAATATACAATGTATATATATGTATAAATATTTCATTTTTAGATAAAACGGGATGGCTGAATCGAAAATATATTTTACTTGCATTAAATTACTACTTGAAATTTAATTATGGTGCATGTTTTTTTCTCCGACTTTACGGCTTAAACGTATATATTATTATACAAAGGAATATTATCCATTTGACAATCGTGCGACGTGCGAGTTTCTGAAATCGCTCGCGATCTCTTATGGAGTTGTCCGCGACAAACTCGGGAGGCCTCGGGTACACTGGACAGCTCGAGTTAGGTGGGGGAAGCCATAAAATGCGCTCAAGCGGAACGGCGGGGAAATTCTCTCTTAGCGAGGGCTCTCTTAGGGAGGTAGTACTGTATTATTCTTCAATAGTGGCTTTGATCGACAATTTTCTTTCTTATTCATATTCTTTTATTATTCATATTAGTATTATGGTCGTAACTTTTTTACGGCTCGTTTATTTATACCCTCTCCGGGTTTCGAGAATTCAACGAAACTATTATTCATTAATTTATTATTCTTCATTAATAAGTTATACTCATGTATTAGTAATATTTATCGATATAATAATATCTTCCGTTATTAATATTCCCACTGTTATCAGTGTTATTTTCGTGACATTTTTGCGGTTTATATTAACAACCTCCTATTATGAGTCGTTAAAGTTTACGGTTTATTATTTATTTATCATCATTATTCACACGTTTATTATTATATTAACGATAATAATACATCAATAAATAAGAATGATAAATCAATTATTGTTATTTTTTATCTATAGTTATAGTAATAGTGAGAATAATGATAACAATAATCTCGAAAATTCTCGTTTTGATTATTTATTTACCATTATTGTTCATTTAATAATTATTATTTTCACATCGATTGTATAATCAAAGTAGTAAATAAATAAATACATATTTGTGTTCGGTCTCCCTTCGGTCTCTCTTCGGTAGTTGAGGTCTCAATTACTTTCCGAGTTCCACGGGGTTGACGTTTGCATCGTTGGAATGCAACGAAAATTCTTTTTAATTTCTTATTTTTAACCATATACAAAGTAATTTCATAGCTCAAATCTGCTAAAGGCAATTTGTAAAATAAAAAAAAGGCATTTTCGTTGCATTCTAACTATGCAAACTTCAACGTTATCTGGGTTTTAACATATGCCCTTGCGGGTTTTCACGTATTACTCTTCCCAATTGAGCCCTTTCGTGTCACTCCCTACCAGTACTTCGCTAAGCTAATCTAACTTCCTAGACGGCCCTATATTCTTCCGATTCTCTGGTGCACACGCTTTAACTCAAGTATCTACACCGAGGTACCAGAAATACAGGCCTTCCGCTCACTGGTTGACGCGCCAGCCGGTGCACGGCTAAGCGGTCGCCGCTTCAAGTATTGGCACATGCCGGTTTTGGTGGTCATACATGCACAATACCGCCGGAGCCAAACCCCGATCGCACATCCACCAGTGTTGGTCATTCGAGGTAATATTTATTAATTTTTTTAAACTTCCATCTGTACAGGGTCCTTCCCCCTTATTACATTCCCCATATTCCACTTTATATCCCCTCGTTCATGGTAATATTAATCATAGTAATGAATGAATGGAAAAATAATGATTATTAAATAATAATATCGTAGGGTTCCGAGATTTTCAAGACTATTTTTGTTATTATTCCCACTATTCCTACTACTATTATTTTATCATGACCATCACATTGCGTTTAATGTAAACATAAAAAATATATTTAATAAATGAATAACAAATAAATAAATATATAGTGAATAATAAATAATAAGTAATAAATAAATAATAAATAAATAAAAGTACATCGCCCGCGTACATGTACATAATTATCGGAATTCGCTGTTCCTATAGCGCAATGAGCTTCGCATAAGCGAAAAAAAGGTTATTTAATTCACAAGTATTTCTTATTTACTTTATTAGACACGTTCAAATCCATAAATTAATTTGTAACGATACGTGCGTCGATTATACGCGCAGCGCAAGCTGCGTCCACCTCAATCACGTCGTTGGAATCGATCCCAGCGCTCTATCGATGTTTCTCTTCGTTTCCGTGCATTGCTATATACGAATCAGCCACGTTTTTGCGATATGACCTAATTTATGATCGTAACGTTACAAATCAGTCCTCGACGTAGACTCGTAAGCCCCGCATATATAATTATGCGCGTGCTTGTTTATTCGGTATACGTGTGCACGATGTGAGTTTTTCCAACGCGGTAGTGAAAGCATTCCGCTAACGCAAATTTTACTCGTCGTCGTCGTCGTCATCATCGTCCTCATCCCAGTCGTTCTCGTTCGGTGAGTCGTAAATTTGTTCGGAAATAGAATTTTCAGTGGATATGCCCGCAATATGTATCATGTACGAATGCGCTTTCGTTTAATGAGTCACTCTCGTATCGAATTCATACATGTATGTGCTTATATACATGCACACGTATGTATGCCCATAATTCAATATAATGTTATCTTTATAATGAAAATATGTAGATGTTCTTTTAATTATATTAATAAAATGCAAATATATTGGATTTATGCATCAACATATGCGCGCGCGGGGCCGGGTTGAGGTTCCAAACTTTGAATGATGAGAACGCTCACAACTTCGAAAGAATATTACTCCGGAAGATCAAAACTCCGAAAAAATACTATCCCCAAAGATCGAAACCCCAAAACAATTTTACATGAAAGACAAAAACTCCGAAAATCTGAACACCGTCAAAATAATTCGGGTATGAAAGTTTTAAAAGTTTTAAAATTTTCAATAAATCGATGAATTATTTCAAGATTTTTTTTTCATTGAGAACAGATTTTACGTCAGTTTTGAAATTTGTCTAGAAAATATTATTAGTTCTATATTATTTACAATCAACCGTGTAGACTTTCGCTGGCATGATCTTGACGAACCTTGTAATTCCGGAACATTAAAATTAGGAATTTCAAACCGTCGGCACATTCAAAGTTCGAAATTTTAGCCTGGCCCCCATGTCAAGATTATGCCAGCGAAAGTCTACACAGTTTACTGTAAATTATGTAAAACGTTTAACATTGTCTAGACAAATTTCAAAATTGATGCAAAGTCATTTCTTAATAAAAAAAAAAGAATTCTTGAAATAATAATAAGATTTACTGAAAATATTGAAACTTTTAAAACTTCCATAGCCGAATTATTTTAACGGTGTTTAGATTTTCGGAGTCTTTCGGGGTAGTATTCTTTCTGAGTTTTGAACGTTCTGATCATTCAAAATTCGAAATTGCAAGCCGGCCCCATCCTGAATTTCGGAATTTTAAACCATCGGAGCATTCAAAGTTCGAAATTTTAAACCGGCCCCGCGCGTATATTTGTGTGTGTACAGGTAAGCTCGAAAAGTGACGTCCAAAAGGAAAATCTAGAAGCTTCGTACCAATACCGATCCGAATCACTCCCATGCATGATCTACGATCTTCTGTACTTTACGAGGAAAAAGAATTTTCTTAATTCTTCTCTGTTGGGTATGTAGTTATTTGCTCGCGATTTTATTTACATGTGTTATCTCTATGATGTGGCCTGGTGAGCAGTAAATAAATGAACAACTGAACACTAACGTAAATATCTAAGATTTTGATAAAAAGTTGAGGGGTTAGGCTACTGTAAAAATGATGAACGCACGTTCGAAGCTTGATGGAACTCAAATTGAAGCGTAAAGTCCAACATATGGTGCAAGTATCGCAGATGAAAGGTAAACGTATTATTACAATGATAGAACTGCTAGTAAAACTATAAACACGTTTTTTTCGAAACTGCGTTTTTCAAAATGGTGTAGACAGGATTTCTCGATTTCTAATGAATCGATTGACTTGAAATTTGGTACGCTTATTCAGTGTAACCGTAGAGGGCGTCTCAAAATGATCTGACATTTTAAATTGCGCGTGATTTTTTTTTGTGGTGAACATTGAGAACTAATCTTCGACAATTGGCATCAGGAAGTATCGAGGTTTACGAGGGTGGGGTGAAAAATTTCCGGCCTGACCAAGAAAAACGATGTTTAAACATTTTTTTTGCTTTATTTTTCAACATAATCTCCATCAACACTGATACATTTCTCATAACGGTGTTCTAATTTAGTTATACCAATTTAAACGTAGATTCGTCAAGCTCCTCAAAATACTGATTTACAGCTTCGATAACTTCTTCGTTGCTCTTAAATCTTTTTCCGCCAAGCAATTTTTTGAGGTTAGGAAACTGGTAATAGTCGCTGGGGGCTATGTCTGGAGAGTAGGGAGGATGCGGTATCAATTCAAACTTCAATCCGTGGATTTTGGACATGGCAACAATCGACGAATGCGCTGGTGCGTTATTGTGATGAAATAAAACTTTTTTCTTCGCCAAATGAGGTCGTTTAATTTGCACCTCGTGCTGCAAACGTTGCAATAACTCTGCGTAGTATTGACCAGTGATAGTCTTACCCTTTTCAAGGTAATCGATGTATATAATTCCTCTCGCATCCCAAAAAACAGTAGCCATAACCTTGTTTGCCGATAAAATTGTTTTTGCCTTCTTTGGGGTTGGTTCCCCTTTTCCAACCCACTGTTTTGACTGTTCTTTATTTTCAGGAGTGTAGTGGTGGACCCATGTCACATCAACAGTTATGAATCGACGCAAAAATTCGTTTGGATTACGCCTATACAGCGCCAAATTGTCGGTAGAAATGGTTTGTCGAAGCAGTTTTGGTCGAGCGTTAGCAAACGCGGCACCCACCTTGCACACAGCTTTTCCATGTTCAAATGGTTGTGCAAAATATTTCGCACACGTTCAGCTGACATCCTACAGGTCTCAGCTATCTCATGCACTTTCAACCTGCGGTCTTCCAACACTATTTTATGGATTTTTTCAATCATCTCTGAAGTTGTGGCTTCAACGGGCCGTCCTGAGCGAGGCTCGTCAGAGGTGCTCACACGACCCATTTTAAATTCAGAAACCCACTGCTTAATAGTTGAATATGATGGGGAGGAGTCTCCTAATGTTGAATCCATCTCTTCTTTTATTTGTTTTGGTGTAAAACCTTTCAAAAGGAAGTATTTGATGGCAGCACGTTTTTCCAATTTTTCCCTTTTTTCGAAAACAACAGAAGCGTCTCGCGCAATGTGCTCTCAAACGCAAACTAACGTAGCGATTGGGCTGAAACTGTACATACAAGCTCGGTAGGAATGGTACTGTAGGACGCCGCTCCAAAACTAGACCTAGTGGCACCATCTCTTGGTCGAGCCGGAAACTTTTCACCCCACCCTCGTAGTCATGGAGAATTACACGATCGAACAACGCATAGAAATTGTTATTTCCTGCATTGTTACTGCATAGTTATTGCAGACAAAGTTTCATGGTATTGCATCTCGCGCCGCGGCGATGTGAATTGGCCGGCAAGATCCTGTAATTTGATGCCATTGGTCTTCTTTCTTTGGGGTTTTCTGAAAGAAAAAGTGTACGCCAATAATCCATGGACGATCCCGGAGCTTTAGGAAGCAATTAGACGCACTATTAATGAAATTAGTCCGCAATGGTGCCAAAATGTTTTTGAAAATTGTATCAAAAGAGCAAGCAGAGACGAGGCGGCCATTTATCGGATAATGTGTCCCGCATAAACCTCCATGTTTGTACCTTGTAATACAGTAAAAATATTCGTACTTTTTAAATAAATAATACGTTTCATTGATAAATAACATTGATAAATAACAATGTCAGGTCTACAGTTTAGTCTTGGCTGACGTTTTTCGTCTCAAGAGCGAAGATACCTTCAGGTGAGGGAAAATTTGCTGATTTTCATGGTCTTTTTTAAAAAGGAAAGATTTCTTCACCTTTTTTGAGACTTAGGGTAAGTTTTATTACTACTTTTGGCTGTTACGTCGTATTTTGTCTTTATTAATTTTTTTAATGGCGGAGGTATGACACGTTCTTATAAACTACAATTTGAAAAATGGTGTATGGTGATGTATAGCTAAAAAACTAATCGACCCACTCTGATGAAATTTGGTATAAATCTTTCTAACCTTATTGTCTAAAACATGACCCTAAATGTTTTTGACTATTTTTAAAAAAAGTCTTTTTCATTGCAAAATGTAACCATTTTTTGGAAAATTCAATCTTTTCGTTACAAAGCATACCATTGTATCGATTTTCAAAATTTCTCACTTTTTCTTGGTTCATATTCCGCGTATAGTATTAGGAAAAAAAATACTTTCCTGGTTCTTTGTCCACACCTTCGCCATTTTTAAAGACCAATACAAAAACAATAGCATGTAACAGCCAACAGTAGTAATAAAACATACCCTAAGTCTCAAAAATGGTGGAGAAATCTTTCCTTTGAAAAAAAGTCATCAAAGTCAGCAAATCTTTCCTCGGTCAACGAATCTCCCTCCTGCATTTTTTTCATTAATTATGATGTCATTTTTTCTCGAAAAAACGAGAGAAAAAATCCAAAAAATGTTGTATCATTAAAACACGCTAACAAAGAAAGCTCGATGAAGTCTTAGCCAATATTATCTATTTTAAGAAAAAAATCATTTGTTTCTTTGAAATCAACCCGGTGGCCAAAACCAAGTACACCGTTGACAGCCCCTCACGTTGAAAGGTCCTTCACGAGATTGTTTATAACTTATTTAATTATTAATATTTTGAAATAAAATTTTGTACACAACTTTGTTAATGTACATATAAATAAATGTCGATACGATTTCTCCATCATGACTTATTCTTGCAATTTTTTTCTTTCTCTTTTCAATAACCCTGATTCGAGAGAATCGGTGACCAAAGATCAGATGATAACAAAAATACTTATACTAGTTTAAATTACGCTCAATTGCTTTAAAAACTTCTGAACGAGACGTACATACAGAAAGGTGAAAAAAATGAAAAACCATTATGCAGGTAAACTGCAGAACAAAATTTTTAAGGCTTTTGTCTCGAAAAAGAAAAAAAACGATCGTAGAACATACATGGGGGTGTCTCGAATGGGTTGGAATGATTTGGACGTTCATATCGTTGGAGCGCAACGAAAATTAATTCTTTTTCATTCACAAAATTTTTTTTTGGCCGTTTGATCTTATGAAAATCATTTGAACGTTTTTCTATTGACAAAAAGGTTTCGAATAATAATAAAAATGAAGAAATAAAAAAAAATCGTTGCATTCCAATGATGAAAATTTCAACGTTGTTTTAGATTTTCCTTTTGGACGTCACTTTTCAGTCCACCCTGTATGGGGAAAGGTGATTTTGAAAACATTCAACTGCGAGGACTTTTTTCAGAACAGCCAGATGTGCTGACAATTAGAATTATATAGATATAAAAGGCTTAAAATTTGCATCCCGTGTGCGTGCGTTCGTCTGTGTGTGTGTGTGTGTGTGTGTGTGTGTGTGTGTGTGTGTGTGTGTGTGTGTGTGCGTGCGCGCGCGCGCGCGCGCGCGTGTGTGTGTGTGTGTGTGTGTGTGTGTGTGTGTGTGTGTGTGTGTGTGTGTGTGTGTGTGTGTGTGCATATACGTAAATACATATATATGTGTAAACATGGATGAATAAATATATATACACGTATATCTATATAATCATAGTACTTTACTAACATGAGTTCTATACGTGTTAGTGCTCCACGTCACGTAGTTTCGAGTTCAACCCCCTGAAAAAAGTATACATATCATCGTGTGTACCGCACGCGTTTCGGAAAATTCGAACCCTCAGAGAAACTCGATCCTTCGGTCTCGCTCCCCCTTCCGGCTTCATTTGCGTTTATCTCGAGTGTACGAGTACAATGAGAGGGGAAACGTACCTAACAACAGCGAGTCAAATAAAATCGAGAGGGCTTCTTCCATACGTTTCTCCTCGGATTTTTCCTTGAACATTTTACATTTTTCAGGGCGTAATTCGCGGCTGAATAACCGAAATATTTATTATCAACAAAAAAAATATGCCATCACATTAATATTGTTCCATTGATTACTGAAAATTCCGATCTAAGATATTCGTTACTTCCTTTAGAAATTTCTCTAGAATTATTTTTTAACCGTTTGAGAATACATTTTTTACTACAGAACAGCATTCGCCGTACTTGCAACGAATCCAAATAAATTCGGGGTTGATAAATTTCACGCAACGTCCACTTGTATCCGAATCTCGAATAATCTCGAGTCTCCTCGAAATACGAGACATTCTAATGAAACGCAATATATTTCACTGACTCCATCGTTTAAAATCTTCATCGTCGTAGGAATCCAATGAAAATTCATTTATTCGAAATGACCGCCCGAGTCGAAATTTTCGAGCCGCGTTCAACCCACAAAATGAAGGCAAGCAGAAATCGGCGTGAGCGGATTATTGGGTATCTAAAGGAGGGTACAATGTTTGAAAGTACCATGCGTTAGAGCCTCCGATGAACCTCCGGCATGGCAGAAAGTAGACTTTTTGACTCAAAGGAGGTCAGTGAGGTTCACAATTGAACCTACGGAACCTCAGTTCGGCCTACTGCGAGCGCTCCCGCAGAACCTACTTCCCCCCCTTTCGGCCTACTGTACACTGCTAAACAAAAAAATGAATTTATATAGAATCTATTTAAATAAAATAGGTATTTTCCTTGTCTCACAGCCTACTACGATCATATTTCTTTCAAAGATATTTATATATATTAATAAAGATGAGATTTAAATTAATCTTTATTTGCTTACAATGCACACTGTAAAGCTAAGTGTACTATATGTATAAAATATTTCATAAATCGAAAATAAAATGAACGCCTTAATTGAGAGCTTCACCACAAGGATTTTTCATCCTAATTCGTCATTCCCTGGCCTATAGAAATGATTTTGTTCGAAGAAAATATTTGCCCTATATGCGCCTTGAACCTAGCCTACCTACTCATAACTACGCTCCGCTGCCCCTATGCTACCGAGTGTTTATAACATTTTGGTCGCTGATATGGGATAAGAGACCAAATGAATACCTCTAACTATTAGTTGTATCACATAAGCTATGTGAATTAGTTAATATGATTGTGATAATTAGAGAGTTTCATCGAATAACATGCTATAGATTTTTCAAACAAACACACATATACATATACATATATATAAAATTCCTCTCTCTCCACCTTCTCTGCGCCCCGCTCCTTTTATATGAGTGTTGCAATAAAGATGGACCATTAGTTCAATCAAATAGAAAAAAGGTTAACTCTAAGAAAATTCTATTTAAGGTAAATTTAAAAAAAATAACTAGACCCATTCAGTGAACTTAACTAAATTGTTTTTTTGAACAGATGAAGATGTTGAACTGATGAAACCGAATCACAGATTTATTAGGGTCAAATAAAATATGTAGTTATTGGACGATATTAAATAGATTCATTTTCTATAAATAAACATTTTTGAAATCAATCATTTTAATGATGGAATGCAATAGGAAAAATTTGGTTCTATGAAAAATCTAGTTAACTAAAATAAAAAAGAATCAAATAGACGCGGTTAGTTAATATTATAATTATTTAGCGGAAAAAAATAAAAATATGCTTCATACATACACGTGGAAATGGTTTTTAAATTTTCGACGTGCTAAAAATGAAAACAAAGAAAAATCAAACATTTTATTTAAAATCGACGGTAATCGGCCGTCGACATTTATCAACTTATTATTGAATAAACAAAAAAAACAAAACGAACAAAAACAAAAAGAAAAAATTAAGAAAAAATCGAATGAGGTTGAATTCTAAACCGACAATTTCAATCCTGTAAAACATGAAATAGACTATAATTAACACCCTAACGTTCCATATAGATATCAACATTATATGTTATTTAGATCTACACTGCCAGCCAAAAGTTTTCGGACACTCCACATAATCGCAAAACTTTTGAGCGCTGGATAATTGCCAAATAATGTTAGAGTAATATAATTCATTTCATTTATTATTTCACGAACATACTATAAAGATCTATATAATTAAGTAATTATACAGAGCTTTATACTATCTTCGTAAAATAATTATTATTCTACCATAAGTTTGCAATGATCCAAAGTGATATTAAGTTTTGCAGTTATCTGAAGTGTCTGAATACTTTTGACTGGTAGTGTATATTCCAATATATTAATGCAACCACATATTTCGAGTATAATATATATATATATAGTATTATATAATATATACCGTCGCTTAAAAGTTTGGATACACCATAGTCGATATTTCTTGCTGCACGAAAAGTTACATAGCTTCGTAAATAAAAAGATAACCAAATTTACCGAACGGCGTTTTGACGGGAATAAATTCAGCTTTATAATGCTTTTCTGAAATATTTTTTTATAATTTTCTTTTCGCCCCGGTACGCACTTTTATACGTGACTGATTTTCGGCTTCGTTTCGACCATCGAGAATTGGGCGCATGACTTATGCAAAAAAAATTGTTGCGTTTATCCATGATAAACTTGAACGGGGTAGCAAGAAGTCCATTTGCGTTTTTATAAAGTTTTGTACGATTTTTTTCGCAATGTTATTTCATTTTTTGCTAAAAAAGACTAATTCTAGATAATGCAATGTAACTCAAGAACTAGAGGGTTTAAGAAGAAACGTCAAGGACGAAAAACGTCGCATAAGCTTATAGTGGATAGACTGACATTTTTTAAGAATTTTCCTGTGAGATTTTTTCTGACAGGAAAACGCCCATTAATCCGATAGAATTGGAGTAAGACTGTATATATAAGCATTCTTTTATGAATTGCCTATAAAATAATAATAAATCGATATTGAGAAAATTTGATTGTTTTCGCATATTAATATTGCACTAATAATTTGATAAGGGGACGATGTATTTTTATTAATTTCATCGTCGAACGGGTTACCGACCAGGCCACAATGGAATGATGATGGAGGAGATATCGAATTTGGGCCGAAAGCAGGTTAGGTGGGGTCGAGGCAACAGTTTGAGGTTGAAAGCAGGTTAAGGAGGCCTGTGCTCTGCACGTTTCACTGAAACTGGGGTCGAGAGAAGGTTTGGGAGGTCTAGCAGAGGCTACTGTGGGCCAAGAGGAGGTCTCTGCATGGCACTGAATTCGACAAATGAGGTTTCGTAGGTTTAACGGAGGCTGGCGGCTTATGTATTACAAAAGAAATGGGTCCTGCCAGGGTTCAGAGGAGGCTAAAAATTTCGACTCGGGCGAAATTTGTTCTTAATTATGAAAAAACTGAAGAATTTTTCGTCACTTCTATTGAGGATTCGTAACCATAATCTGCGAAAGCCAAGTTTATAGGAATGTCAAAAATAAAAAAAGAATGATATATTCTAAATTCTAATAATGGGAGAACTAAAAAATGAAAAAAAATATTAATGGCGACAACTTGGGATCGTTTCATGTAAAATTCGAATATTTGAGTCAAGGAAAACAATTTTATAATAACAAAAGATTATAAAATAGAGATTTCCCCTTAAAAAAAAATAAAGTGGAAAAAGAACAACAAAGATTACTACGACAGTAGTAGGGAGAAGTAAAGAAGGATCTGAGGCGATATCTCCGATGAATGTAACGAAAATGTATTTTCTTTGTTTCCCAAATTTTCATTGGTAGATTTGAGCTACAAAAATCTGCAAAAATTATTTTGGATTATAGTGAGAATAATAAATTGAAAAGAATTTTCGTTGCACTTCAACGATGCAAACTTCAACGCTCTTCCGGTGAAGCCGATCAAGATTCGCTTCTTTGATTCCAAAGAGCAAAAAAATGATGAAGTTGTATAAAGACACACAGATGAACGCGATTTATCCAGAAAGCCAGATGGAGACTGAGAGGAATTCCAACCTCTCGTTATGTACTCTTGTTATGTCTCTCCCTCTCTTTCGCTTTCTCCCCATCCTACATTCTCTTTCCCTCTGCTTCCATTTCTAATCGACAGAGCCAGTATTATTATTGAATACGGACCCCGAACTCCCGTATGAATACTCGGACCATTATTTCGAGGATTCGCAGGCACCGTTTCCACGTGGCCCTCCTGCGAACCCGCGCCAAAAAGGGTCGATTGCCCATTTTCCAGCGGAGAACGATCAGGAGAAAAAAAACCACCACCACTGTTGAACAATCGGAAAAGGGTCAAGAGGCTATTCGCGCTACTCCGGTCTACGTTGATCGAAGAAGAGTGAATTCACCGGCAAATGATAAATTTGATGAAAAAAAAACCTTTATTCGTGGAGTTGTGGTAAAAAAAGTTTTAATTGTGCACAGAGGCAACTTCAATTGGGCAAATTTGTTGGTACTAGCAATAGGGTGGGCTTCGGTCCCTGGTTGCATCAACATTCGAGGATTTTCCATGATATTGACGTTTGCATCCTTGACAAGCAATGGAAATTCATTTTTTTTCTATCGCCCGAGATTTTTTTGGCTTTTTCCGGTTGCGACAATCCCTCAAACTTTTGCATTTTTATTCGTAGATCTACAACCTGAATCAGCAAAAACATGTTTACATTATAGTTACGCTAAAGGGGCCGTCCATAAATTACGTCATCGACTTTTGCTGATTTTTGACCCCCCCCCCCCTGAAATCATCCTATCCGTCATATCGTTGTGATCAAATTAACGTTACCGTCATCTAACGACCAGACCCCCCCCCCTATTTTAAAATGACGTAATTTATGGACGGCCCCAAAGGAGAAATTTAAGAACGGCAAAAGAGAATTATTTCTTTTTTTATTATTATAGAAATGAAGACGAAATCGATGACGAAAAATAGTCATTAGACATTGCAGACCTAGATTTTTCATTGTATTTAACAAAAATAAATTCAAAAGAAAAAGGAAGAATCATTAAAGATCTACAAACTATAACAAATTGGCAACAAAACGATTCTGGATAATAATAAAAATTAAGTAATTAAGAAATATAATGAAAAGATAGCAAAAGAGCGATGAAATTTTTTTTAAACGAAATTAAAAGAATTTGCTGAAAAAAATAAAAGAGAATGTGTAGCCACTTTACCGTCCAGTTGTCGCAGTCTCGTATTTATCCTCTCCACGAAATAATGAAAGTTTGTATAACCCGTGCAACCTTGCGGTACATCATCGTGCGTGGGATTTCGAAAATAAAGCGTACAACGATTTACTCACAAACGCTTTCTACCTTCCTGATCTTTTCGACTTTCGTGACATATACACGCAACCATGTTAATTCACTGGCGTTTTTGATACACGAATCAACTTAATTGACGTCGCGTTTTCCACAAAACCCGCTTCTTCTCGCGCAATACGATCGAGCGCCCTAAAACACTGTCAAGGATTTATCAAACAGAATCTTCTCAAATAAAGAAACAGATTACTACTGAAGTTTGCATTTTTCAAACATAATAAGAATTCCCATTTTACTTCCTCATCAATTTATTTTCAATATTGCCTAAAATATTTTTTTTTATTGCGGTTTTTGATCGAAGAAACATACAGGCAGTCCTTGTATTTGCGACATGTTAAGTTCTCGAAATACACGACATAAATCGAAACAATGTTTTCCATACGTTTCCATATAAAGTGAAGTATTTTTCTGCATCGACTTTCAATGTAGGTTAATAAAACGGTTTTATTATGAAGAATAAGTATACATACATGTATATTTATTACAAGTTTGGTAATTATGTATTTTTGTATTATGTACGTAATTATATATATATAATTAGGGTGGCCCTTGATATGGGTAAGAAAAATTGATCGCGCCGCCCTCCAAGACGGTTCCAAATAATAAAAAAAATCTACGCGAAGCCCCAGCTATGTCCGTTAAGAGGAAGGCGTGCCTGTAAGCATGAACTTAAATTTAAATATCAATTTTTCTTCGTGATTGGAGAAATTTCGATTTTTGGAATCTAGTTTATTTGTCAATTTTTTTTTTACTTTGCGAAGCTATTATATATAGGTATTCAATATACAGATCAAACAATAAGGTCCTCCATACTAGATTTGATGAGGGTTCAGTTTTACCATCTTATTATTTTGGAACAATAGTTCGATTTAGCTGCTGTCGAACGCTTTTAATCACATCAAAATCAAACTTTACATTTGCATCTTGTCAGAAAAATCTATTAAGTACGAAGGATATAAATTCACGATAAACCATTCACATCGAACTTCCGGATTGGCCAGTATTTTTTTTTTTAATTTTGTTAAAAATATTCCTTGCGTGCTGAGATACAAACATATTAAGGGGTAAGGCCACTGTAAATTTTTTGAAAAATCGATTTTTTTTTATTGGCTTAAAAAATAGTTTAAACCCTCTAGAATAGGAAGACCCCTTAAAATAAGAACTTTTTTTTAAATTTTTTCCAATAAAAAACTATTCGCAAAACTTTAAACGCGTTTTTCTCGAAACATGGTTTTTCAAAATGGCACGCAGCATAACTCGAACAATTTTCATTTTTTTTACTTGAAATTTTAACCAGATGTGAACATTTACATTATCTTGAGAATGTCGATCGGAATTTTCAAGAACTTTATTTATTGATTTTTTATTAATAAAAAACTTGCCGTTTTTTTCGTCAAAAATCAATTTTTTTTTTTAAACGCATGCCAAATCCACAAAAATTGATACTTTTTAAAATCCGATCGACATTCTCTAGCTATAGCCCTCTAGATTAATGGTTTTTTTTTGTTCTAGGTTCAAAAGTGCACCAGTGGTGCTGCGTGCCGCGGAGCCCTGGAAGCAAAACATGTCCCGGGAAGATAGCTGTGGAACCGCCATTTTGTTTTTTTTTTACTGTAAAAAAATTTTATAATAAAGTTTAATGTATGCCCGATAACACCATTAAAAGTTTTTTTTTCAAATACCTTCAATTTCGGGAGCAAAAAATTAGTGAAAAAACCTTTTTAATATTTACCTTTCTAATATTTCACTGAGATCAGACTTCCAGTGCTGTGGATAAAAAATGTATTTAAAAATTATTTTCGCAAAAATGCATAGGGACATTTTAAACTTGGCAGGATTTTAAACTTGGCAAGCTCGTTCGTTTTATTGAAAACAAAGAAATTATTTATTCGCACAAGTCATCCAATTGGTCGGAAAAAACATAATATTTGAAAAATGTACACATAAAATATCGATACTAGTTCGTTCAGCACGAATTTATTTAAACCACAGAAATGTCGTGTTGAAAAATTGACAAATAAACTAGATTTAACAAATCGAAATTTCTCCAATCATGAAGGAAAATTGATATTTAAATTTAAGTTCATGCTTACAGGCAGGCCTTCCTCTTAACGGACATAGCTGGGGCTTCGCGTAGATTTTTTTTTATTATTTCGAACCGTTTTGGAGGGCGGCGCGATCAATTTTTTTTTTAACCCATATCAAGGGCCACCCTAATATATATATATATATATATATATATATATATATATATATATATATATATACACATATACACGCACGTGTGTGTGTGTGTGTGTGTGTGTGTGTGTGTGTGTGTGTGTGTGTGTGTGTGTGTGTGTGTGTGTGTGTGTGTGTGTGTGTGTGTGTGTGTGTGTGTGTGTGTGTGTGTGTGTGTGTGTGTGTGTGTGTGTGATGGACATGTTATTCAAAATATTTATGACGTTGACATTTGCATCGTTGGAACACAACGACAATGCATTCGCTCAAACGTTTATACGTTATATTTTTATCAGAATTCACGATCGCAATTCGCAAAAAAAGGCTTCGAATAATGATAAAAGTCATGAAATTAACAATGAAAAAAATATCGTTGCGTTCCACAGATGCAAAATTCAACGTCATATACATATATTTTTTATTTCCCGAGTTCCCACGTGTACCCTTGCAAGCTTTTGCGTGTAACCCTTCCCAATTCAGCTCTTTCCTACCACACCAACCCGCACTCCGCCGACCTAACCTAACGTCCCGTTGTGTCCGCAGCCATCTTGAGCTATACTATACCGCATTAGCCGAGGGCACGGGTAAACTGTGGAAAACCCGTGCCGGTATAGGCGGCCCCATATTCCTCTTGTTCTCCGGTGCACAGACGTTTTACTCAAGTATCTACAGCAAGGTCTAAGAAGTATTAACCTTCGGCTCACTGGTTGATGCGCCAGTCGGCGCACTGGCTGGCACACCAACCAAAGCGGTCACCGCTCCGAGCATCGGCCATGCGCAATGCTGCTTAACTCGAAGTACCTCCATAGCCGAACCCCGACCGCCCATCCGATAATGTGGTGCGATACAACAAAATACAAAAATCTTGCAAATCACCGCGGTGATCGACGAAAAGAAAGACGACTAATTGCTCGAAACTCATTAGGTCGCATCATTCGCGCCACGAAGAAAACTTTTGCTGCCGTAAGACGATGAAACCTCGAAAACCCGTTACAATTGTATTATTATCATTATTATGAATCGTATAATCTCACACTACGTGCTTACACTTGCCTCGTCACGAAAGTGTTATTCCCCGCACGTTTCCTCTCTTTCTCGTCGTTCATCGTGTTTTCGTAGATACACACACACACACACACATACACAGAAGGCAAGCAATGGATTGTGCATGCCGTTGCGAGGAGGCAATGAATGTGTCAGAAAGAGGGACAGTGAAGGATAGAGCTAGAAAGAGCGACAGAGAGACAGTGAAAGGAGAGATAGAGAGAGAAAGAGTGAGAGGGTAACATAGGGTCCCAACAAATACATATAGAAACCGCAGCACAGTTCTTGGTCTCGTCTTCTTCTTGCTAAGTTTCTTTTCCTGCTTCGTCGTCTTTGTCGTTGTTCCTTCAAGTTTGTATTCCCACGCCGTGAAACGGAACGACAGCAGCGTTGACGACAACAAGTACGAATAAGCCAACGAACCAATAGAACGAACAAACGGGAGAAAGAAAAGAGCCTGTGTGTGTGTGTGTGTGTGCGCGCGTGCGCGAGTCTGTGTGTAAATAAATAGAAGGTTGCCCGCCTCACGAGAAATGTGCGATAAATAATGAATGAAATTGCTTCGCGGGGCTTCACTTGCCTCCCGCGAAGCCTTTCTGCTTCTATATTACACAGTACCGCGTATTATCTCTAGCATGCAGAACGCATCTATACATACAGGGTGGTTCACAATTATCAGGGTTCCCTTTGCGAGCCTATAGGGCATGTCATTGTGAGCAAAACGCTTTTTTTTTTAAATGTCATGTGACAAAAATTGGCCGAGGTATTCGCGTTCAAAGTTCAAGTACTCAACAATGGCACAGTAGTTGCTCACGTGCGGAACACGCAAGCCGGATGCGAGCGCAGGTTCGAATCCACGTGCGAACGAGTGGATGTTGTTTTTCGTTAAATTCTTGTTTTTCGGTAAAAAAAATAATGAACACGGAGACTCGTTTTGCAAATCGATAAGACGATTCGATCATTTTCGTTTCTTATTTGATACTTGAAGAAAAGCGCGTAAGCAACTACTGTGTCATTGTTTGTCTCAGCGTCGGACTTTGACTGGAAATATGGCGGCATATTTTGTCGCAGGACAAAAAAAAAGAGATTAGCTGGTAGTGACACGTCCTACAGGGTGTCCAATAGGAAGTTGCTGAAACTAATTGACTGTCTTTTCAAAACACGTGCACAGAATCAAAAAAGCCAAATTGCTTTAAATAGATGAAACTCTGCAGTTTCAAACGTACATAAATAAAACCCAGTCAAATATTTTTTATGTCAATTTATTACATCTTATAAAAATAACGAAAAAGTACAGTGATTAATGATAGATATTTTCGAAGTGCGAACCGTTAGATTGTGCACAAAAATCAATTCTCTTTTGAAAACTGTGAAACACTGTGTCTAACATATCGTTCGTAATGCCCCGAACCACTTCCTGGATGGCCGCGATCAGTTCTTCTACTATGCTAGGATTTTTAGCGTAACAATGATCTTTAAAGTAACCCCACAAGAAAAAATCACAAGGGTTCAGGTCCGGTGAGTACGGAGGCCATTCTAGTCCGCCTTGAGCAAATTTAGGGTACCCCAGACCGATTACTCGAGTCCCATATACGCGATGAATAGCTTCAAACACCTCATGAGTCCGGTCCGGCGTCGCTCCATCTTTCATAAAGAAAACATTTTCAACTAGTCCCCTTTTTTTTGCATAAGGGAAGAATTTCGTTTCCAAAAGCTGTTTGTAACTCTCTCCTGTTACCGTAGATTCCAAGAATTGCAAATAAATTCCTTTTACTGCCATCGCTGCCCATGCCGTTACTTTCTGTGAATGAAGGGACTTCGCTAGCGATATGTTGGGATTTTCCGTTCCCCAAAACCGGTAATTTTGCTTGTTTACGTGCCCATTCATCTAAAAATGTGCTTCATCGGAATAAATAATGAATTTCTCATTAAGTTCTTCGGCTTCAAACATTCCCGTAATAGTGTTACAAAATTCGATGTGTTTCGTCATGGCATGTTCAGTTAACAATTGATGAGTGCTTATTTTATACGGATGAAACTTTAAAAAATATTTCAAAATGTTGTGTAATGATGATTTGGTTATTTTTAATTCTTGAGCAGCTTTCCGAATCGAATCATTTGGATTTTGTTTGAAATAATTCTCAACTTCGTTGATCTTCTCTGGTGTAGTCACCGTAACAGATGAACCTGGCAACTCGTGTCTACGGTCCTGGAGTGTACCATACTTCGCGAAGTTATCGATTATCCTACAAAAATTAACGTAAAATCACTTCAATGCATTTTAATTGAATTGAAACACAAGTTGTGTGATAGATGAATATGAATAAATATTAAATTCTAACCTTTTCAGAGTGTTTTGCTGGAAACTCTCTCAACCACGGCTGGAATGAAACTGCGGGGCCTCAGGTATGCGCCTTAGAAAAAGGGATCCCTATTGAATTCATGGAGGGAAGAGACACTTATTTAGTTTTAGCAACTTCCTATTGGACACCCTGTATATGGTCACCAAGGGAACGCTCTATGGCTGTGAATCACCCTGTATATAAAAACCCATATATCGTGTGTGTATTGTATGTATAACGTATGCCTACTATTTCATTCTCGCTTCGTCTCGTTAACGATTGCGTCGCGTCGCTGAGGGGAACTCGCACACCGTTAAACCGCGAGGTAACGATGATGATGATAATAACAATAGTAACGATGATAATGATGATGATGACAGCGATGAAAACAGTGAAAGAAATCGCGTTTTACGTTCCAACGAAACTCGGTGGGGTTCAACTCCGTCTTTAAGCTCGGAACTGAGTCTGTATTACTCTTTCTTACTCCATAGGAATGCACACACATAAATGTGTATATATGTGTGTTTTTGTGTGTATATATAAACGGACATATCCATTAGTAAAGACTCAGAAGAGGTAAAGAGCAGAGATGATTGGCGGGAGAAGTTTTCCCCGGTACACGTACGTAATGAAACTGCCTAGCGATGGTACCGAGGAAACGATTAGAGACGTCCATCGTTTTATTGATGCCTTCGAAATATGTATTGTTGTGTGCGTGCGCGCGCATGTGTGTGTGTGTGTGTGTGCGTGACGATCGGTACATCTAGCTTTTCTAAGGAACATCCTCGAAGTCGGATGCCTACGCAATATTCTTTCCGAATGCATAGGTACTTTTATCTAGATATAATAAAACTGTAGGACCGACACTGTCGGATGGGCGGTCGAAGTTCAGCTCCGGTGGTACTTCGAGTTAAGCATTGTTGTGCATGATTGATACTCGGAGCGATGACCACTTCGCCGTGCATCGGCAAGCGCATCAACCAGTGAGCGGAAGACGAATACTTCTGAGACATTGGAGTAGATCGTTGAGTAAAACGTCTATGCACCAGAGAATCTGAAGAATTGCGTCTATATCCGTATGGGTTTTACAAAGTTTCCCCGTACCCAAATGCGGGGTAATGTAACTTAAGACGGGTGTGGAGGCAACGGAAGTTAGGTTAGATCGGAAAAGTGCGGGTAGGGAGTGATAGGAAAGAATTCAGTTGAGAAGGGCAATACGCAAAATCCTGCATGGTGTTGAGTTTTAGATTGTTGGAATGCAACGGTGTTGAGTTTTACGTTGTTGGAATGCAACGGTGTTGAAGTTTGCACCGTTGGAATGCAACGAATATTCATCTTTCATTTTGATTGTTACTGACCATATTTTCATGTCAGTGTATGTTGCAAACTTTCAATAAGGATCCTGAGAATCGTTTGAGTGATTTTTGTAGCCTGAATCCACCAAACAATGCTTTGGCGATAAAAAAAATAATTCTTTCTTATTTTTGCAGTGTCTTCATATCTATCATCCAAAAATTTTGCTCGCACATTTAGTTTGTAGCTTTCTAATAAGGATATTCAAAACCACTGGTCAAATTTTCGTTGCCTAAATTAGGGGAAAAAAATTGACATTCGAAAATCAATTATTTTTATTGCATTGCAACGATTCAAACCTCAAAATCGCAACCTCGCAAGGGTATATGATAGAAACCCGGAAATTGAAAGGAACAAAATTATATATTCGTATATGTATAGATGTACATATGCGTGTAGGTCTGTATGGGTGCGCATATAGTGCGTAGGTTAATTACGAAAATAGTAAAAGTTGGACAACAATTTTGCACGCAAGTTAAGCAGCCCCTGGGAACTTTCGGAGCAAGCGTGGATATCGTAGAATTTTAGTGAAGCAGAAGAGAGCTATATATATATACATATATGCACATATACATATGTCTAGTCGTTCGTTTTTAATCAACTCCGAGAAATTAAGGGAGGACCATTCCATTTGGCAGGTGCGACGTATAAGCTCCTCACGAAACGACGAAGAGACCAACGATGACTTCCTGCCGGGACAATGTACTGTAAATACGTGTATGTGCGTATGTGTATGTATGTATGTATATATATACATATACACTACCACACGCACATTTCTCGAGCATCCAATTCCCCGTGTTTAATTGCTCCCTCAGGGAGATATATGCACGTTAATCCCTCCAGCCCCCGTCTGCGCTCCTCTCATTCTCCTCGGTCTCCCGCCCTTCACGGCTAATCACTGACGACGTTTAATTGCTGTCCACACGTCGAGGATATGGGCAAAGATTTATACAGGGCGATTAAGCATCGCCGGACGTGAGATCGAAAATTCGCGAGAATCAATAGAAGTTCCACTGCATAATCGTGATAGTAATTTTGACGAGTGAATTTTTTTTTAATGTCGTCAGGTTAAAATATAATTGGTATTCGTGGAAGCGGCGAAAAAAATAAGTGTTCCGGTTCCCGAAATACCATTTATCCGGTAGAAGAGCTCAGGGGTTTTACTTTACATGCATGGTCCGAGAGGTTGTTGATGGAATTTCCATCGAGCTTACGAGGGAGAGTCCGATTATGAACAGACCTGTATCATTGATAAACCCCGCGTTGACTTGGGCGTACCGAGAATGCCACGTGTTTTCGAATATACGCAAGAGCCCTGTGATCATCTTTATTGGCTTGGCGGAATTAATTTGGAAAAAACTCAGTCAACTACATTTATGCGGTCAAAGAGGAATTCTCGATCGTGAAGCTGTACTACATTTCATGGCGTCAAAGAGTCGCGAGTTATGGCTTGGGAGACTGCGCTAAAAGATCGGAAATTAATCTGACACTTTGCGTGTTATATGTCGGACTCGATGAATCAATAAAAAAAAGATTCTTTCTTATGCCCTTGCGATCTTTTGTGATTTCGTCCTTCATTCCTTACTCTAGACTTGGTACTCCACTATTCCTCAGTGGACTATTCGAGTTACCAAGAGTATCGGTGCGATGTCCACAGCCAAGTTGCTGAATGCGGTGCTACCTATGATCGGTAGTGGCCAATGATTGGCCGATGCTCGACGCCGAGCTGGCCAACATTGGCACTCGAGCTTGGCCCGATCATCGACCGAGCCTTGGATGATAAGAGCGGCCCGATATTCGCAATCAATATTGGCCCTAGAATGGCTTATGAGAATCGGCCGAGCATCGCGTAGAAGTTCATTCGAGAATCGGCCAACAATAAGCCCCCTCAAGATTGCCATCATTGGCACTCGAGCTTAGCCCGATTATCGACCGAGTCTTGGCGGATAATTGTGACCCAATATAGATCGACAAAATTGGTCCTGCACTGCCAAAAAAAAAAAATTATTTTTGTATTGTAATTCGTCATTACCTGGTCCTTCGAAATGATTAGTTCGAAGAAAATATTTCACCTATATGGGACTCGAACCTTAAACTTCCCTACTCATAGCCAAACACGCTGCCCCTATGTTACCGAGTGCGTGTAACATTTGAATCGCAGATATGGCATAAGATACCAAATGGATTCTCATCATTATTTGTATCACATAAACTATATCAATTAGTTAATATCATTGTGATAATTAGAGAGTGTTATCGAAAGACATGTTACAGAATTTTCAAACCTAACCTATATATATAATTCCTCTCTCTCCACCTTCTCTACCCCCACAACCCGTTAATATGTGTGTTGCAATAAAGACAGACCATTATTTCATTAGTTCAAGTTTAATTTGAATAAATAAATATATTTAAAATGAATAATTCTAATAATGGAATGCAATAGGAAAAATTTTATTTCACGAAAAATCTAGTTAATTCAAATAAAAAATAAATAAATAGACGCGGTTAATTAACATTAATAGAATTTTTCTGTCAGTGTAGGATGGTTCATAAAAATCGGTAGAATATCGCGTATGAGCTCGTTCGAGAATCGGCCAACAATGAGTGCATTGATTTGGTAGTATATTTGTTAAGAATAATGTCCAATAGACTCGTAAAAAGTATTTATCTCGTCTCTCAATGACTTCAAAGCGAAACAATGAATCGTCAATATACGAATTGCGGTTCGATCATGCGTTACTCGGCCGAACATTGGGCTCGTATCGGCAAAAACATGATTGGCGAGTCTATACTTCGCTAAACATCGGCCTCATATCGATAAACCAATAATGAACAAGTCTATACTTGGCCGAACATTGGCCTCGTATTGGCAAACCAATGATTGGCCAGTCTATACTTCGCCAAACATCGGCCTTGTATCGACAAGCCAATGATTAGCGAGTCTACGTTTGGCCGAACATTGGCCGCGTATCAGCCAACCAATGATTGGCGAGTCTATACTTCGCCAAACATCGGCCTCGTATCGACAAGCCAATGATTAGCGAGTCTATATTTGGCCGAACATTGGCGTCGTATCAGCAAACCAATGTTGGCTAGTCAATACTCAGCCGAGCATTGGCGTACAATTGTTTAATCGATTATCGTCCCGCCAACATTGGTCCAAGTATTGGCCGTTATGGTTCGATTGGCGAAACCTACATGGGTATGTCGATTTTGCTGAACGGCACACGGAAACTGTAGAAAACCCGATACAAGTGATTCGAACTAAAAGAGTTTCCGTTACATTCCAACGATGCAAGACTTCAATGTCATCAATCATTCTTACATCACAATAGATGTAGGTAGGCAGTAGCCTAGAGTTACGAAAATTACGTACGAAAAGTTGCGAGAGGTGCTATGACACAGTGGAATTCCGTGTTCCCTTTGACGCGAAATTACTACCGTCACCTCAATATTTAACACGTCAAAGTCTCTCCCTCTCACAACGCAAGCTTCGAGAGCCGCGGCACTTCCGGTTCCATTTTTCCGTCGCTCTACCTCTGGGCGTTCCATACGCGATTTATTATTATTTTTTTTTCTTTGGCTCCTCGTCATTTTCGTGAGTGAGAAAAGTGCAACGCGCGGAGAGAGGAGCGCGTTGGCTGGCGGGCCCAGGAAAAGCCTCTTACGTATCTCTTCCATACCGCTTGGTAGTCTCTCGGTATATAAAGTCGACGGCGACGACGACGACGAAACTATTTCCGGAAGATTCCAACGCCGTTAATGGAGAGCACGCTATACAGAGATATACACGGAGAGGAGAGGCCTCTCGGTATATCTAAGCCAGTCGGCAGACCGCGACGAAAAGCTGAAGAGACGCGAAAGCTTGGGTCTCTTTATAGGACTTTACTATTAATACGTATATGTATAGGTACCTGGCGAGGAGACTGTTATGTAGCTATGAAACTATCATAGACCGAAGCCATCTCCCTGCCTCTCTCTCTCTATTTCTCTCGACTGGAGCAGACCCTTAAAGTCTCCAGCAAACTATGAAGTGGTGACGTAGATGGATGGATGGATAGATGGCGTAGACTTGTATACTAAAAAGCTCAAGTACTTTTTATCCATAGCTTCGAAAACCCGTTTTACCGATCCAATTAACGTAATTACGTACTCACGCAGGGATGCACCTACATCTGCGCTCATCGTATATAAATCTTACGTATAGGACCATCCTCTCAGAACAGCCAGGTATGCTAATAGCCAACGTTCCATAGACATGAATGATATTGAACTTTTTATCATTGGAACGCAACAAAAAGGATTGTTTTTCTATTCTATTTTTTGTTTGCAGGTCAACGATACGGCAATCACGCAAAAGTTCTTTAAGATCCTCATTAGAGACCTACAAGCCAAATCGATCGAAAGATATTGGATAACAATGAAAATGGATACAAATCGAAGAAAAGAAAAAATATTTTTCTTTGGCTTCCAAGGATGCAAACTTTGATAGAGTAGATATAATGCTTTGAAAATTGCATTTTCCTGTATATATGTATACATATTATACAGTCCTTGAAGACGAGTGTTCGAAAATTTGCTTTAGATTTATGGAAACATATGAGATGGAAGTTTGCAGCGTTGGGATGCAATGCAAATTAATACCCGTGAATTTCTTTTTACATCCTTCGGCAAATTGAGCTTTAAAAAATTCCTTCATTATTTCTCTAGACACTTGCTCAGACTACTACAAAATAAATATGCAAACAAGATTTTTTTCATAATAATAGACATAAGGAAATTGAAATATAAAAAAGAATTTTCGTTGCATTCCAACGATGCAAACTCGACGTCATACCATATTTAAACAAAACTCATTACAAAAACAAAAACTTGGTTTGAAAAAATCAAATGTGTTCAAAATATCTTCTTCTTAAAAATACACACACACACGCGCCCGCGCGCGTGCACGAACGCACTCACGCGCACACACACATTCATATATTATACCCTCCTTCAAGACGAAAATCTTAAAAATCAGCTTTACATAAATGGAACCACTTTGATCTGAAGAATATTTCCAAATCAACGATTTGGTTTTAAAAAAATCAAATGTGTGTTCAAAATGATGGTGCTAAAGTTTGCATCGTTAGAATGCAACGAACATCTTTATTTATTTTTTCATTTATTTACTTTGATTACTATCTACACTCTTCTTTTACATTTTTATGTTATGACTCCTGAATAAGGATCTTGGAAAATATTTCAGTGATATTTGTAGGCTAAGCGTGGCAAGAATGTTAAATGATTAAACGAACTTATCAAGTGGAGTTTTATCATAATTGTATGCAGCGCCTCTTCCGAGATGATCAACTGGGACCCTACTCCACACTGATGTCGCAACGAGCTTTAAGGCGGGATATACATTTACAATGATCAAAGAATCGAATTTTTTTTCTTTAAACGATAGAAATATACATGAAGAATATTTTCCCAAAGTTTCAAAGCGAAATACAAAAAACTTCAAACGTTACAGCCTGTCAACGTTGTTCCTCACAGCTCAGATTCGGAGCGGGCGTAAACTTCAAACGCCTTTCTCTCAAAATTGTATTGGAGACATTGGCGTGCAGGATTACTTCAAAACTATTAAGCCGATTGAGTTGAAACGTAGTAGAAATATTTATATTGCTATCTGTTACAAATTTGTATTTGAAAAAATTAGAAAAATCCTTTTTTCTAGATCCAAACTTTACAGAAATTATGCGTAAAATGTTGATTTGTTTTGTAACTGCGTGTCATTCTTTTAAATTTGCATTTTCTTCGTGTTAATTACTGTCAAATAGAAACTATACATGTTCTAGATGAAACAAATATTGAGTTTTTTTTTTTTGCAAATCAAAGTTACGGAAAGTAATTTTGCTAGACTGTACGCCGAGACTGCACGCCGATTTGCAACTGTCGCGGCCACCTTGCTGTAACACTCTACCACAACTCCGCCGGTTTTAAGATAAATGTATTTCGAAAAATTGTTTTCTATACTTAAATATACTATTAAAGTATACCTAAATAAATAAAGAATAATTATTTGTTCGTTTAAAAAATCCCTCAAAATTGCTTAATTTTTTCCCGTCTAAATGTATATTCCACCTTAAAACTTTACTATTCAATCTGAAGTAGTAGCCGTGTACTGTTTAGGCCCCCTCTATATCACGTCATTCTTTGAAAGCGTTGCCGTTATGTTCTATGGGTTTCTATGTAATCATTTAAAGGGTATTTTGGGTGGGAGTTGATCATCTCGGAAGAGGCGCTGGATATAATTATCATAGAATTTCACTTGGTAAGTTCGTTTAATTATTCAATTGTAATTCGCGCCTCTTTCTCGTGACCAGCCAAGTCGTTTAAAGCTGATAACGGCACCAGAGAAACGTAATTTATTATGATAATATATAATATTATTTTCCACTTTGTGGGTCGAGTGTATATCGTTAGTGATATTTAAGTGGTAAAGTTTTGCAAACGTTGACGATCCGGTTATCCATCTTGCTGTTTTCCTGATAGTTTCGATATCAACAACATTTCCCGACTGGAAATGTGATAGAATCAAATCAAGATAGAAAGAACGAATGAAAATAAATTTGAAGTTTGCATCGTGGGAATGCAACGCTTTTCTTCTTCACATTTCATTTGTTTATGTTTATCATCATCAAAAGGTAATCAATCAAATCAATAAAATAAAATTCTATTGGCACAGCAACATTTTTTTTTGCAAATTCATCATCAGAAGCCTTTTCTGCTAATTCCGGTCGTAACACTCTAATGAGAATGTGTAAAGTTGTGTGAGTTATTATCACCGCCTAAATAGGCGAAAAAAAACGTATTGCGTACGTTCCTCGTTCTTTGGTAATATTCGGAAGTAGTTTAAGACGATCTTTGGCCCTCAAATGGAATCGTATTTCGGACGTGTTGGTCTCAGGTTGTGTACCGCTATGGAAAATCTTTTGATGCGATAATCTTGACCAACTTCGGGTTCGATTATTAGGGAAATCGCTCATCCGAGAGTAGTCAGCAAGCCATAGGAGGCTTCGGCTTCGTATTCCTTTACGACGCACTTGAGGATTTCTGTGATCGATCCTTTATACAGCGACGTCTAATTTTTTGAACAATATATTCACCCACGCTTTAGTGCGACGTCATATTGTTTCAACGAGGATTCGCTTAGTGATGAGATCATGATCTCAATCGCCGTTGTTGGTGTATTTTTCATTTCGAATGCTTACCGGATAATCTTCCGGCTACCAGGGAAATGTTCTACCAAATTGGATGAGGCTTCCAGTTATGAGCAATTAAAAGATTAATATTCGGTCTGAATATGATACATTCTGCAACGAGCATGGCTTGGAAAACAGGATAGCATGACTGAACTGGCCATTTTGGTACCACCAGAATTCCGCCTGCGCCCTCGTGTTTCATTTTTTGTAATGCTCGTGAGATTAATAAAAAAGAGGGGAATGTGTAGGAAAATTAGCTTCCACGCGAACCAAAATTGTCCTGCTGGTAAATTGATCCATGTCTGGCTCTCTGAATTTGTTAATGATTTTCTCGAAAGCTGTGCCTTCTAGTTCAAATTCGGTTTTGGGTTCAAGTCTTCGAGATCATTTGTCTGCCTCAATATTCATTTTCGAACTAACGTGTGATGCGAATATCCATATATTCCTCTGCTCTCGCACCATTTCCAGATCTCTCTCGATATTTTGTTGAGATGGGGAAATTGAATTCCTCCTTCTCGATTGATACATGAGATCGCGGTAGTGTGGTCTATTCGGAGAATTACTTGACAATTCTTTGTATTTTTTCCGAAACATTTTAGGCCGAAAAATGCTGCCAGTAATAAGAGGTCATTTGTATATGAAAATCGCTTGTTTTCACTCCAAAGTCCGTGGGACCTTTCGCCAATGCAGAATACTCCCCATCCGGATAACGATACATCGGAAAAAATTCTAATGCGAAGCTATAATTTCTGATCAGGTTCGACGCGGATAAGATGTTCGATTTTCGCGATGTAAAATCAGCCGAAAGTTTCTCTGATGTATTTATGTATCCTTCATAATTTTCCCCATTGACTCTGAGAGCCCGCTCGACGGCCGCGGTATGACCCCAAACATAGTTAACCACGAAGCAGGACGAAACTAACGTCCCAAATAATTGCAAAAACTCTCGAATGTTGCATGTTTTTGTGGCACTCAACTGTGTAACTTTCTTCTTAATATCCTCTTTTCTGTTGTTTGTTAACTCAATTACCCACGTTCAACTACGTGCAGAATTAAAGTGAAACCCAAGGTATATACATCTTTGAATTGCTATAAATCCTAATTCTCTTAGGAATTCACATGTCCTTTGGACATTAGCAAGACATTCATTAAAAGAATTTCTGGAGAGCAGAAAATCATCGAGATACAAAATAGACAAATATCCCTGTTTTCTTAATTGTCCCACAACGGATTTTTGTAAAAACGAGAAAGACGACGCTAAGACCAAACGGTAGGCATGTAAACTGGAAATATTGTTGATTGAATTGAAACTGGACGCATTTTCTATTAGAATTTTCGAGTGGAATCAGCTAATATGCGTCTTCAAGGTCCAGCGTAGCCATAAAACAATCAGGGTTCATGAGTCTTATTAAGGTTTTTGGTCTCCCATTTTTAAATGTTCGGCTAAAATGAAGGTGTTGAGCTTTTTTAAATTCATAATTAGTCTGTTTGGCCCATCGGGTTTTGGTCTTAAGAAGATGTTCGATATAACTCGATTTTTGTCAGATGGCATCGAGCTGTAGCTCCTTTTCCGAGCAATTCATGAATAAGTATCGAGATTTGTTGTTTTTCTGCGAGGGGACCATTTCGTTTCGATAGGTACTTTGTTTTGAGTGACTCCGGACGCACCAGGTATTCTATAACCTTAAATCCACGAGAGAATTTTCGAATCTGACGTTATGTTTCGCCAATTTTTGTGAAAAAACCGGAGTCTGCCTGATAGTCTATTTACAGAAAACAATGGTGTCGGTTCTGAGAGTTGTGATCCCTTCGCTGGTATGATTTTTGGTGGTGTTGACTCATATGTGTTTTTTTTGTCGAGTATTGCTTCGCAGTAGAGTGGTTCTTCGGTAATTGAGACGAGTATTTCTGCGCATTTGGCGTCGTCGTCAGTATTTTCGGTGCGGGGTGGCGCGGCGAGGGCTTTAAGTTTTTTGAATTTGTTGGTGTTTGATTTTTTGTAACTGCCTTCAGCTCAGACTGAGCGTTCCAGGCGATTCGCCCATTTAAGCTGATCTTCAAAAAATCTTTACCACACAACTACTCATCGAGCGTTAAGAATTGCAACGCGTCTTTCACGGAAACCTTTACTGGTGCAAGGACCAGGCTTTTCCTCACCGTCTCCCCGCGTTGCAGACCCGCGACGAGTCTCAGTGTCGCTCAGACATTGTATTATTATGAGATTTTCGACATTGCCGTTTCGCTTGACAGTCATTTATAAGGCCTTGTCTTGTGCGAAAAGACAAGGGACTTTTTTTTGTCATCGTCATCTGTTGTATGAGAAAATGAAAAGGTCGGTAGTATTTTTTTTGCAGCGTCAGCTGTTTATGATTAAGCCTTTCAATAACAAGTCTCGATCATGGTGTATCTTTGCCACAGCTACAGCTTTCTCGATTAGGCAAGGGCCTAACGAAAAGCATTATTCCGTTTTTACTTACATTAGTTAGATCGGTGCAGCGGCTGAGTTACAACTCCTCTGATGAATAAGAGCCTGTGCAGAGTGCCTACTTCGCTATAGCGAGATCCCATATCCTTGGTCGAGATATGGGTATGGGTCTGTTTCCGTTACCCTGGCAGGTCAATCTGAAAATATTCCTAGGTTAGGAATGAGAAAAATTTGCTTACTGCTTCTCGTATTGTCCTCCGATCCGGGATATTCAAATTCCGAATTAAGTCCAGGAGATTCGTGGTGAGGTCTCCGCTTATTTTTGTGTTCGAGGTTACGACGAGTCGAGTTTGCGTCTGAAGACTACGAGGCGTATCTTCGACGGCGATGTTTCTTTTTTTACTTATTTTTCGCAGGCTGACGATCCAACCGCTGTAATCGTGTCTCCAATTCCCGAGCAGAAATCTAATCATGCTGCCTGAGGATCTATCAGGGCCGGATCAGGGATCAATAAGGCGCCCTGATCAAGCACGCCTAATTTGCGCCAGACAGGGGCCTGGGCAGGGATCAATAAGGCGCCCTAATCAGGCACGCCTGATTTGCGCCGGATAGGAGCCTTATCAGGCATCAATAAGGCGCCCTGATCAGGCACGCATTATTTGCGCCGGATAGGAGCCTTATCAGGCATCAATAAGGCGCCCTGATCAAGCAGGCATTATTTGCGCCGGATAGGAGCCTTATCAGGCATCGATAAGGCACGCTAGTCAGGCACGCCTGATTCGCGCCGGATAGAAGCCTCGCATGAAGCTCGTCACTCCGTATCCTCTCCTCTCTAGGACTAGACAGCGCCTCTGTCGTCGAAGCCTCACGAAATATTTTGACAGCTGCACACGCAATCCATGCCTACACTTTTTCACTTTGGTGCGAGTCCTATGTGATTGGCCAACACATTGATACCGGTTGTCAGTCCCGTATGATATACCTAGAAGAAAGCGCAACTGCCATGTCATAGCTACATCGACACATCTCATTCGTTTCATCAATTTCTCCCGAAGAAAGGCAAGCCCTTCAATAAAGTGCAGTGCACACAAAATCTCAGGTAAAGTATATTTGCGATTATACAGTGGATTATCTACACATGAACAGTGATAATATATTAAATACGACTCGATGGGCGAAGACAATGCGGCGTAGCTTAACCTCACTTTGTCACTCTTGCACCATTTGTATATATAGTGTAATATATTTCGTATAAAAAAAAATGTTCAACGGAAAACATACGTATATGTACATAAATGTATTCATACATACGTTTGCATGGGACCAGATGACGAGAAATACAAACATACGAGAACGACAAAAAGAGATTGAGCTACGCCACTCCGAGGTACACCATCTTAAAATCGCTCACTTTTCCCTGATCGAATAAATCTATACTTATGATAAATATAGATATACTCGACGGGGGAGAGGTGGCGCTCCCTAGATCCGACTGTTATATGCTTTTAATGCAAATATGTGATTTTTCTATGTATATTCACTAATTTTTTCTATGTATTCAAAATATTTCAGATGCAATCTTGCCAGAGTATGATGGTACTCCCCACGTAGGTTCTATCAAAGAGAAACAAATTTCGGATGGGCTAGCGGCGGTCATAGACAGTGCGAAAGATTGGGACGGTCATCGCCAAAACCGGAACAAAAACTAACCGATCAAGTCAAGCAAAATAAAAACTTAAACTGTAAAAAAATGTTTTCATATGTTTCATATTTTTAATAATGTTAGTAAACTTGATAACGTGTAACTGCGATAACAATTTAATAAATGTTGATCTATTTTTTAAACAATAAATTAATCAAATGATTGAGTCAGATGACACGCATGTCTCAGGCTGGATGAGGCACCTGATCCGGGCCAGATAAGTTGCTTGATCCGAGCCAGATATAGTGCCTAATCCGAGCCTGGTAAGGTGCCAGATAAGTTGCTTGATCCGGGCCAGATAAAGTGCCTGATCCGAGCCGGATACGGAGCCTGACCCGGGCCTGATAAAATGCCTGATCCGAGCCAGATACGGCGCCTGATTCGGGCCTGATAAGATGCCTGATCCGGGCCAGATAAGTTTCTTAATCCGGGCCTGATAAAGCGCCTGATCAGAGCCTGATAAGGTGCCTGATCCGGACTTGAATTTGCAAAAGCGTTACATTCCTGATCAGGGCCGGACTAAATTTGCCTGGCCCGCCCCGCATTTGCTATTGTGGCAGCCTGATCCGGTCCGGATTTCACCCTGAACAAATTTCTGCTCGGGTTGTTCTTCATTATTTTCCGTGTGTGAATCTTTACTGTTTTTTTTCTGTACGGAACTATTTTTCATATGTCATTTCCGTTTAATTGTTTAAACAGATCGTGGCTTGTCGGCACAAAGGAGAAGAATGACGTGATATAAAGCACGCATAAACGGTACACACACGGCTAATACTTCAGATCGGATAGTATAGCTGTGAAGCTTGTAGCGAAATCGGTGTGGAGTTAAGTAGGGGTACTACCAGTTGGTCACGAGGAAGAGGCGCGAAATACAATCAGGCAATAGGGGGGAAAAAATGCGTTGCATTCCAACGATGCAAACTTCACTACCATTCAAAATGTGCCTTTCCCATGCGATTCGATTTTTTCGACTATGTTCATACTTTGCGTGACTAGAATGACTTTGTATTGTACACCACACCGTTTGAGTGCTATCGCTCTATAACACTTTAAATGCTCCGGCCTGTGCATATATATTACGGTTCTTGAAGACGAATGTGTCGAAAATCAGTTCAAGACAAATCGATTCATTTTTATCGGAAGATTAATTACAAATCGACGATTTGGTTTAAAAAAAATCCAGGTCGTGTTCAGAATGTCCTTTTCCTATAAAGATGCATATATTTGGGAAGGGTATACCTTCCCAAAGAAACCTTTCTTGAAAATCAGCCTTAGACAAATTGAACGATATTCATCTGACGTCATTCCAAAACCAGCGATTTGATTTCAACAAAAATCAAGGCTGCTATCTAAATCTTCGTTACTCATATATAAGGAAAGTACATTTTGAACACATATTTAATTTTTTTCCAAACTAATCATTGATTGTGGAATGACCTTCAGACAAACATGTGTCCTTTCATCTAAAGGTGATTCTGAAGACAGATCTCGAGTACCGTGAAAAGATATACATGAGGGGGCATAGACGCATGCATGTATTCCTTACACATTCTCACAGCAACGCCTACTCCCCGCGTAGAAATTTTGATGGGGCCCAAATCAGGGCCCGATCAGGTTGCCTGACTGGCCTGGTAGGGCACTAATAAGGCAGCCGGAAAGGGCCCAACTAGGAAATGTAACGTTGTGTCACATATGGGCCTGACCTGGTTGCCTGATCAGGCCCCTATCAGGTTGCCTGATCGGAAAGAAATGCATGTAATATTTCAAAAATCCAAAATGGAATGAACCACTTAATTTAGAGTTCCACTACAGTGAATTTGTATCATAATTCGTCATTCCCTGGCCTGCTGAAATGTTTTTGTTCGCAGAAAATATTTCGCCTATATGGGAATCGAACCTCGTACCTACCTACCCAACGCTAGGCACGCTGCCCCTATGCTACCGAGTGCTTGTAACATCTTGGTCCCAGATATGGCATAATAGACCATATGAATTCCTATAATTATTTGTTGTATCAAATAAAGTATATCCATTAGTTAATATCATTGTGACAATTAAAGAGGTTTATCGAATAACATGCTATAGATTTTTTAAACTTAACCTTGTATATATATATGTATATATATATAAAATTCCTCTCTCTCTTCGCCTTACAAAGCTGCCGAAATCTTCTAACACGCATCCGAGTTGCATAACCTCTTTTTGTAGTGACAGTCCATAGCACCTTTTTAAAAATAGAATTCAGGAATGAATCGTAGCTCCGAAGCTACGATGCTGTAAAATCGAAGTTTCCATGTCGAAAATAAGAGGTTATGTGCATCTATCGACTGCTGAGGCAGTTATAGGGCAAGCCTATTTATGGCCTCATCAAGGAAAGCCACAGTAGGGCCTATCAGGACAAGCCTTGGTAGGGCCCTATCGGGGAAAGCCATAGTAGGGCCACATTGGGGACAGCCTTAGTAAGGCCCTATCATGGAAAGCCTTGGTAGGGCCCTATCGGGGAAAGCCTTAGTAGGATCTTATCAGGGACGGCCTTAGTAGGACCATTTTAGTATAGCCTGATTTAGGGCCTAAATACTTCCGGCCTGATCGGGGCCGGATCAGGATGTCCGTAATAGGTGTTACCCGTATTACATCCCGATCGGGGCCTGATCCTGGTCAGGCTAACCCTAAGAAATTTCTATTCGGATCACTGTGCACTGCCGTATATCGAGCCTGCATTAAAACGTGAACCCGGGCGCGTTTTTCTTCTTTTAGTTGCACGAGTTTACGGGGGCTCGGCGGATATGTGTGCACTTACGAGGCTACGTGTACGCCCGTGTGACAGAGTAATTGATGCGCGACTATAAACCGAGGTCAGAGATCATCGCGACTGATTCGAAAATACATCTCGAATAAACAGCAGGTGGGATGCGTGAGGATAAGGGGGCAATGATGGTCGACTGCACGTGACGGAGTCGGATGCGACGACGGAATGCTAGTTTTGATCCCGTTGCATTTAATCTTCTCTTCCGAAGTAGCTATTTGATTTCTCACATCCAATCTCGATCTTCTCCGATCGTTTCAGTTTCCACCTACCAAATAATCAATGCCGATAAAATGCCGATTCCCTCCATCAGGCTAAATCTCGGTGATGCCGATATCGCACTACCGGAACGTGTGCGATCGGTAAAAAAAACGAAAACCAGTCCTTCGTTTCGGCTCGTGGGAGCTCGCGTTTTTGCAGCGAGGATCGAGAATGGAACGCGATGAGTGCGTAGACAGATCAATGTGAGCGGCGATCGGATATCGGCGAGCCGAAAAAAATCCGAAGATTCGTAGGTTTTACGACAGAGTAGGAAGTCAAAAAAGGGCGAAGAGAAAGAGCACGAGGTCCGGTATGAAAAATATTGGCGGTGCACTTGTGCAGGAATTCGAATTTTGAAACTTTGCGAGAGAGAAAGAAAGGGAGGGAGAGAGAGAAAAGAACTTCAAGAGAGAGAGAGAGAGTAAGAATTGCGGGTGAGGCGTATGAGAGTCGATCTCGGGGCGGATTCCCACCACTTACTCGGTCACGACTCTGAAGTCGCTAAACGCCGTAAGTATACTGTCGAACTATGCTTCTCTCTTTCTTTCTCTCTCCCTCTCTCTCTCTTTCTTTCTCTCTCCCTCTCCTTTCCTCTTCGTTCCCTCGTCGTGCTTTTCATCTTCTTTTTCTTCTCGTTTCAAACGATTGGATAATGCGCAAGAGTTTCGCTATAATCAGCAGCGGATCGAGGCCGGCCGAGCGAGAGATCGCTGCAAGAGGAACTACATAAGTGCAGCGATATTCTTCGTTAAGGCGTAATGACACTGGGCGACCGCACCGCCACGGGTGCGAGAGAGAGCGAGAGAGACAGCCGCTTTCTTCGCAATCGAACTTTTCGCATAAACGAATGACATTTCGAAAAAAATCCCGGGCCCTTTCTTTGGTAAGACGGAGATCGAGGTTCTCCTCGTTTGAGTAAAACTCTTGACACTATGGGGAAAAAAAAACGCTTTGCGATACTTTTTCACTTTTGATTCTGCTAAATTCCTGTCTTACCCGGCTGGAAATTTGTTCAGGCTCGCCAGATTTATGATCGGGCCGTAATGAGGGAGCTGTGTGGCTATCCGTATTACGGGAATTTTGATTCGGCCGTGAGCCTGCCGTGAACAGGCAGCCACAGGTCAGGCACACTTATGGCAAAAGTGAAAATGGCCATAATGTGGTTTCCCTCATCAGTGCCCTAATATGGTTCTATTAGGAGGCCCATGCATGGCAGTGCTCAGGCTAGCGCTAAAGTGGTGGCGCCAGTGTTGCATTCAAAAACTATATATATATGCTTGCACGTGTGTCATATTATATACCCGACTGGAAATTTATACATCGTGTTTGGGTTAAAACTTGAAAGTTTTCACGAAATATAAAAAGGAGCACATAAAGTGAAAACGTTATGAATCGCAAAGAAAGGAAGCGGTATTGGACACGGTTGCGTGTTAGGAGATGTCGTTCGAAGAAAAAAGTTGACGAGTCCCGATCATCGGTACAAGTACCAGGTATGTATAACCTTACTTTTTTCAACTTTTACAAAATTTATGCATTTTTATACACTTGTGTATAGAATAATATCAATATAAAATATAATTCAAAAAATATAAAAATATAAAAAAAGTATAATATCAATATAAAATATAATTTGAAAAATGAGAACGATATACGTTGTTTTGTTTACGAAAAATTTGAATATTTACAGAAAGAGGCCCGAATGATAAAATTCAAGATCAGGAAAGTCTTGATAAAGCTACCAGCAAACAATATCCTAATGTCAGCGGAGAGGGTTCGAACACTAGCGAAGAAGATCTCCATGCCAGCGGAGAGGATTTAAATGGCAGTGAAGATAAAGAGCCTGGTCAAGAAAATGTGCAATGTTGGAACAGGGATGAAGTTGAAGAACTGCGAGAATGGGTCATCAACAACAATATCCCACACACTCAAGTTCACAGTTGGTTTCAAATTTTCCGACGAAGGTTACTCCCTCATTTACCTCAGTCAGCGAAAACTTTTTTAAGCACAAATTCAGCTACATACGAAATAGTCGATTTTACAGACGAAAATGATGGTGAAACCATTGGTCACTTTGTGTACTTTGGCATGAAAAATTACCTTCAGAGGTATGTGAATAAAGATATCCACAGAGAAAAGATTTTGTATTTACAATTTAATATTGATGGACTGCCATTATTTTAATCAAGTCCAGCAAGCTGTCGGCAAGGTGCTGAACAACGCGAAGGACTGGGACGGTCACCGCTCAAAACGACAAAAAAAAAGAATGGCCACAAGTGTGCGGATATAGCTTTTAATTATATATTTCAAATAAATATATAAACAAAAATATAAAAATAATAAATATAAGAACAAAAAACAAAAGACTGTCAGTAAGTTCAGAAATGTATGTTATGTTAAACTGTTCAGATGTAAGTTGGTGTTAAATATTCAATAAACAAAAAAAGTTGTATGTTATTCGTTCCGTATATTTTTCATAATATTAATACATCCGATCAGGCAGCCGTATACACGCTATCATAAGGCGCCAGAGTAGTGGCCCAATGAGGCTGCCAGATTTGGGCGTAATCAGGCTGCCAGATCCCGCCGTTATCGGGAACAGCGTTACATTTTTGTTCACGCCGTGATCAGGTTGCCATACTAGCGCCATATAATGGCAGTCCGGTAACCTGATCCAAGTGTGATTAGCGCCATAACTAAATTTCCAGCCGGGTATTTATCGTTTTACCACGGTAGCGGCGATCGAACTTCTTCCGCGGAAAACGTAGAAATTATGGTGTTATTTTAATCACCTTCGTTTATTTCGTTTGGCAAATTTGAGGGGCCTGCCAATAAGGTTGACATTTCGAGACTACGATTTTTGTTGTATCGTGGAGTTTTATAGTCTAGGGTTTTAACTCTATTTTATAACAAAGATTTTGGAAAATATTCAATAATGTTGCGTGTTATGGTGACTTTTGTGAAGGGTCACCCACTGCGCTACGGCGATTTTAGAAAACGGTGTAAGTCGTACCTCAAAATTCATTAGTCCGATTCACTTGAAATTCGGACAGAACATAGTTTATAACATTTTCTATCGTATAATCGTATGATTTTTTAAATATGTTTATCCATTTGTTAATACTAAATTATGGAAGTAATTTTTTGGCCGACGATCAACTTTTTTTTCTACAAATTGCCATTTTTCCAATTTTCAAAATTTGAGAATTGTATCCGGCTAATCGAGAGTTTCACAATTATACCAAAAGTACATTTCTTTATTTTTAATTTAAGATCATCCTATTTGCTAGAGGCCCCTACAGAGATTGGGCATGCAGCAATGGCGGGGCTTTCTTTAAATAAAAATAACTCCATTGTTCATTGATACTATTCAATTTAGAAATAAAAACCTAATCTCGGCAAGACTAATGTATTATTTGTGTGTAAAAATTCTCAACCTCGTCATCCTAATACTCCCATCAGAGTTATTTTGTTTCTTCGCACTGATGCAAATCCCCATATTAATGGTCGCGAAATTTGCATCCTTGGAAAGCAACGAAAACCCTTTTTTATATTTTTATTTCGACATTTTTATTCTCTCACAAAATCGTTTTTTAAACATTTCAATTATAAATCCTTAAACAAACGACGTGAAAAATGATTGAGAGATTTTCGTAACGAAGATTTGTCAAAAGAAATTCGGACAATTGAAAATAATTCATTACATTCCAACGATGCAAACTTCAATCTCATCCATATTATCATAATCATTGGTATAACTAGTACCATTATTACTACTATCATCATTATTATTGTTACTGCTGATATCATCATCGTAATAATAATTAATAACCGACAGAGATGGGCGCGCGGTCGGTGTGCGGGCTCGGCAGTCACTGAAGTTAAGGGCAGGGCAAAGTAATTAAATTTTTTTTCATTTTTTAAATGAATGCATAATATATCAAGAATATTGTGTTAAAATTTCAAGTCGATCGGAGTAAAATTGACGAAGTTATGAGTATTTGAGCGTCTATTGCTCCATGCCGTTCTCTTCTCTTCTGCGTTTTTCAAACCGTTTTTCTGAGACTTGTCATATTTGAAATCCGTGTGCACGATAACTCAAAATCTACTGGACCAATCGCTTTGAAATTTTGCACAGTACTTCTTCACATAATTCACCAGGTATTGTCGAGAGCTTTTCTGTTTTTTTTAATAATTACTAATTTAACTTAACTTTTCAACAACAAATTAGCCGATTTTTTTAGCGAAAATCGGGTTTTTGGCTCCCAAGCGCTAAGAAAAATCGAAAAATCGAAAGAAAAAAATCCTCCCGTCATTACCTCGAGAAACATCTCCTTTAACAAATGCATTTTGATTTTTTTGTTTCAAATGATTCTGTTGTGAGTTATGGTGCACACCGCAAACCAACTTTTTTTCGAGGCGCCTCCGGGGTTTAATTTTCACTCGCTCAATTTTGAATATTTTCCAATGCAAATTTAGGAGAATGTTGTTCAAATGTTACTTTATTATATGTAAATTTTTCAATAAACGAACACTATTCGTTACGCCAAAAAAAATCTTAAAAACATGCCTTTTTTTCGCCGAATTAACTTTACCCCGCCGTTAAGCAGCATTGGAGGCTGCCAATACTTGGAGCGGTGACCGCTTGCCCGTGCACTGGTTTGCGCGTCAACCTCTGAGTGGGAGGCAGTGTGCCTGAGTTTCTGATGGTAATACAACGGAAACTCAGCCAAATATGGCCGCCTGTGTCGGCCCAGGTTTTCCACAGTTTCCCTGGGCCCTCGTGCAAATGCGATACAGTATTGCATTAGGAAAGAGTGGCTGCGGTCAACATTCTGGGGGGGGGGGCCTCCGGAAGGATTGTGAATGTCGGAAGGAATGGAAGGAATAAAGGAGGCGATCGTGAAAGGGGAAGGGTCCCGTACATCTGAGGAATACATATATATATATATAACAATTGATAGTATAACTACAATTACTATGTCTGCTATTATTAATCACAATAGTGAAAATAGCAAATGTCGTTATCACCGTTTTATTACGATTGCTATTATTATTTCTACTGTTAATAATAATTATTATTATTCTTATTACCTCATATAATATGTAATAATAATAATACAATTATAACATAATTATAATTACTATTATATATAATATTATTACGAGTATTGCTTGTGCGGTTAATAATAATAAATATTGCCATTATCATTATGATCGTTACTATTATGATTATCCAGATAATAAAAGTTATCATTGTTTCTGTTATTGTTGTTCTTATTATTATCATCATAACTCTGTTCTACCATACTAATAAAGATGAAACGAATAGTGACGTACGCGCTAGTCGGCATCCAAGACTTACATCTTCGTATATAATAATACCATACGGAAGGCACCGATATATGGAGAGTTCCATTGTGAAACGATTTATCGTACATAGAACCGATTTTCCGTGTTGGTAGGCACCCGATTACCGATAATAAATGGGTGAGAGCCCGTTGTTTAATAGTTCCTGCATGCATACGTTGCTCACACGTATAAAGGATCTATGCACCACGGTTGCTCTTATAACACACCCACACGCACATGCACACACCGATACATCTCCATACCCGTGTAATGGACTTTGTGTCCGCAGAATAACTCCGCGGCACGCGGCTCTCACGCGCATCGTCTTCGCCGCGATGATCTCGTACGGCTACCGCGCGTTATTCCCACATGGTGGAACGTCTACGAGAACTGTACGATAACAACTATGCAAACGATGAACACCGAAAGAAGGAAAAAAACGTTCAACGAAGAAAGGAGAATCTCGTCCGCGTTGGGATTCATGCCCGGTTAGGGAATCCCGTGCTTTGTGCGATGTTTGCGAGCGGGAGATTGCGCAACTAGGTATGTATTGGGTGCTAATTAAAAGATGGTGTATTGTGTGAGCAGCTTGGGTCGCGGCATCTCTCTGGTTCTGATGAAGGAGAGTGCAAAACCCGGGGCCGCGAATGGGTTACGTATTATCCTTCCCGATTGACGCCATTCCTATCACTGCCTAGCCGCATTTCGCTTATCTAACCCATCTTTCGTTGGGAGATCCCTTTGGCCAGCCGAAAATAAGCGAATTTTCAAGTTTTTTTTCGTGGGGAAACTATTTATTCTACATTATTTGAAATTTTAATATGTATTATTTTTACACAATTGAAATTGAATGTATGTATATTTTATGTACATCTTTTAAATTTCCTTTTTTTAATTTAAAAATCCCCGCGGTACGACCCTTGCTTCAGAGATAATTGCCACCGGAATTGTTCCACGGCGTACAACCTAGCGTCTGGTGCATTGATCTGAGACCTCAGAGCCACGATGTTTTAGATTTCTAAGACCCACACGCTCTATGTGAACCTAAAAAATCAAAAGAGAAGAGAGAACTCGAAAAATGGTGCACATTTGATTTAATGTTCTATTTTCTCTCCTTCCATTTGTACTATAGTATTTGTAAATGGTAAAGTAGTTTTTTATAATCATTTTCAGGGAACTTTAGGTTCACATAGATGGCACTTACGTTGTCTAAAAGTGTGCAAAATTTAAAAAAATGATGATCCGATTTTTTTTAGTTATCTCGTACGAGGTTCACGAAAAAGTGGTTTTCAGGAGACCGCGTTTAAAGATATAAAACTCAAAAGTTTTGTGGCTAAATGATCTACCAATTAATTTGCGATTCCGGGGCCATAAAGTAGTCCTTTAGCTTCCTTGTGGAGTTCACTTTTGACTATGAGCTCTTCTCTACGTTATAAAGGAATCTCACCGCAGCCGAACCCCGACCGTCCACCCACCAATATATATATTGGAATTCATTTTTTATCAGTGAATATTCTCCGTCAAAAAAATTGTCCGCGAGATATCAGCTACAGCTAAGGCATGAAACTCTTGTTATACATGTAAATTCAATAAACTCAACTAATAAATACCGAAATGTTTGTACAAGTGTAATCGATAGTGTTGAAAAGTTTGCATCCTGAGGATGCAACGAAAATTCTTTTTTAATATTTCATTATTGTTATTAGCATCGAAAATATTTTTTTACAGATTTAGGTTACCCTACTAAGGTAAATGTCCCAATTATTGAACACTATCTTGTATTTTTATTATTTCTCATTCACCTGCATGCAATTACTTATTTATAAAAATTTCATTACATCTATGGAACTTTTAGCTATCGAAATGTTACCTTACTTGTGCAAAAAAAGCTTTAATTAATAGAGAAAAAAATTATTTAATCAGCAACGGTGACCCGATTTGACGTCTCGTGGTAACTGCTTATCGTTTTTGCTAAGACGCGCCGCTTCATACGTAAGGGCATAGAAAATTCAAAAACTGTCGCATCTCAAAAAGTAACGGCGTTACAGGTTCCTCAGAAAATTACTTAAAAATAATAATTAAAGATTTTACTTTTAAATTAATTATTTGTTGAAAAATACGGTGTTCGATCATTGGGACATAGAAAATGCAGTGTGTTCCAATTATTGAACACTCGAATTCTCCAAGATGGCGTCATTAAACCCATCAAAACATCGAGACACTTAACGTGTGACAGATCGTGTGAATCGGATTTATTCAAACAAAAACTGTAAGTTCCTGAATAAACTTACCTTTATTCTTTTAATAATAACTCTAAGATCGTCATATATATTTTTTATTTGTATTTTCGTGAATAAACATCAAAAGAAAATATAACGTAAATGTAACCTGAAAATACGAATGTAATGATCAATATTTTTTGCTCTCCGATATTCCAGGGAGCCAAGCTGCGACAAAATCAAACAAAAACAGAACATAAAAACGAGGAAGCTGAAAAGCAATATAAAATAAAGTTCGAGTTGAAAAGCAAACATAAACCAAATGCGAATGAACCAAAAACCTGTCAAAAGAGACTAAATATATATTTTTGTATTTTTACATAATTAATAAAAGATTCTTTAAGTGTTTCATGTTGCTTTCATTCCTTAATATTGTACCCAAAATAATATTTTCAGAACGGAAAAAGAATTCTCGAGAGTGTTCAATAACTGGGACATGCCTGTTCAATATGAGGGACATAGGCACTTCCAGTGTTCAATAATTGGGACATTTGCATGCTTCACATTGTTATTCTTTTTTTTCATTTGAAATCATTTAAAAATAATTTAAAGGGTGATTTTTCGAGAGTAAAAATATCAAAGTATCATTTGAACATGAAAGCGATGGTTTTTTTCATGATTTTATATTTTTTTCTCACCGAATTCAATCCGCCAGATCCTTAGCTTTTCAATAATTGGGACATTTACCTTACAAGGATCCTCCAAAAATGTTTCAGTGGTTTTCGTAGACTAAATGTGCCAACAAATTGGGCCCTACGCAAAAAGTTTAGTTGCATTCCAACTATGCAAACTTCAATACTATTAAAATCGATACTCCCCAATATTTTTATCCGACCACTATACATTGATCAGACAGCCACTGAAGAGGCAATAATCGATAATGTTGAAGCACGCACCATCGGAAGACAACAAAGTGAAAGAGTTTTTCGAAATTCTCCACATATTTAGCGTACAGAAAAAACTCGAAAGCTTTTCAGGATTTTTGTCAAGGGCTCTCAATCTAAAAGTGCAAACAAAACAAATACGACTGAAACTAAAGTAGGACATTTCGAAAATAGGGTCGCCAAGTGATCGCTGTACAAGAAAACAAATTTCTTTCTTTGGACGATCCGGCGACAAATTACTGCGGTCGATGTCTAAACAACATCTCTGACGGATACAGGTGTCTAAGGAACAACAGAGTGCGGTACATGAAGGGACATTTGTCATCCTGATACGGTATGCAGTAAACAAGTAAAAAAAAACGCCTGCAGTCGCAAGACCTTTAACTCATCAGCTTATCGATCGTTTTTCCAGCTAACATTGGTGCAGCGTATTGCATGGTGGAGGGTTCATTGTCCCCTTCGACTTTGCCGAGACTCGCGGAAGCTCTCTCTCTCTCTCTCTCTCTCTCTTTCCCTGTCGGTCGTCGGATCGATATTGCAGTAGTATAGTGTGTCGCCCGCGGCAAAAGGGCCAGTTCGTCCCACAGTCATAACAGTCACCCGCGAAATATTGAGCCGGCCCCACAGGTCCAATATGCAACAGTAGATCCAACGATCCATGATCAATGATCGCGCGTTTCATCAGTAAATGTAAAAGGTCACTGCTTTTTTTTAACGTCTATAAATGGCTGATCATAAAATAAAATTCAAAGTTTTCGTACGTTCCCATACATTGTTTTCGCAAAAATAAAAAAATTAAATGTAGCTAATTTAGCTCAGTTTTAGGGATGATAAATTGTTAATGGCCTTGGGCTTTCAACGTTAATAAAGTTAATTTATCCGTGCTAGATATCAACCTTGCCTCAATTGGCGATTTTTCATGAGGAAACTTTGGAATAACATCAAAGTTGAACTTCAATCGGACATCTGTGAAAAAATGACGTCTTTGAAATGCAATGATGTTTTTTCTTCATTTTGTAGTTCTTCGTTTTTATCATTATCCAAAGCCTTTTGTAAATGGAGGTCGTAAATTTCTCATATGAATACCCCATATAGGGTCGCCTGTCGTAACAAAAAGGCCAGCATTCAGCCATTAAACGGTTTGCTGATAATCGAACGATAATTCGTCGACCAGCATTGGGGTACTATAGGCGCATGAACGGCTTGCCAGATCTATGCCAGCCATTGGTGGGCCAATAACGTCGCACCGATATCATGGTGATCAGCATTGGGTTATCGTAGGCGGATAAACGGCTTGCTAGATCTATGCCAGCCATTGGTGGGCCAATACCATCGCACCGATAATATGGCGATCAGCATTGGCGTATCGTAGGCAGATGAACGGCTTGCCAGATCTATTCTAGCCATTGATGTTTTGTTTTTGGGCGTTTTGCAAATGCAGGTCGTTAAACTGTAATATGAATTGATGAAGCTGACATTTTTGCACAGACCTTCTTTTCAATATTTTAAGAGAACCTTTAAAAGGATATTGGCGACTAGAAATAGTTTTCAATATATCGTATATTGAAAGTTATTTATTGTACTGCGCTTCTACTATATTAAATAAACCCAAACAAACCCATCCCACATGGCAAGTGATATGCACGTACGGGCGAGCACTGTATGCCAGGAAGGCCGGAGGAGTGGGGGGGGGGGGGGGGCGGAGGTATGGCGTGAAATAATAAACTTTACAATGCGATATATCAAAAACTATTGCTAGTCGCCATAAATCCATCAAGGGCTTCTCTTAGGATAATGAGAGGAAGTTCGGTGCAAAATTTCAGCTCGGTCAGAGGAGTATGCTTTTCGGAACTTCACCCAAAACAAGCGAGTTATTTTCACAACCTAAATGGACCAAAACAATTGTCTATGTTTATATTGCTATTACAGCGCCATCGTTTTTTCTCTGGCAACCAGTCGTGGGCCATTCCTGTGCCGATTGTAAAACCCTATTTGGGACGTAGAAACGTTTGAGGAAACTTCACAGCCTAAATCGGCAGAAAAAAAAGTTATTAAAAAGAATCAATTTTCGTTGCGTTCCAACGATGCAAACATCAACGCCATTGAGAAAAAGAAAAACCATCCTTAAAGGACATTTAAAGGAAGTCTGGGGAAATAAAGAAACATCATCCTTTAAAAGGTTACGCATCGTTGGGATGCAACAACATTTTTTTTATTCGTTTATTTCTATATTTTATTATTCCCGAAAGTCGTTTATCCCAGATTTATGCAGTAAATCTCAAAAAGGATCATAAACAGCGTTGGGGTCCGTACCGCAAGTCAATTTGACCCAAAAACCCTTGGCTATTAAGAAAAAGTGAATTGTCGTTGCATCCCAACGATGCAGACTTCGACATCATAATTCGTTTTATTCTTTTATTTCCTTATTTTCATTATCATTCACAATAATTTCTTACATATTCAGGATGAAGATTTTTAATAAAGAACCTGAAAAACGTTGGAGCGACGTTGGAGGGCTAAATATGCCAAAAAACAGTTGGGCTACGAACCGTTCGTTGCGTTTCAAGTATGCCAACCCCAATAGCATCCCAAATAGCATCTGTCCAAAAAAGAGGTCGCGATCATGCATTTTCCAATCGACAATCAATGATCATTGATACAGCCGATCCCAGTAATCAGATGCAGCAGTAGGAATTACCTTGTCCATCCGAACCTACTAAGCTCATAGCATACCTATACGTCGTGGACTGGTAATCCGTTTTTTTGTAGGACAATCCATTCGCCATGTAATAATGGGATAAAAACGAGAAAGTTATGGGTCGAAATTCCTCCACGGATGTGTTTTGTACTCTCGGCCGATCGCGCCGAGTTTCGCCGCTCCAAAATGTTATTTTCATTTTTTGTTCGTAACAAGCGACTCAACCGGGTGAGCGCGGAGAGAACAACACACCGGGCTCTTGCATAACGACGGCCCTGAGCCCGTAGTCTTACAACGGTAATGAAAGCCTCGAACGGGCTTCTTTCCAACCATGTTTAACGCAGCCATCGGTCAGCCTCCCCCCGACCTTCTCTCTTCAACAAACCCGTTTCCCTTCTAGCTCTCGTCGCGGCTTAACGATCGACGTTGTACATACCTGCCCCTGAATTTACCTGATGCGGATCGCGGCCGAGAGCAGCGTCTCCCTTCGATTCTCCACGGCTCCCGTCCATCCTCTCGATCTTTCCATTTTACGGACTCCTAGAAGCGTATCTCGCGTGGGGACGAGAGACAAACGTGGATGAAGGACAATGCGAGCATCAAGTCTTCGCGGGAAATCCCTGATGTTAACGGGGGTTCGAAAAACCCGTGAAGAAAGTCTTTATCAGACCCATCAGATTCTTTGTTTCGACAGCCTCGTTCTCCCATGGCCAATGTCTGGACTCTGACGGGGTGGGCTATAGACCGAGATGGAGAAGCGAAGAGGAGCGATAGATACAAGGTATGTTGGAGTCTCTTGGGAGATCTCGTGACAGACACTCCGCTTCTTGTCAAACGATGCACTTGCACCGGATACTAGTCAACCTGTTTTTTTCCTGCCCTTTGTCTTCTCTTTGTATGTCTTATCATCGTACGGTAGATTCACATTGCGCACTGATCAAAGGAAGCTTTTTGGCGAGGAACTATTGTTCTTAGGGAATGTGGGATTTTCCGTCGCCTAACTTTGAAGTCGAACTTCAAATGTCTGATGTTCGGTGCAAGGTGGTACAATTCGGGGTAAGAATGAGGAGCGTTGACGCTGAGATGGCCCTTTCGACCCTTGGTAACTGTAATTTGTGGCTCGTTTTTCACTTGCGGTAGAAGAGCTGTTGCATTGCTGGCCTCTGGCAGCCACAAAAATTGGAATTGGGACGTTTGGAAAATATTGTGCGGTTCTTGAAAGAGAGTAGCAGAGAACAGGGTAGAAATTGGACTTGATTTCCAACAGCCTGTCAAGCCGCGTACAAGCGACTAAAACAGATACGTGCAACTAACTCATGTTTACTATGATTGCTAATTAGCATCAACATCGGGGTAATTCGAACCAGATGTGGAGGCAAGTAGACTTCGATGAGAGGATTCCAATGGAGAAGCTTTAACCCACTTACCCATGTAGGTTTCACCAATTGAACCGCAACGGCCAATACTTGGACCAATGTTGGCGGGGCGATGATCGATTAACCAATTGTACGCCAATGCTCGGCTGAGTATTGACTAGTCAACATTGTTTTGCTGATACGAGGCCAATGTTTGGCCAAATATAGACTCGCTAATCATTGGCTTGTCGATACGAGGCCGATGTTTGGCGAAGTATAGGCTGGCCAATCATTGGTTTGCCAATACGAGGCCAATGTTCGGCCAAGTATAGACTTGTTCATTATTGGTTTATCGATATGAAGCCGATGTTTGGCGAAGTATAGACTCGCCAATCATTGGTTTGCCGATACGCGGCCAATGTTCGGCCAAACGTAGACTCGCTAATCATTGGCTTGTCGATACGAGGCCGATGTTTGGCGAAGTATAGACTGGCCAATCATTGGTTGGCCAATACGAGGCCAATGTTCGGCCAAGTATAGACTTGTTCATTATTGGTTTATCGATATGAGGCCGATGTTTGGCGAACTATAGACTCGCCAATCATTGGTTTGCCGATACGAGGACAATGTTCGGCCAAATATAGGCTCTCTAATCATTAGCTTATCGATACGAGGTCGATGTTTTGCGAAGTATAGACTCGCCAATCATGTTTTTGCCGATACGAGGCCAATGTTCGGCCGAGTAACGCATGATCGAATCGCAATTCGTATATTGACGATTCATTTTTTCGCGTTGAAGTCATTGAGAGATGAGATAAATACTTTTTACGAGTCCATTGGACATTATTCTTAACAAATATACTACCAAATCAATGCACTCATTGTTGGCCGATTCTCGAACGAGCTCATACGCGATATTCTGCCGATTTTTATGAGCCATCCTACACTGACAGAAAAATTCTATTAATATTAACTAACCGCGTCTATTTATTTATTTTTTATTTGAATTAACTAGATTTTTCGTGAAATCAAATTTTTCCTATTGCATTCCATTATTGGAATTATTCATTTTAAATATATTTATTTATTCAAATTAAACTTAAACTAATGAACTAACGGTCTGTCTTTATTGCAACACATATATTAACGGGTTGTGGGGGTAGAGAAGGTGGAGAGAGAGGAATTATATATATAGGTTAGGTTTGAAAATTCTATAACATGTCATTCGATAACACTCTAATTATCACAATGATATTAACTAATTGATATAGTTTATGTGATACAAATAATGATGAGAATCCATTTGGTATCTTATGCCATATCTGCGATTCAAATGTTACAAGCACTCGGTAGCATAGGGGCAGCGTGTGTGTTTGGCTATAAGTAGGGAAGTTCAAGGTTCGAGCTCCATATTGGTGAAATATTTTCTCCGAACTAATCATTTCGAAAGACCAGGTAATGACGAATTACAATACAAATTTTTTTTTTTTTTGGCAGTGCAGGACCAATTTTGGTGATCTATATTGGGTCACAATTATCCGCCAAGACTCGGTCGATAATCGGGCCAAGCTCGAGTGCCGATGATGGCAATCTTGAGGAGGCTTATTGTTGGCCGATCCTCGAATGAACTCCTACGCGATGCTCGACCGATTCTCATAAGCCATTCTAGGGCCAATATTGATTGCGAATATCGGGCCGCTCTTATCATCCAAGGCTCGGTCGATGATCGGGCCAAGCTCGAGTGCCAATGTTGGCAAGCTTGGCGTCGAGCATCGGCCAATCATTGGCCACTACCGATCACCCTACATGGGTAGTTGGGAATTACATTAATGTGCTGCACAAATGGAAGTGCATAAATATTGGATGCTTGAGGTAGAGTTGGATCCCCTCCATGAAGACGTCAATCATTTCCCAATGACAGTACCTTTTCCACAAAGCAGGAAGTTCCATCTCGCGTAATATCGATGGGTGCAGACCTAATACTCAACGCTTGCAGCGAAACACGAAAAATCTAGGACAGTAATTGGTAACAGTTCTCGTTACCGATCGAGCGTGTCATCCTAATCGTTCCGAGCATTTTTCCATTTTGGTATATATTCGTACACTGTAACGGGCAGTGAGTGTGGCATTATGTATGGCCAGTTCAGAGGCTACTTTGTCCTGTTTTATCGCCTTCTTTGTGGGCCTACAGTGTTGCTGCTCCACCAGAACTAATTGGATCGTGAGTAAAACATTGCCTGACACGTTGACTTCGTTCCAGGCGATGCCTCGTTCCTCTTACCAACGAAATCGAAGGGGCGGATCGAAATTCCGCACACTCTCCCAACAAGCTACGAAGGCTCACTTTACCAAAAGTGTTTCTTTATTGTTTCTGCCAAAGTTGGCGTTGCGAGCACAGCGGTCGTTAGGGAAGAGGGAATTGCTGCGAGTTCGCTTCACAAGCGTGTGCCGAGCAAGGTAATTGGATCGCGCACACGTCCCGCAGCATTACCGATTAATGATATTTTCAGATACGAACGCCAGCGTGTGTATCGATGTGCAGACCGTGTGCCAGCGCAGCTGAAACTTCACGTTGGTTGATTGCGCAACGTTATTTTGGAGCTCTCCGCGACTCGAACTCTGTTCGAAACTTTTATACAGCACCGAGTACAGACCTGTCGCTTACACTGGCGGCAATTGGAGAGATTGAAAATTGATATCAGAGCGGATCGAATTTGCGGTCAGCTACGAAACCGCGATTCAAGGCTGGTCGGACCTTCGTGTGTGTATGCTCGCTCCTGATTTCTAACTGGTTGTACAGGGTCTTGACTCGATTGGTGGCCCACGTCGATTGTTCGATTCGGTGTGGATGTATGCGAATACACGTGACACGTCGTTGATCAAGGACTTCTCATGCAGATTCGATCGTTGTAACCAAATTCCCTGTCATGGGAATGAAACAACTATGCAGACCGACAATGATCGATCATTCATTTTTCTTCGTGTTCGGGATTTTCTGAAGTCACTTGCAGAATCAAGTGCTTTGAGGTTTTTAATAGGTGGTCGAAAATTGTATCACCTAGGGCCGGGATAGTCGATGATGATGAAGTGAGGACGTTTCTTTGCCTTTAATATGGTGCCACTCGGATCCTTATTATTCCTGTGATCATGATTTATAATAGGCGTTACGTTTTGGAAACAATAGAGTTTCTGGAACTTCAAAAATCAATTCGTGAAGGTACCAATCCAAAGGGAACCGTCGTCGGAAATAAAAATATCATCAAAATGAAGGACTTTCCCATCACTCATTGCTATTTTTTTGAACGTTGGAATGATTACTTGTTTTGTGTGAGCACTAAATCTCCGTAGGACGATGCCTTCGTCTCTTCAATGTACTTCAAAAATACAAGAGGACAAAGCAATCGAAAATCGTGAAGTGGCAAGCAAAAAAAGTATGACAAAAAAGGAGTGTGCCACGCATCGTGTAGTCCAGTGCTATGTTACGCGGTATCGTGTGAGCCATCGGAATTCTCTCAGTCACCAAGGACAGGATAGGATGTGGGTAGTGTTGAATTTCATGCCATTCCCCTCCATCCTTCTCCCTCGAGAGATTCTTGGCCCGAAGGATGTCGCCGGCCCAGATTCGTCCTGCCAAGTGCTGCTCAATCGACTACACATTGTGAGCTTCGTAATTCAACTCACTCGTGTACTCGGACACCCAGCTATCCGGGTACTCATTCATCGCGAACAGGACACCGGATCCTTATCGAAATATATATATCTCTCTCCGGTGTCCATATGCATGGTGCGATGGAGCTTGAAGCATATTCGATCCAAGCAAACGCAATTGATGTTATTGACTTTGATGATGTACATCGGGAAGTCAGCTTGTCGCCTCGTTGTTGTACGATCGATGAAAACCACAGTCGCAGTAGCTTACTCGAAAACTGGGTCCTTCATCTTGACCGAATCAAACATGAAGAATAGATGTCAAATTGAGGGAAAGAGGAATATTTGTCGAACGTGAACCATCTGTTCCCGAGAAGTTTCAATGGAGTTTGCAATCTTGGTACTCGCGCAAATACAATAGTCACGTATCCCGGAGGCTCTTGGGGAATCTCAACGTCAGAGCCATACTCTTTTTCACACCCTCGTCCATGTCCGGAAAATCCCCGAGAGTCTAGGCTCGTTCACGCGACCCAGCTGGGAAGCTCCGACGAAGCGGAAGTGAGTCGAGTCTGCAGCAGACTCTCGAGACGATTATAAGTTCAATGGATACTGCAAGTACTGGCGGAAAGTTTTCGTCAAGTTTGTACAAGGGAACGAGGCTTTCCACATAGAACTGTGGTGCCTTTGGAAGGTCTCTAGTCGATCGGCTGCTGCCTTGGAAGGCATAAAAACGACGAGTCACCAAGAAATACTACGCTGTCCTCCAAGGTATCACTAGATTCAAAATGACGGAGGAACCGATAGAAAAGGAGTATCCCGTATGGATCCTGCGAAGAACCTGACCGTTCCAATAGGATGATAGACGTCTTTCCGTTGTACTTTGATCCTTGGCTCCTATGTTTTACTGCCACTATAAGGCAATCTTTGCGAATATATATAGAGGTTGGGAATGTAGCTCTCCGATTCTTTATGACGCGATCTAAAACGTCTGGTAGTGTCGAATGTCTCGAGGTTCTTTGCGTGGGCGATTCCAACGTGACTCTTTGAATCATCAAGACGAGGGCGTTTGGAATTCCCGCGCGGCACACGCGGTCACGAAGGATCAAGTTATTCCGTTATGACCTGCTTCTGCGATCTCCGCCTATCGCTCTTTCTCGGCTTCATGTCCCCCATCATTTTGAACTTTATCCTGCCGATATCGCGCGCACATACTCGGAATCAGAAATTTGTGGAGAATCTTGCCGCCAGCGGATTATGATTTCCTCAACTTTAACGAAAGGACTATTTTTGTATTTTCGCTCTTCAGGAAGGATACTGATTTTTTGTTGACTTACATTAGAAATGATCACAGAGAGATAAAAAATTACTTGAATCAACAGGTGGCCAACGAAATATTGAGATGATACGCCAAATTTTTTAAAATCACTCTGAGCATTCGTTAGTTTGACAGAATATTCTCCAAATCACATAATGTTTCATTCTTTTCAATAAACATTCTCCGGTATGCCCAAATGACGGATTTAGTCAGCCCAAGCCGATTTTTTTCATGAATTCCAATACGTTGTTTTCGAGAGACAACCGATTAAAATCAAGACAATTTAGCTGAGTTGGTCATGAAAAGTCGTCAGTTCAATCACAGTTCGTAGCTCTCGCAGACACATTAAGGGGTTATGCCTAGTTGTAGGATTTGAAAAATTACTTTTTTCAAAACCAATATCTTTTAACAGTACATCATCTTATAAATGTTCGCTGAAAATTTCGAGGTGAGCGAATCAAAATTGATAGATTTATAGGCTGTTGACGCCCGTTAGAATGCTTGGAGCGTCTTTCGAAACTTCAAACGCTTTTTCCTCAAATCTTCGGTTTCAAATCGGTGGGAAAAATATTTAAAAAACTACAGTATCGATCTTTTTTAAATTTCTAGGGCTTTTTCTAGAAGTAAAGTATTTGATCGAAGAACCCCCCCCCCCCCTCGTACAATTTCGACTTGATGAACAAAAAATACCAATTGTTTCGCACAAATCAAGATTTAGTTCGAACACACGCCATTCTTTCAAATTGGATATTTCGGAAATCCCTTCGATTAATCATAGGATAAACTAATATACTAACGAAATCTGTGCGAATTTGTTATATTAGATAACCTGACGTTTTCGAGAGGTGCCTCCCGGCCATCAAATGTAAATCGATTATAATTAAATATTTTTATACGACAAAATTAAAGAGTGTTCTTCAGATGATACTTTTTCAAAAACCTTTTTTTTGTATAAATTTGTCATCACGATTTCCTAAAAAAATCCCAAAAGTGAACTGTTTTCGACGGTTACAACAGGCATAACCGATTAATTGCGGTAATTGACGTTAGAATACCAATGAGATTCATGATTTCCCTTGAGAAATTGTGCTTAATTGTCTGTAATATTATTTTTCCGTTCCCTCGAAAACGAAATACGAACGTGGAGCTTGTGAAAACGTCGAACTTCTAACGGACATAGCTACGTCTAAAAAGGAAACGAGTGTCCTTCAACATCCAACGCTCCTTCGATACAGCTTTGCGATTTAATTATCGAAGCGTTCTCGCTGCACCCGTTGTATGAGTGTGCGGCGCAAGGTATGGAACGCCCTTACGACGATCTACATAAATCCACACGCGCAATCATATACACGTATATAGTCACGCACTTATGTATGTCTGGAAGGATGATGATAATGAGTCTCGCGTTGCCGGTGACAAGCAGAGCGTGTCTGCGCGGGCCAGTGCCCATCGCATTCGTGCCACGACGATCTCGCCACAGAACGTGTACCGGGATCTTCGTATCTATCTGCTGTTGGTAAAAACGGACAGTATAGTTGGCCTCGAATTTTTAGATTAGCTGGTAAAACGAAATATGACACCGCGCTCGAAATAAAAATACTGTATGTTCTCTATCACGCGTTTTAAGCGTACTTTATTTCTCAATTCTCCAGACCTATTACTCGCTTCGCCTGCCGCGAACATCTTTACCCAGTCGAAATATACGACTCTACGTGAACTATTGTGTAAGATCGTAGGCAAAGCAATGTCTCCTTAAAATTGCCCCATTTTTGTTATCGCTCCTATTCAATTGAATCACGAATCCGACCAATTATTTTCAAGTCTTGAAGTTTGCATCAATGGAATGCAACGAAAATTCTTCTCAATTTTTATTATTAAAATTGTTTTCCAGATTTTGGTTATAGGTTTTTCAAAAAGATTCTGACAACTGTACCAGTGATTGTCATGGCCCAAATGTGCTAAAAAAAATACGCGAATACGAGGAAAAACATTTTCGTTGCATGTCAACGATGCAAACTTCGAAACCATTATTTTGAACGCCGTCAAAAACAAATCGAGATCTGGCAATTAATCTTGCAACTGTATCGATTAATCGGCTTAACCAATTTGTCACACGGAATCTCAAAGTGGAGGTAGAATCAAACGAATAGATTCTCATTATGTGTGTGTTTTCCCCAAATTTGTCGTTGCGTTGAGGTCTCGCGAGACCGCGAAATTATCGTGGCCTTGGCCGCGCGATCGGCTGAGGCGATGCCGTCGAAGAGTGTACTCGATCCAAGAGAGAGAGAGAGAGAGAGAGAGAGAGAGAGAGAGAGAGAGAGAGAGAGAGAGAGAGAGAGAGAGAGAGGCGTGGGACGAGGTATATGAAAGAGACGAGGAAAAAAGGAGTATAGATGATCGGCAGAGAGCATCGAGAAGAGAATCGAGGTCGAATCTTCTCTCGGGGCTCTGAGACCGTAGCCTCTCTCGTGGGCTTACTTGCGACGAGTATCAATTGCAAGCAATATCGATGTATATATGAGTTTCTAATTAGTGTATATATCTCTATCTGTGTATACATTTATTAAGAAAATATAATGCAATCGAAGGTTTTTCCGGTTTGTGTATGAAAAAATGGCGTTGAAGTTTGGATTATTTGAATGCAAAGAAAGTTCTTTTGAATTATTTGTATTTCTTCATTTTTAAGACAATCTATAATGTTTTGATAGATTGTTATCGAGGATCTCTTATGAGGAGGATAAAAACCGGTTGGATGATTTTTGTACCCTAAATCGGCACAAAGAACGTGAGCAATCGAAAAAAATTACCTTTCGTTGCGTTCCAACGATGAAAACTTCAACATCATTTGGAGACCATGGTAATGTGTGTGTGTAAAAATTCCCATGTTTTCAAAATACTTACTGAAAAACCTTCGATAACATTGCATTCTGCTAATATGTGTGTATATATATATATATATATATATATATATATATATATATATATACACCGTATATATTATTCGCCGCCGTGATGTATGTAGCGTGCAATATTTGAAAAAACGTTTACCCGCTATACTTTTATTATTACTATTTTTTTTAACTTTATTATTATTTACTGTATTTTTGTTTTTTTGAACAATGAAAACCATGTGAAAATTAAAAGTCACTACGGTATCTCGTTGACGTATTAACAAAAAAAAATTTGCTTTACCATTGGATGCCCCGCTCGAAACCATGAAACTTTTGTAGGAAACACTTTTTGTACGACCTCATCTTTTCGATTTTAATGCTTTTTTTAGAGGCGACTCCCTGTACATATATACATATACACACTAATGCCACATTTTTTTTACTCCAAATACCAAATTTTTATACACTACGTGAATTCCCGAATACGTGCCGTTGTTTTTTTTTTGCAATGAAAAATCCGTTTCGCGTCGTAATTCACATTTGAAACGAATTCGCGCGAGAGTGTCTCGTGGAGTCCTGGGTGTATGTAAAACGGCAAAACTCCGACGACACGTTCGTAACACTTTTGCCACGGATTGCATTGCCTAATTGAATAATTCTTGACGTACGTGATATATTCGCTTCGTTTATATGCAGATAACTATATCGAGCTGTATTTATTTAAACTGTCGCTTCGTAATATCAACATTCTTTTTTTTGGAGAAAGTTACGACGCTTTTTGTGCGCCGGAGAATTTATTATGCAACGGGGTATTCTTTGGATATCGAGTTCGTTTGTAAAATGCCCGTATACACGCGGAGAGAAAATCATAATTTCTATAGAAATGCTTACAATGGATTTTTCGAGCGTGGAACCTCACGTAATGGCCTACGTAGAGGCGAACCCGACGTACGTAGAAAGTATAGGCTCGTTTTGTACATAATACATACGTGTGGACGAGATACACGTAGCGTGTACGAGGGAGACTTCCTTTCGATAATCTATCTCGGATATATGTGCAACGGGGTTCGTGCAGGATGGCTAAACGACTGTGAAAAGTACTGAAAAAAGGGCATGAAACTACTGAAAAAGGGCACGCTTTTTTAAATTATTTTTCACGTGCTTTTTTTCTGCTGATAAAAAGAGTCGTGAGCCAAAAGCAGCGAGATCGTGCAATGTTATGGGGGGGGATGGGAAGGTCTGTCGGCCTGGAGAGATCAAAGGGATCTGGAGCAGCGGACGTTGATGAAGTTTGCATCGTTGAAATGCAACCATTTTTTTCCATTTTTCTCCATTTTTATTGTTATCTAAACTCTTTTTCGATAGATTTAGGATGTAGGTCTCTAATGAGAATCTTAAAGAAAGTTTGCCCTAGCTCTGTTCTGTCAAAGAAAATTGTCAATTAGAAGGAGTTATTTTTGTTGCGTTTCAACGATGCAAACGTCAATATCATAGAAACGGAGGCCTTGATGATGTTAGGCAAATTTAAAAAAAGAGAATATCTTTAATGCCGCTGATAGGATTTTTTTTACTTTCACCCCTCGATAAGGGTGGGTTCCGGAAGTTGAAAATCGTTGCCAATATTTCTGTTGCTTTACTTAAGCACTGAGAATATTGAATGTAAATAAAGAAGATGAAAATGTCTTTTTCGCCGGAGATATAAATTTTTTTCATTATTAACCCCCTTAGTAGGGGTGGATGCTGGCCCAGGCAATTTTTCTTGCACGTTATGTATGACCTTTGATGGTATTCTGGAGTCGAAATATTTACGAAAACGAATAATAATAAGAGATTATAGATAGGAATAAAAAATCGTTCCAATTCACCGATGCAAACTTCAGGCCCATATTCCTCTTGTGTGGATAATATTATTTTCATTTACTAATAATCCTTATGGATGTGACGCAATTAATGACTTTTAATGAACTTGCTCAATATCGTGCTGTAATTATAACTTATCGTATTAATCGAAGAAGCAATAACTCCCGATTTTTTATTCGATAAACAAAAGAAAAGTAAATTGGTCTACATGTATCTACAGTGTCAAAAGTGGGTTTCACATGATGTTGAAGTTTGTATCAGTGGAATGCAACCAAATTTATTTTCTGGAATCGTCAACTTTTTACCATGCCATTTTTTAACGCTATCTTAGTTAACGAGATTCTTGCAAACGTTTTTTCGATTCCTTTCTAAATTTTACAACCTAAATGTGAAAAAAAAATATTTTGGAGACAACAAAGTAAAAAAATCTTTGTGTTCCATGGATGCAAACTTCAAGACCATGAATTCACTGTGCTCAATGTGAATTTTGGAAATGGAGAGCACGCACGCACATGGGAGGCAAAATGATTTTTTTCATTCGGGAAAAACAAGTAAGCGGAAAGTTTTTTTTATGCCAGGCGAGACCAAAGGAACTATGACTCCGGAAAAACTCTGCGATTAACCGCAATGAGAAACAACAATCGAGAGAGAGCCAGAGGGAGAGAGAGAGGAGCTGAGAAACATTAAAGTTTCATTCTTACTCGTTGACTCTTTGTACCCTCCGGTACTGTACTAATTCGTATGTACATACGATATTCATTATATTTAGAGAGAACGTTATACCACTATGCCTCGTGACCCACCAACCTCAAGCAGCACACATTCGTGGTTAGCGCCGTACATAATTATACTACGCGCTTAAAAACTCCGCGTACTTGCATACGGGTCGCACTTGAACTCCGCTCCGCAAGAGAGTACTTTAAAAAGAACCGGTCCAGCATGAACAAATTACGGGAAAAAAACAGAAAAAAAAACAAATCTCCTATTTAAAGAAAAAGGGTAGATTTTCCCTTCCTTTTACATCTTGCAGTACATACACGCGTTTAATTAAATTCCCTCAATTTAATTACAAATGTTCTACTTTACAATAAAAAAAAGGAAGTACCAGTGAAATTGGAACGAAAGAAACGTGAGCAGGAAACATGTGCATCCGACGCGTTCTTTTTTTTCCACCGTTCGATTCGGGCAGAACGTGAAAATATAAATGAGATGTAATTAAGCATTCGTGAGGGTAATTATTAATTCTTGGTTTTTGCTTATCCACTGCTGAGCAATCCTGTCTCTTAATAACACGTAGAAAGGCGTACACAACGAATTTCTTCGAGAAAAAAAAACGAAAAAAAAAAAAAATACTTATCGTGATGTTAATCGCCGTTACACGCGCGGCTCGCTCAATCTCTCCAGCTTTCCTGTTAATTTACCAGAGCGAGAGGGAAAGCCATCTTGTCACGGTGAAAACCGCCTTTATGGCAAAATGTTTTATTCGAGATGCGAATTCCGTATAACGAAAAGATCGAATCTTTATATATATATATATATATATATATATATATATATATATATATATATATATATATATATGCATGTAAATATGTATACATATAAAATTTCGATCTTTTCGATATACACACACACACACACACACACACACATATACACGGGGAAAGGTGATTTTGATGGCAAAAGAAAATGTACTGATATTCAACAACATTATATCGGCATAACGGGATCGAAATATCCTTTCTGTATGTATACAGGGTGACCCGAAAAAAGACGTCCAACTGGAAAATCTTGATGATGTTGACGTTTGCATCGTTGGAATGCAACGAAAGTGAATTTTTCTTCTATTCCTTACATTTTTTCGTCAATTTAGGGTACGAAAATCAACCAAACTGTTTTTCTTATCTTCACTACAGTACCCAACCTCAATCTAGACAAAAATTATAGACTATGATAAAAATGAGGAAATGATGAAAAAAAAAATGGTGTTGAAGATTGCAGCATTGAAACGTAACGAAAGCTTTTTTTTACATATTATTTTCCTTGTTTTTTTTATTATAGATCTTTTTTTTATAGATTTATATTGTAGATAGCTAAATGAATACCTTGAAAAATGGTTGAGGATTCTTTCCTGCCATAATTTGCCAGAAGAAATTAAAAGAATTCAGAACTATTAATCTTCATTGCATTCCAACGATGCAAACTTCAACCTCATAAAAAAATCACTTTCGTTGCATTCCCACGATGAAAACTTTTACGCCTTAAATCTAGATCTAGATATTGTACGAGCTTTTTTAGTTTTCGGCAAAAGCCGCTTTCAATTTTTACGGATTTCCCTGTAGTATACCTTTTTCCTTTTTTTCTCTTTTGTGTATGTCCTCTAAGATTTTTTTAAAAAGTAATCGAGAGTCATGATGTTGACGTTTGCATCGTTGGAATGCAACGAAAGTTAATTTTTCTTCTACTCCTTACATTTTTTCGTCAATTTAGGGTACGAAAATCAACCAAACTGGTTTTCTTATCTTCACTACAGTACCCAACCTGAATCTAGACAAAAATTATAGACTATGATAAAAATGAGGAAATGATGAAAAAAAATGGTGTTGAAGATTGCAGCATTGAAACGTAACGAAAGCTTTTGTTTACATATTATTTTTCTTGTTTTTTTTTATTATAGATTTTTTTTTTATAGATTTATATTGTAGATAGCTAAATGAATACTTTGAAAAATGGTTGAGGATTCTTTCCTGCCATAATTTACCAGAAGAAATTAAAAGAATTCAGAAATATTAATCTTCATTGCATTCCAACGATGCAAACTTCAACCTCATAAAAAAATCACTTTCGTTGCATTCCCACGATGAAAACTTTTACGCCTTAAATCTAGATCTAGATATTGTACGAGCTTTTTTAGTTTTCGGCAAAAGCCGCTTTCAATTTTTACGGATTTCCCTGTAGTATACCTTTTTCCTTTTTTTCTCTTTTGTGTATGTCCTCTAAGATTAAAAAAAAAAGTAATCGAGAGTCATTTACATTAGTACAATTTTTCTATGGTCTTGAAGTTGGCATGGTCTTATTTTATGGTCTTGCATCGTTGGAATGCAACGAAAAGTCTTTTGTATATATTCATTCCCTCATTTTTATTATTTTACCAAATATTTTTTGCAGACTAACTCTAGATCTCTTAATAAGCAACTTAAAAAACGATTAAAGGATTTCAGTAACAAAAATTTCCCAAAATAAATGTGGGTCGTTGAAAAATAATAACTTTCATTGCATTCAAACGACGTAAGCTACAACTTCATTTTTTTAATCATCTGTACTTCCGTAACTGACCTTCTCAACCTTCTTTTTTTAACTTTTGATAGAAATTTAGTTCATACACAAAGGAGAAAAATTAAATGCTCTTTTTTCGAAAAATAAAAAAGTTCGTTGAGCATACATGTGGGTGATTCGGATCGGCATCACGCACGAGACATCTAGATTTTCGTTTTGACCATCACTTTTCAATCCACCCTGTATATCTACACGTGACATCGCATCGCGCGACCGTTCACACCTGTCGCTAAAGTATTCATCGGTATGTGCCCACAAACGTGCGTATTAGTAGAATGTATTAACGACGAACACCTGTCACGGAATTTTTACATTTCGAGTTCGCACATGAATGCTGCGTCCCGCAAAACTCGCATGTCCCCATTCAGCATTTGATAAAAGCGAAAAATTGAAAAGAAGAAAACAAAACGAGTCGCGTATTAATTCTCTTCTGAGAGCCACAATTACATTGACTAGATAAATATACGAGTTTCTCCACTGCGGGCACCGGAGGGGTACAAAGAGGAAGACCGTCGTAAATTTTCTCGTGTGATGCTGCGAGTTTCTCGTGGCTCGTTCGTCATTGAAATTGTTCAACGAGCCACGTGTCACGATTGCCGCTCATACAATTTGCGGATAAGTGTTTTTCGTGAAATTAGCTGAATCTCGAGGAATCTGCCAAGTTGCCGGGTGTAATGTTCGAATAACCATTCGTATATCCTATAAGATAATGCGGAATATACGGGTGATCCCGTTCGAGTGTTCTTCGTGACTTTGGAAAGTCGTATTTCCCACATAGCGTTTGGGTACAAGTAAATGAGTCGATTCGCAAAGTCATTCCACCAGTTTAACAGCCACGTTGTATAACGGACTTCGAAATTCAGTGTCGTAACGATGCACCGGAGATTTCAATGATTTCCATAGTCGTGTCAAGGAGATTCCAACGTTTTGCCGATAAATGTTAACGGATACTGATCTTTTTTTTGAAGTTGAAATTTGGATCGTTGGAATGCAGCGAAAAATCGTTTTTACATTTTCACCATGCGGTTGAAGTTTTTCATCGTTGGAATACAACGAAAGTTCGTTTATTATACTTTTACTATGGGGTTGGAATGCACCGAGAATACTTTTTTATATTTTTACTATAGGGTTTAAGTTTTCATCGTAGGAATGCAATGAAATTTCTGTTTTACTATTGTTTCTATTGGGGTTGAAGTTTGCATCGTCAGAATGTAACGAAAAGTGTTTTTTTTTAATATTTTTACCATGGGATTGAAGTTTTCATCGTTGGAATACGACAAAAATTCTTTTTTTTTTTATAACTTTTACTATGGGGTTGAAGTTTGCGTCGTTGGAGTGCAATGAATTTTTTTTTTCACTATTTTTAGTATTGGGGTTGAAGTTTTTATCATTAATATGCAACGAAAATTCGTTTTTAATATGTTTACTATGGGGTTAAAGTTTGTATCGTTGGAATGCAATGAAGATTCCTTTTCATTTCTTCTTTTCATTATTATCCAAAAGCATATTTTGCAAATTCAGGTTGTAGAACACCAAATTTCGTAACTCAAATTTGCCAAGGCAATCCAATTTAAGAAATTAAAAAGGAGTCTTTTTCGTTGCATTCCAACGATGCGAACTGCAATGTCATTTTTTGTTTCCTTATATTCATTATTATACCAAAATATTTTTTGCCATTTTCGATCGTAGATATGAGACTATCGATCGTAGACTAAGATAAGACGATATAGATCGTAGAGTAATAAGCATCTCAAAAAATGGTTGCAGAATTTTCATAGCTCAAGCAGCAATAAGAAATTTGAGTAATGCCAAAAAATTAATTTCCATTGAATTCCAATGATCGAAACTTCAATCTCATCGTTTTTATCAGTCGGAGATAATGTCCAATAAAAATCCAACCTTGACGTTAGGCATTAGAGTTAATTAAAATAGTGGAATTTATCTATCAAGGCAATTCAGTTTCGCATAAAAAAATTGAGAATGTCAGTAATATAATATAATAATAAATTAGATAATAGTCCGATTCCTTTCAATTTCGAACAGCGCATCGTTTGTTACATTTTCTATCTTATAACCAGATGATTGATACGTTTATCCATTTATTTAAATAACAAACGATCAAAGTTGTTCTTTTTGGTCAAATTTCATTTTTTTTTCTACAGCTCGCCATTTCCGTGATTTTCAAAATGTCACAAAAGTATCCGGACAAACAAAAGTCTGTTTATCATACTAAAAGTACATTTTAAACATTTTCATTCCAGATTACTCTAGCTGCCAGCGCCAGCGATACCGATTGGCCACGCAGCAACGGCGCCCCCTCTTTTAAATAATAATAACTCGTTTATTTATCAATATTCTTCAATACAAAAATCTCAAACTCGGCATGACAATGTACCAACACTCCGTAAAATCCCGACCTCGTCATTCCAAAACTCCCATCAGAAAAAAAAATATTAAAACCGACCTATTTTTCGAGCCCCAAGCTTTTGCAGCCCCGAGCCAATTATATATTTTTCCCCATATGTTACCGCTATCAGAAGCTCAAGAAAAAAAATCAGTTGCCTCGTCGAGTCTCTCGTTAGGATTGTCGTTGATCGTTGCAAACGATGGCAAGGTCCAGGTCGCGTTTGTACTTCGGTATGTTTGTCACTCGTCACATACACACGCGAACACACTCATAAGTTGAGTGACAAGCCCGCGAGTGTACGCACACGCACGGACTCACACATACGACTCACACGTGTGTGCATCGTCAGCGCAAATTACTTCGCAAAGATCCGAGAAAAGCGTCCAGCCGTAAAACTACCGGTAAGAAGGCCCCGCGCATACTTGTAATACGCGTGCTCTCGGTACACGTAAATGTCGTACTTACTTACCGTCCGTGTTATCGTCCACGGATTGGTATGCGTGTAAGACTAACTCGCGACAGAGCCGCGAAGTACTGAATTCCACGAGAGAGCCAGCTTCTTACCACCTAACTATATGAACGCGCACCTAGCGCGCTCGACTAGTCTGGGCTCTCTTTGCCATCATCACGAGCCCGCGGTATGTCTATAAACGTATACACTATGACTCCGGTACAGTCGGAACTGGCGTATATAGAAGGTTAAAGACCTTATCCGCGAACCAGTTCAATCCTCGATAAAACAGCCGCGACGCCAGGATTCATATGTAGGGGAAATGGGGACCCAAAGTGGGCACTCTAAGGGAAATTAAAGAAACGCAGTTGTAAAATGTCATACACAAACAATTTGTCTTCCTATCTGGTGCTAAATTTATCGTAGTTTAATAGTACACGGTGTCCAATAGGAAGTTGCTAAAACTAAATAAGTGTCTCTTCCCTTCATGAATTCAATAGGGGTCCCTTTTTCTAAGGCGCACACCTGAGGCCCCGCAATTTTATTCCAGCCGTGGTTGAAGCAACCCGAGTCGAAATTTAGACCCTCCTTTGAATGCTCGAGAACCTATTTCCTTTGTAACGCACAGACCGCCGCCCTCCTTTGACTCCCCTTGAACCTATATGGAGAAATTTGGCGACCCTCCTTTAGCCCTACTGAACCTTCTATTCAACCTCCTGAGCCTCCTTTAGGCCTATGGGCTCGGCTTGCGTGAACCTACACAACCTCGTTTTGGCCTAAAGTCCTATCTGTACCCTACAGAACCTCCTTTGAATCCAAAGCAGAAGGAAAATGAAAGATTGGATCCAAAGGAGGTTCTGTAGGGTCAAACTATATCTGAAAAATAAATTATATGTGTGAATTAAAAATATGATGTTTGATTATTTATTATAAGATTGATTTATTAATTCGAAACATATACATAAATTGTCACAACTATAAATTATTTCGTGTAACTTAAAAAAAACGTTATATTAAACGTATACTATATATGCACTATAGTATAGTACAAATATAGTATACGTTAGTAGTCCAGTAAAGTAGGCTGGTACTACATTTGTTTGTGTGTTTTCAAGTTTGTTTCATTATTATAAATAAATGATATATAGTTTATCTGAAAATATTTTTTAATTATAATTATCCCTTCTTTGGAATATCGGTGAACTGCGGATGGGAGAGAAGGGGGGGGAGCGGAGGGCAGCATATTGAAGTAGGCTTAAAGGAGGGTTAGTAGGGTCAGAAGAGGTTTAAAGGAAGGCAGGAGGCTCTGCGAGCCACCGGTGAAAGGAGTCAAAGGAGAGTTAGCAGGGCGAAAGGAGGTTTAAAAGAGGGTCTGTAGGTTTGCGTAAGCATTAAATCAGGCTCACTAGGGTTTAAAGGAGGTTCAGATGAACCTACTAAACCTCCTTTGAGTGAAAAAGTCCAATTTCTGCCACTTCTGGAGGTTCAGTAGGTTCTGATATACATGTTTTTGAGATTTCCATTTGAACCTCTTGAACCTCCATTGAATGACAAATTGGGATGGAAAGGAGGTTTAAAGGAGGGTCTAAATTTCGACTCGGGAAGTACGCGCGCGTCAAAATGAGTGAGCTCACCACGGAAGAAAAAGTATATCTTATTGAGGGCTTCTGCTCGAGGGGAAAAATTTATAGTAATCCGTATGGAGAGTTTCGTACTAAGTTTGGAACTCATAGAGTTACCAGCGAAAACAATCTGAAAAGGTAAGAATTTAATATTTATTCATATTCATCTATCACACAACTTGTGTTTCAATTCAATTAAACTGCATTGAAGTAATTTTACATTAATTTTTGTAGGATAATCGATAACTTCGTAAAGTATGGTACACTCCAGGACCGTAGACACGAGTTGCCAGGTCCATCTGTTACGGTGAATACACCAGAGAAGATCAACGAAGTTGAGAATTATTTCAAACAAAATCCAAATGATTCGATTCGGAAGGCTGCTCAAGCTTTAAAAATAACCAAATCATCATTACCCAACATTTTGGAATTTTTTTAAAAGTTTCATCCGTATAAAATAAGCACTCATCAATTGTTACCTGAACATGCCATGACGAAACGCATCGAATTTTGTAACACTATTACGGGAATGTTTGAAGCCGAAGAACTTAATGAGAAATTGATTATTTATTCCGATGAAGCACATTTTTGGATGAATGGGTACGTAAACAAGCAAAATTACCGGTTTTGGGGAACGAAAAATCCCAACATATCGCTAGCGAAGTCCCTTCATCCACAGAAAGTAACGGCATGGGCAGCGATTTCAGTCAAAGGAATTTATTTGCAATTCTTGGAATCTACGGTAACAGGAGAGAGTTACAATCAGCGTTTGGAAACGAAATTCTTCCCATATGCAAAAAAGAGGGGCCTGGTTAAAAAATTTTACTTCGTGCAAGATGGAGCGACGCTGCACCGGACTCATGAGGTGTTTGAAGCTATTCATCGCGTATATGGGACTCGAGTAATCGGTCCGGGGTACCCTAAATTTGCTCAAGGCGGACTAGAATGGCCTCCGTACTCACCCGACCTGAACCCTTGTGATTTTTTCTTGTGGGGTTACATTAAAGATCATTGTTACGCTAAAAACCCCAGCACAGTAGAAGAACTGATCGCGGCCATCCAGGAAGAGGTTCGCGGCATTACGAACGATATGTTGGACACAGTTTTTCACATTTTTCAAAAGAGAAATGATTTTTGTGCACAATCTAACGGTTCGCACTTCGAAAATATCTATCATTAATCACTGTACTTTTTCGTTATTTTTATAAGATGTAATAAATTGACATAAAAAATATTTGACTGGGTTTCATTTATGTGCGTTTAAAACTGCAGAGTTTCCTCTATTTAAAGCTATTTGGCTTTTCTGATTCTGTTAAAATGACAGTCGATTAGTTTCAGCAACTTCCTATTGGACACCCTGTACATTTACACATTTTCAGTAAATCTCCAAATTACGAATAATGCAACCAATTAAATTTTTTTAGGAAATGCCCGCTTTGCCCTAAAGCAGGCACGGTTTCTGGGCAAAGCGGGCACGTGAAGGGTAATGTATTTTTTTCCTGAGATTACTCGTGAATAAGAAGAAAATAGAGAATCATGAATGTAACCACATATTTTATTGCAGACAAATCATTATTATTATTATAAAAGAACAAAAACTTAACGTGTCTTCTTAACAGTCGGTAAACTTTATTTTTTGGGAATCATCACAGTAAAATGATCCAACACCAGGGTGAGCAGTGTATGCATCATGAGCCCACATTTGACAGTCATTGCATTGCATTCAGTCTTCGGTGGGAGGATCTATATATGGTTCGTTGCATATAATGCACACGTAGCATTCCTTGTCTGTAGTTTGTTCCTTTATTTCCCTTTTTGGCTTTTCCTTAGTTTTCAAATCCTTCTTAAGGCTTTCATCCCAAGAAGCATGTTGTGTCTTTCTTTTGTATTTATTTACTATCTGAAAATAAGAGTGTATAACGTTATACAAAGGTAACAATACCACTTTCAATCATGTAAAAAAACATAATTGGAATAAATAATAGCGTTTTGGTGAGTTCCTACATGAATAAATAAATGGGAAAATTATTAAAATAAAGTCACATAGTAATCTGCTATCTTCTATTATCATCTCAATTTCACATTGTCATCTGTCATTTGACCATAGCGGGCACGTGCTCAATTTCGTACAATAAAGATTTTAAAACCCGGGCTATTATTTAAATAAAGGATCAACTTCATTTCCCATAGCCATCTTTATACTGAGCATAGCGGGCACGTGCCCACTTTGCCCTGCCCGCTTTGCCCTCTTGTGGCTACTTGACGTTTTCCTCAAAACTGGCCAAAAAATTATTGGAATACATTCAAGCAAATATGAATAAAACAAAGTGAAATAGGCATAAAACAATAGTCACATTTTAGTATTGATCTATTTTACTCAGAAATAGACAAAACACGATGTACATACTTTGCTGTTTTTTCACAACCCGTGGAATTTTGTTTTTTTTTGCCACGCGAGCCGCGCAGTCGGCCGCAGTTAAGCTTCACGACTGCGGCAGGTCGGGCGGGATGGGGGCAACGTCCCGGCGTCGCGAAACCGCGGCAAGTTTTAAAACGTTAGTCGTATGGGGGATGCCCGCTTTAGGCCGGGTGCTCGCTTCAGGCCCCCTTCCCCTGTGTGTGTGTGTGTGTGTGTGTGTGTGTGTGTGTGTGTGTGTGTGTGTGTGTGTGTGTGTGTGTGTGTGTGTGTGTGTGTGTGTGTGTATATATACACACATACAGTACTACCTCTCTAAGAGAGCGGTCTAGGGCGGTTAGGGGAAGAAATTCTCGAGAAATTCGTCGCCGAAGCCTTCCCCCACCGCTAGGTTAGCGCGCTCGAAAATCGCGCATGTGGTAGCGTGTATGTGTTTCTCCACTCAAACTCGATAAGAGAGCGCCAGCTGATCACGAAAATGAAGCCGTCTCTACGATTCTTGCGGACGTGAACAGGACTCTATACTCTGATGTATAGTATATATGTTATGATACATACATATTGTACATGCTGTACGATATTTGCATTACTACTACTCATAAACATATCTCTAGTATAATGTAGCCTCGATAATTTTTATCAATATCAATAATATTCTATGCTGTGTTAATGTCTATTAAAATATATTTTACTTGCATTAAATTACTACTTGAAATTTAATTATGGTGCATGTTTTTTTCTCCGACTTTACGGCTTAAACGTATATATTATTATACAAAGGAATATTATCCATTTGACAATCGTGCGACGTGCGATTTTCTGAAATCGCTCGCGATCTCTTATCGAGTTGTCCGCGACAAACTAGAGAGGCCTCGGGTACACTGGACAGCTCGAGCTAGGTGGGGGAAGCCATAAAATGCGCTCAAGCGGAACGGCGGGGAAATTCTCTCTTAGCGAGGGCTCTCTTAGAGAGGTAGTACTGTATATATATTACGATCTCTTAGATACGGAAGAAAAAGAACGTAATACCAAATGAATAAGGCTCTGATCGAACGACGCACAGTAGGAGAAAAGCCCAAAAACCTGGCCAAAACCCCAAAAAATAAATTTTCGAAATAGGGTCAGTTGAGTAGTCATTCAGGTAGAGGACTAGTAACTGCATTCTATTGTGGAAGGGAAAGCCCTTTAAGTGTATACCTGCGCCGCAGCGTCAGTTGGCAGTTAGTGTTCGTGAAGAGTGTACGTGTCACGCGCTGAACAGACGAAAATAACGCTGACTTCAAAAACCCATAACTCTAAAGTGACGGGTTTAATTTCAATTCTGCAACATGGATACGACTTCTGGAGGTATGTAGAACATGTTTTTACATCGGTTGAATCTAAAGTTTATGTATAAATGATTGAAATGTAGTATAGCCTTCGGCATAAATAAAATTGAATAATTTTGAAAACTTATATTTTCAACGGTCCGAAAAGTTATATATTTTGTCACATTTTGCAAAGCTCCTAGTCTCGGCCTTTAGTTTAATGTATAAGCTTTCGAAATTTACAAGAGTTACCTGCGGAAAACGTGCGTCTTGTCCGTTATGATTTTTTTCGCATCGTGCGGTAGCCGAGCGTGCACGCGGTACTATTGAGCAGCCTCTGCGCCTCTACCTGAGAATGGGTGAAGTAGCATCATAACGGACAAGACGGCTGTTATACGCTTGAAATAAATTATTTTAATATATATGTATGTGTATATGTATATATATAAATTTTCTGTGATTTAATTATGATATATACGTATGCATATATATATATACATATTAAAATCAACCACATAAAAATTTCTTAAATATGAATGAAATGTTATAACATTCAAATAAAATATTTGAATATATATATATTATATAGTAAGCAAAGCTTTCTTTTAACCAAATCCATGTCAATATTTTCTGTCTAATTTTTTTAAAATTATTTCAATTATTGCGGTTATTTATTTGGTAAAATAATGTACATTGTTCAAGTTTTTGTATTAATTGAAAATTTTATCTTTTCCTTTAACACCAATTTTCTACAATTTTATGTCTTTATTACAGGATCCGGTTACAAAGAATTGGTGCTGACAAGGAAAGAAGTATTTCTGATAATCAGCGAGCATTTATCCGATAAATTCGCTTCCTTGATCGAATTTATGGTAGAAAAAAATTTCAAGGACACCGGACGTACAGTTGTAGTGCCTGAGGACTCGAAACAGACTTTTTCGATATTGCTTACACGTGTCTTACAAACTCGGCATTAAAAAATGGCAAGCTCGAAGTGCCGAAGAAAAAAAAATTACCCAGGAACGCAAGAGTGCCATTCAAGAAGGATTCAAGAAGCAATTGGGTCTAAATATCGATCGCCCAAAGCCTGGATACGGCAGCAGCAATGATGGCAACACAGCTCGGCGATTCTTTGAAAATTCGACGGTTTCCGCTGCGATAACGGGGGTCAACGAAGAAGTTATTAAACGCTTGTACGTAATCCTACAAGTTATATCGTGTGGCCACGAGATAAACTGTGAAAGATTTGAACAGTATGCTATTGAAACGGCAAGAAAGACCGTTGCATTATACCCTTGGTACTCCATGCCTACTTCGGTGCACAAACTATTAATTCATGGTCCAGTGATAATAACTCATGCTCTATTACCAATCGGCCAATTATCCGAAGATGCTCAGGAAGCTCGAAGCAAAGACATCAAACGATATCGAGAAGATTTTGCGCGAAAAAGTTCCAGGGTTAAAACTATGGAAGATGTTTTTCATCGGCTCTTAGTTACTTCTGATCCGTACATTTCAAGTGTCAGAAGACTACCACAGAAGAAGCTGAAGAGTTTGTCGCCGGAAGCTGTAGCGATGTTGATCGCTCCTAAAGTGACTGCTGCAGCAGACGAATTTTGCGCCGAGATTGAAGCCGTGCCGGGAGTTGTAATAGATACAAACTCGGATAATGATTCTGACTCCGACTCCGACTCCGATTACGATTTTGATTAAGAATAAAATTTTCTATTTTTGAAAAGTTCCGTATGTATTTTGGAAATAAAAATAATAATTGCGTAGAATACACTGTTCACGTTTATTTTATTATGATGATTTTTTTAAATATATTAATTTATCTATTTAGCAGGATACTCGGCCATTTTGTTTATAACAATTTGCTGTAAGCTCTTTGTTGCAAGTTATAAACAATAGATATCGGATTGGCAATCAGCGACCTTGAAAACCCGTATATACCAATTTTTGTCAACATCTGGTAACTTTTTAACGTTCATGTCGGCCATATTGGATCGGCCATTTTTTTACGATAATTTGGCTTGCGGATTCGTAATCAGCGACCTTGAAAACCCGTAAATACCAATTTTTGTCGACATCTGGCAACTTTTTAACATTCATGTCAGCCATATTGGATCGGCCATTTTGTTTACGATAATTTGGCTTTCAGATTCGTAATCAGCGACCTTGAAAACCCCTGTAAGCCAATTTTCATTCCCGTCAAAGGTCATTTGAGGTTTTGGCCAGGTTTTTGGGCTTTTCTCCTACTGTGCGACGTATCCTCGAGGAATCGGCAGATGTCGATTGTCTCGGAAGTTCAAGACGATGAGGAAAAAGAATGAAAAAAGTTCGCCAAGTATGAAATTCACATGTCACGAAATCGCATTGCTGCCCTTTGATATTTATAATGTTATTTAACATCAGCTGTGATAATAAGTTATTTTATTATTCTAGGTAACCCTTTTAGGGTGTTTACACAAAAATCCCCCCTACACATATGATTCCCCTTACAATATTTTCTTATTTTCAAACTTATACTGTGCTGTCGTTTTGCTTTTCGTTTCCTCATTTGCAATTTCCAATTAGTGTCTCGAATTGCTTAATAAATATACACCGTCCAGGCACAGGCCCCTTTTTCAGCACCTTCTCAGCACTTCTTCAGCACCAGTATCTTCCTATTGATTTTGTTGAGCTGATCGATTGTGGAAGAAGAAATCACGCGGAGCAGTCAATCTCACCACCAGTATTTATTAATACAGAACGAGATTACGAAAGAGTGAGGGTACCCTCTTTTGTGTCCTTCAATGAGTGAAAAGGATTAAAAAGGTGATGGCACGCGCGCAAGTGGTACGGACACGAGATGCAACAGTGCTGCCGGATGTCCGTGATATTCGTGAACAGTAAGGCGCGAGAATCGAAAAAGCTCCAATAGATTTGTTCTCTCAGGCTCTTTTTAGCCTGCCTATTTTCACAGGTTTTGTTCTATTTCTTTTTTAACTTTCTCCTTGGCTTTTTTACACGTATACATGTGCACTAGGTTTTCTACTTCTTTTTTACATACCCTGCACTGTTTTCTTCTTTTGCCCCATTTTTAATCTTAATATCGCCCAAGTCTCTTTGTTTCTCCTGTTACGTTCAAATCCTCGCAATACTTTTCTGTCTCTGTGCTATTCTTCCGGCTTTTGTATTGAGGGCGATACGTCGATTTTTTCAATTTTGTTCCAGTCCTGTCGGATTTCTTCGTCGACTTTTGTTTTCATACCCTTCTCTATTATTCTTTCTATTTTTCTTCTATCGTCGTTTGCTATCGCTCTCCATATGTTTCCCCAGACCCGGCTGGAAACCCATCCGAATCAGCTGGTGACAATTTTAGCCGAGAACAACTTCCGAAGGAAGATACTTCAAAGATACAAGCCAGGACATCTACTCCAACGATTTAATTAGAATAAAATAATAATAACAATAACAATAAAAAAATAATTAAATAAATTAAATCAACAATAAAGTAACAATAACAATAAATAAATAAAATTAAACAAATTTAAAGAAACTAAAATCATTAAATAAATAAAATATTGCACGAATAAAACCTAGTATATTCAGCCTCTCGACTCAAACGTAACTCACAACCAGTGAAGCGCCAATGGATCTCCATCTGACTCACACTATTATTTAAATCACCCAAAACTATTTATTGTTATTACCAATAACAGATTGTAGTTGTAAAATAAAATTGAATAAAACAAAATATATGTTTCCCTCTCCTAGCAGTGATGATGATATATACAGGGTGTCCCAGAAGTAACGTATGCCCTTCTAGCATTTGGTAGGAAAAAAAATTCTGAGACGAAAAATCCTCAGTCATTTTTCGATCAGACGCATATATAATTAATAATGAATTAAAATAAATAGCCAATCAGGTGCGCCATACAGCAGAAAGGCTGCGTAGAGGGGAGTGATAGGGGAATGCGTTGTAATTGCGTGCGCCTGAAAATGTGTGCGGAGGGAAAATTCCGAAAGCATGTGTGCAAGGGTGTGCATGTGCGTTTCCGCTGCAGCGCGCACCTGATTGGCTATTTACTTTAATTAATTATTAATTATCTATGCGTCTGATCAAAGAATGACTGAGGACTTTGCGTCTCAGAATTTTTTTTCCGACCAGATGCTAGAAGGGCGTACGTTACTTCTGGGACACCCTGTATGATAAATTTAGTAGTAGACTATAGTTTATTTTCTTTAATTAAATTTATTCATTGTTATTATCATTACTCATTGTTATTGATTATTGTTGATGACTATGGATTATTTATTTATTATTATTATTCATAACAGTAACAGTATAAACACTAAACTGTATGGGAAACTATAATAAACTGAATGTTTTATTATATAGTTATTGATTTACATTATTACTGTTATGAATTATTCATAATAATGGTATAAATAATAAACTCAATAGGATACTACAATAAACTAATAACGAGCTGAATAATAAAGATACTATATTTGTTGTTGTTGTTGATTATCAATTTGCTATAGTTAATTATGCAGTTTATTACTCACATTATTACTGGTTATAGTTTATTGTGACAAAATAATGACGATAAAGTGAAGAGTCATGGGCAAAGAAATAAGAATTGAAATAGAAATTAAACCGAGACGACCCACGTCTAGTTGTTAAAAGTCCTGCGATTAATTTTTCCCGAAAACGTTTTTCGTACCAGTAAAATGAGGGGAAAATCGATCTACGTCCCTCCATCGACCGGGTTTGATATCTTCCTTTTTCTGAAATGCCAGTCGTTGAAACGAGAAATTCAGTACCACGAAACAATTACCTTCGTCGCACTAGTGACACCTCGTAAGGTGTCATTGCCCCTTAACGGAGAACAGCAACTTTCGTTGACTGAGGATCGTATAAAAATACCGGAAACATCTGAATCGGTAAATTCAGATGAAAAATAAAACTATTAATAAATTGCAGCCACACAAGGGTTTTCCTGCTCCCGAAGTTGCCGAACTCTCAAAAATAGCAAGGCCTTTAGCCCACCGAATTCAGCTGGGATGACTCATTCAGATTGGCATGTGCATGGCACACGCACACATGTACGCTCTTAAGTTGTTGGCTAATGTAGTGGCAATGGGTTAGCGATGGGGTATTATTCACTGTACGAAGAGACTTCCAATATGGCCTGTCGAGTCAATCTCATCTGTTTGAACTTTGAAGCCATACGCAGCCTTTGGCCCCGTCACTGTTCCGAAGATCAAAGGAGCAATTGATCCCCCGAACTGGACACCAAAATCCATCTGCCTCGATTTCGGCCTTTTGCCAAATGCTGTATAGCCTTCTTTCAAGTTTTCCCGATTCCATTCAATAGGCCGTTGCTATACGATACCACACCATTGAAACTTGCGACAGCAATAAACAATGTATTTTGATGGAACCTTCGGCTATGTTGTTAGTTAAAATGTAGATGAGGATAGTTTGGATCGCTGAAATGCAATGGAATTGTTTTTTTTTAATTGTATTCCTTCATTTTTATGACAATCTATAATTTTGTTATAGATTAAGATCATATATCTCTTATCAGGACGAAAGAAAATCGTTTGAGTGATTTTCGTCCCCAAAATCGGCGAAAAAATGTGAGCAATAGAAGAACAAAATAATTTTCTCTGCATTCCAACGATGCAAACTTCAACATCGTGACGAGGGTGGTTGGGATACAATGGAACAATCGTTGGAATACAATAGAAGTTCTCTTTTATATTTTAATTTCCTTATTTTTATTATTATACGAAATCTTTTTGTAGATTTATGATGTAGAGCGCTGAATAAGTATCTTGAAAAATGGTCTAAGCAATATGGAAGGAATTCAGAAATATTCATTTTCATTGCATTCCAATGATGCAAACTTCGATCTCATAAACAAGGACGGATATTTTTATATGATTACTTTTCGCCATATGATCTGACGGTGTTGAAGTTTGCAACGTTGAAATACAAAGGAAATTCTCTTTTTTTATTTTTTTCACCTGAAATCTCTTGTAGATTTGGATTGCGGATCTCTGATAGCGATAATCAAAAAAATCGAGCACCTTTGGCAGCCTCGATCTGCCACAAAATTGGGCATTTCCGTGAAGTTTATTACTCTGACGTTCCAACGATGCAAACTTCATGGTCATCAAGATTAAGCGTGTAATTCAATGCTCCCCGATTCAATTCTCTCCCGGATTCGCATCTTAATTAATGTAATCAGCGCAACGTTTACCTCTCCAGAAAGGCTCAATAACGTAAATAGTTAATGTACAATCAGCAGCACTAACTGTATAATAATCTCAATTTAAAAAAACATATCTTCGTAGGCCTACGTCGATTCGCGAAGCGATAATGGCAGTAATTACGACTACGGACTCCGGGCACTCCCGATTAATTTAAACGGTTTGCTGTTGTCTTTCAACCATTTCCGAGTGCACTCTGTCCGATCGATTGTCACGAAATTGCGTAATTCATGTTACGATGTCGGGCGCGCCGGATACGTTTTGAATGATGAAAAAAAGCCACGCCGCATAAATGAAGAAACTCGTTAGTGCCAATACCTCTGAATGAGTTGTGTTAGGTAAAGTAACGACTCGTTGAACAGAGCCCATTGTCCATGAGCAATGATCACCGTGGGGAACATCCGGGTACACTGCGAGCTGAACAGTTCGAGAGATCGAGTCGGTGACAACGTCCCAAAATAATGCTCGTTAAACTTTAGTCTCGTTCCTTGTATTGGGAAATATCGAGCAAACATGGTGAAAAATGAGATACTACGAGACAGTCAAAAATATTTGTTCATTTTTTGTCTTTTTATATTAAACAGTATGCAAATATTATTAGCAATTAATTCATATTGATCGCATGAATAACATGTATTGTATTGTATTCTTTATTCCTCATTATATAACGCTTTGCGTTTTTTATATCCCGCTTACATGTTTTCTTGTTTACAGTTGCTCTTACATGCTAGTCCTTATATCTAATGCCTTAAGCTGCCATTCGTCTCGCCAATGACTGGTAGTTTAACTTTTAAAACTATTTGCCGCAGTGTATTGCTCTCCCCTTGCTAGCCTACCGAATTCCCTTGCGTAGTAGCATATTTCCTTCAGTATTTCCCCTTTTAGCGTTTCGACCCACCAGTTCCTTAAATTTTCTCCTTCTCTTTCCTCTCTCCATCTGTCCACCGCGTTCACCCAGTTCTTGTTAATTTTCTCTCTTGCTTTCTCACATTTCCAAATGTGTTCCAGTGTTTCTTCTTCCTTTCCACATACTCCACACATCCAGTTCCCATACCCCTTTTTCCCCGCTTTTCCTATGTTACCACACCTGAGCCTTGCCCATTCTTCCTTCACAGTTCCTGCCGTCCCCTCCTCCTCCCAGTATTTTTCCCTTCCCGGCTTCTCTTTTATCTCCTTGTAGTCCTTACTGAACGTGGACCTGTCTATACCTTCCCAATCTTGTTGGATGTCTTGATCCCTCTTCTTTTCCACACCTTCTTCTAAGATCTTCCTGATTTCTCTTATACTTCCTCCATCTCTCATCAGTTTTAGAATCCTCCCTTCCCCTACCTCCTGCATCGCATCCCGCAGTTCTCCTCCCCATTTCGACTCGTTCCCATTTAATATATTCCTGATTTCCTCTCTTAGGCAAATCTTTGGCCATCTTTCATTTCCCATGTCCATTACCTGTAGCAGGTAGTCGCTAGCTCTTCGCCTTGCCTCTACCTGCATGCTCCTCTTATCTGCTTCCATCTTCCATAAGTAGTTTGGCGTATTTCGTGCCACCCCTATCGCCATCTTGACATATCTACCTTGCAGCTTCTCTACTTCTTCTCTCCTTTTCCACCCCCAAATTTCCACCCCGTATAAAACTCCCGCCTTCACCAGCGAGTCCATGAGCTGCAACCTATATTTGAGTCCGTCTATTTTAGCCCTTTTCAGCACCCCCCACACTGCGTTCGCTGCTTTTTTCGCCTTTGCCACCACCATATTCAGATGTTTTGTCATGGAGTTTCTCGATGAGAACCAAAATCCTAAATATTTAAACTCCTTTACTACCTCTAATTTCTTCCCTTTGTATTTCCATTCTTCCGTTTTTTTTCGTTTCCCCCCCCTTTTAAACACCATGATCTTTGTTTTTTCTACATTGACTTCCATTTTTGTTTCTTTCTCAAACCTTTCTAGACCCCTTAGCATCCTCTCCAATCCCTCTTCCTCCTCCGCCACCAGAGCTATGTCGTCGGCATACTTCAGTGCGTAAAACTTTTTTCCTCCCATAACTGTCCCTCCCACACATTTTTCCTCCCATTCCTTATCGATGTCATCCAGTGTCAGGCCAAACAGAGTCGGGCTTAGTGGACATCCTTGTCTTACCCCTTTACTCGTTACAAATTGTTCCGATATTCCCTCTTTTGTTATTACCTCATTTGTCGTCGCCTCGTATATCCCCCTTATCATTTTGTGCATTTTTCCTTTGATCCCCTTTTCCCAAAGTTTCCTGAGCATTATTCGTCTGTTGATCTTGTCGAACGCCGCCTTGAAGTCGACAAAAGCAACATACAGCTTCCCCCCCTTTCCCCTTAGTTTATTATTGATAAGGGCATTCAGGACGAATATGTGGTCTCTCGTTCCCCTGTTTGCCCTAAATCCTGCCTGACTCTCCCTCACAATGTTTTCTCTCTCCACCCATCTGTTAATCCTTTTGACCATTATTCCCGCCAAGATTTTGTATCCTATGTTTAATAATGATACCCCCCTGTAGTTCCTTACGTCCTCCGCATCCCCCGACTTGTGTAATGGGAAGATTCTCGCCGTCTCCCACTTTACCGGCATCTTCCCTTCCCTCCAGATACCGTTCAATATCTTCCATATTTCCTCTTTCGCTTTAATCGACAGATTTTTTACGAATTCCGCTGTTATCCCGTCCTCCCCCGCCGCCTTTCTGTATTTCAACCTCCTTAGCGCCTTCCATACCTCTTCCTTATCAATCTCTCTGTTCCACTCCGAACTTGTCTCCCTATAGTCGTCCTCTTCGTCCTCCCAGGGTTCCCTTTCCCTCTCCTCTCCATTTATTGCTTGTACCTGCCCGTCTTCTGTTTCTCCCTCTTCTCCCATTAGTTTCTTAAAGTGCACCACCCACTCCTTTTTCCTAATGTTAGCCCCCTCTTCTCTCCTCCTAACCCTAAACTTTCTTATTGCCTTCCACCACTCCGTCATGTTTTTACTCTCCCTGACCTCCCTCCATCTTACCTCCATCCACTCCTTTTTCTCCCGTTCTCTTAGCTCCCTCCACTTTTTCCTTTCCTCCCTCAATTTTTTCTTGGATCCTGTGTCCCTTTTTTTTACAAATTGCTTTAATGCTCTCCATAGATGTTTCCTTTGTTCCCTTCCCTCTCTGCTCAGCCAATTAGAACCCTTTAAATGTACCTTAACTTTCTTTACCATTCCTGTGGCCGCCGCTCCCTTCCATATTGCTCTCTTTAATTTTTCCCATCTCTCGTTCGTTGTGCCCCCTTCTTTTTCATTCTCCCTCGCTTTCTCCGTTTCCTCCTCGTACGCTTTGTTTTCTTCTTCCTTCCATCTAAGTCTTACCTCGCTCCTCTGTACCCTTCCCTTCTTCCGCCCTTTGCTGCTTCTTTCACCCCCCCATCCTTTCAGAGAGAAGATCACTGGTAGGTGGTCTGATTCTATCCTCGGAGTTACTTTGATCATGCTCACTAACCCTTCCTCCTCATCCTCCAACCATAATATTAAGTCCAATACCGATCCCTTCCCCTCCCCTCCATTTCCCACGAACGTGACTCTGCCCTCTTCGTCCCCTCTCACCCTCCCATTCATAACCGTTAACCCCATGTTTCCACAGAAACTCAATAATTTTTTGCCTTCCATGTTGACCACCTCGTCCTCCGATCTCCTTTCCCATGCCACCCCTCCTGTCTTCTCGCATTCTGTGATTGCAGCACATGTTCCGATTCTCGCATTCAGGTCTCCCGCCACTACGATCCCTACTCCCTCTTCCACTCCTCTCTCTATGCACTCCCTCAAGGGGCTCTCGAGCTCCTTCATTCCGACACTGTTGTACACCTCTATAATCCATATGCTCTTTCCCAGTTTGTTCCTTTTTATTTTTATCACCATTCCGTATTTCCAATCCTCCACCTTACAGTTTCCACTTATTTCTTTTTTTTATTCCAATTAGGTGTCCCCCGCTCGCCCTCCCTCTTCTTTTTTCCCGCACTGCTTCCTTTACCCACCAATTGTACCCTTTTCCTACTCTACTTAACGCACTTTCTTCCCATTTTCTTTCCATCCACGTCTCTTGTAACAATATCACATCATATCTTTCCAGAAAGTCGCTCGCCTCTATCGCATTCTTCATACCCGCCACATTCCACGATACAACTTTATAATCTCCTTTCCTCTCATTATCCTCGAAAAAAAACTCTCTCATTCACCAATTGCCCCTCTCGTTCCACCCAGTACCACCATTCTCGGTTCACCAACATTTTGCCGTACCCTGCCCTTGTTGTTTGCCCCTCTCTTCTTCTCCGATCCACTTCTCTCACAATCCATCTCTTCACTTCTCGTTCCCTGTATGTCAGGTCGTCCTCGATCGAAATTCCTGATCCCTGCAGTTTTCCAACCTGTTTCATTACCCGTATTTTTTCGCCCATCGTTTCGAATGTTACCACTGGCCCCCCGCCTTCCTTTATTACCTTACCTATTTTAACCTCTACACCCAGCCTCATCCTTATCATTCGACTCACATTCTGTGAAATTTTCCACTCGCTCCCGATCGCACTCACGCCCCGCACTTTTACATTCTTCTTCCGCCGTCTTCTTTCTTGGCATTCCGCTCTCCATTCTCCTTCACTCATCGGACCTGGACATCGTGGCCCGCTTCCTTGCCAGCGAATCTCTCTCCCCCCGTCTTCCTTCGGTGTCTCTCTCAGTCGGTGAGATACCGGAGATGCCGAATTGCTGCTTCCATTATCGTTTGCTTCTACTCCCCCCTGCCTTCCTCGCCTGCCTTCTCCTCCTCTCTTCCTGTTCCTCGCCTTCTCCCATTTCTCTTCTCCGCTTGGTGTCGATATCTCTTCCCTTCGTTCTGCTCTTTCCGTGTTCTCTTGCTGAGTCTCGTGCACCTCTTCTTCTCTCCATTTCTGTCTCCCGCGCTCTTCGAATCTGCGATTCTCTTCCGGTTCCGACTCACTTCGGATCTCTGGGACTCGTTTTCCTCTCCCGCCCGCCGTCTCGTTATTGTTATTCTCGTCGAATTGTTGTTCCCGATCTTGCCAGCTATCCCTGTTTCTTTCTTGGTTTTCCCCTCTCTTTATTACTTCTTCCAATTCCATTGCCCTCTTTTTCCATCCGTACAGGGCCTTCGTTAATTCCTCCTTTTCCTCATTCCATTGTACTGCGTCTCTGTATGCCTTCAACTTCCATTGCTCCGCCTCTCCCAGCAACTCTTTAATTATTCTGTTCATTTCCTCACATCTGCACGGAAGCGGCGCAATCTCCTTCTTCAGTTCCTCTTTTATTTTCCAAAGACCGACACTTAGTATTTCCCTAAGTCGTTCCTCCAAATTTCTCGTCCCTTCCTCCGGGCTGGCACCGTTCTTTCCTTTCTCTGTACTCACGTGTCCCCGTTCCTTTTCTTCGTGGTGTTGTCTTGGTTGCTCGCCCGTTGCGTTCGCTTCGTCCTTCTTCGCTGCTATTTTTAAAGTGTCTCCCTTTTCCCCGATTATCTTTTTCATTCCTTCCATCTCTTCTGGGTCGTCCTCCTTTTCCTCGTCCATTTCCATACTTTTGCATGGCGAGTGCATTAGTTTGTTCCTCGTCTCAAACGCAACATTCTCGTCTCCTCTCTTGATAAAGAACCGGTCTATAATACCGACCGGTTCCGTGCGTTCGCCGCTAGCTACTTTCCTAGGCCTTCCTCGCCCCTTCTTTCCTGCTTCTTTTCTCCCTAGCCCCACGCTGGTGCCCTCTCCGCCGCTTTCCTGTACCTCCGCTAGCTCCTCACTGCCTTGTCCGGCGGTGGCGCTGCCTTCCCTCTCCTGCTCTCTCCCTTGCCGTGTCCCTTCTTTCCCGCTCATTTCCTATGCCTCGTGCATAACCTCTTCACTCCACGCTCGGTATTTCTCACACGGGTTTTCCACAAAAAACTTTGTCCCCTACTTTGCCTTCACTCCCACACCGTCACGGTTCGCCACTCTGTCTCCTCACCTCACTCTTTCCTCCCACTTCGCCCTCAATTCTACTTTTTTGTTTATTCCGTTCGAACTCACTGCAGCTCCGATCTGCCTGCTACGCGTTCCCAACCGGAAGTCGCATGAATAACATGTATTTAATTAATACTTAGCAATGGTAATCCTTCGGCTACTATTTAATGAGAATCGAATTTAATTATTATTGGACAATATTAGTTAATTATTCGAGAAGTCGAAGAATCGATTAAATTGCAAAGATCTTATTATAGAGCATGAGGATTGAATCCGCTTTTCATGGTGCATAGCTGCGAAGAATGTAAGAGAAATTGGTTACCCGTAATCAGCTCATTTTCGGGATTTTTATAAGCTTTTATTTATAGTCGCATATGTGACCTGGTAAAAAAAAATATTTTCTATTTTTTAGTACATTTAATAAAAGCTTGTAAAAAGAATTTACTTATAAATTATGTAATGGAAAATCGTAATGATAAATTTCTACTGCAATTAGGTATTTGAGAAAGCATCTGCAGAACACGCTGTAGTTTTTTCGTTTGCGGTGAGCAATGCCCTTCTGAACCAGGTTATCCAATATAAAAAAATCAAACCAATTTCGTTAGTCTATTAATTTACCCTATGATAAATCGAAAGAATTTCCGAAATATTCAATTTAAAAAAAATGGCGCCTGTTCAAAGTGGGTCTTCATTTTTCCGAAAAAATGGCCTTCTTTGGTTCATCAAATCGCAACTATACATCGGAAAAAAAATGTTTCGATCAAAAACTCTATTTTTACATCTAGAAAAAACCCTAAAAATGTCAGAAAAATTGGTGCAGTAGTTTTTTAGATATTTTGCTCACCGCCTTTGAAAACGTACTTTCGAGACGAAAGCGTTTAAAGTTTCGAACGACGCTTCGACCGTTCCGACGAGCGTCAACGTAACAGCGTATAAATTTGCCAATTTCCATCCAATCACCTTGAAATTTTCAGGGAATATTTATGAGATGATATACAGTCAAAATATATTGGTTTCGAAAGAAGTTATTTTTCGATTTTTGGAAGTAGACATAACGCCCTAAATAGTAATACGAATTTTATTATTTTTGTATTATTCTAGATAATATTTAAATATCATTAGATAATTATGAATTAATATATTTTAATGAAGAAAAATAATTCGTCATGAATAAAAATAGTAAACAATAATTAAAAATAGTAGTTATAAGATTAATTTATAAATACCATTATCCCTTCGTTGACGAACGCATCTCTGGTCACGATTTTGACACACTGAGTCAATTTGACCCAGATGGTACTTCATGCACCTGCCATTAACAACCCTTCGGTCGGTTTTTATTTATAAAAAAGCATTTTCAAAGCTAATATTAGTAATACACGTTTAACACTTCTTAACATTTCTGCATAACTGAAATTCAGAAAAGACATAATTAAATTGTTGTAACAAAATATTGAAAATTCTCAATTTTGGGTCAGTAAGCATTTTATTCAAAATTCATCCGGTCCAAAATGATCCAGTGTGTCAACGGAAAGTTATGATATCATCATAATATCAATATAACATAAATATCATCATACTCCCGTATTGATTGAATTGCTGATTCCTATCAATAGCAATCTGGATTTTATTAATATCTGATAATATTAATTAATTGCGCAATAAGTACATGAAACAATTACAGTGCAAATATCTCATGAGGATCGTATTCGCTTCCATTGGTACACGGATACGGAGAATTCATATAAAAATCACTAAAAAAAACTTGACAATAGATCTACAAACCTCCAACGAATCTATAAAATTTTCCGATTATCATCTGGCCTTATACTGTGGAACAAACTCTGCACCATAGGAAACGAAAAATTTTCAATTTTGATACAATTTCTATAGCGACCAACAATAATTATTTCGAAAATCGAAGTAATCTTTTAGACATGTATTTTGCATTGCACTACTGAGTAGATGAGACGCGAAGTGCCAATAAAAAATCTCACAAATCAGATAAATAACAAATATAAGTAACATCGCAATGCGGAAATATAGAATATTTCAAGGAATTTCCGCCTCTCTGAGAAATATTATCCATTAATTATTCTAATAGCAGATATAAGATATCACGTGACTGGAGTATAAACAGTTTTCGTGTCACATGTGCCCACTTTCCATGCACTCTCGAAGTTCTCACTACCAGGCACGAAGGAATAATCATTTTGCTGCAGTCTCGAGCCTCTCATGAATCAACTAACCCGACTGACCCGCGAGCACTATATATTCTCCATTATGCATACACCGTCAGGACCTTCCTTTCGCTTTCTTCCATTTATTTTCATTGCAAATTCGCTCGGGGCAGCTTTCCGTAGTGAAAGTCGTTCATTCGACTGATTGTAAGGTAATGCGAAACACCGTCTGTCTCTCGGTAAGCCAATTCGTAATCCACTTTTTTTTTCATTCAGCAACTGGTATCGAGATTGCAGGTCTTGGTGAACGAACTCACGACATTTTTCCATTAGCCCTGCAGCGCAATGATCTCCGAACTCCTGGCTCACTCCGTATGACAATATCGTCTAGGAAGGAGCGAGGTGCACCAGTTCGTATCAAAGTTCCACAGAAAATTGGCAGGAGAACATGAATGATCCACCGCCTCATTGCCCGCAACGACGGAGTGTTTTCACACCCTATCACACACTACGAGCATTTCCACCATGATTCGTTGCCGAATGTGGTGCGTCTCGGCATTATCGCTCAAATAACGCCAGGGTGGCTTTCGAAAAGAGGTCGCCGTTTATACTTACCGCAGACGTTTCTGTGCTTTTCACGCACAAACTTGTGGCAGAGTGGAATGCCAGGGTTTCACAGTCATTCGCTTTCTCGTCGTCGTTCTCTGCAGGTCGATCGACTGACCACCCCAGTCCGCGGTAAAGATCACCGCCAACTTCGAACTGCATAGAGACGACCGAATGATACAAGTCTTCTGCCCGAAACTCATATGGAGATGTGTATTATTTAAATCCGTGCAGACGTGTATTTATGTGTATATGTATGGTCGATGCTACGAGAACTCATCGTCCAGCGTTTGGGACTGTGTAACTCCTACACGGTCCTAAGAAAACAAGACGATACAAGACCGTACATCTATTGGTTGATGGAAAACACGAACCTGAGAAGAATGGAGGCCTTCCCGATGTCTCGGATCTTTTCCCTGATGCGATGAAACGAGTCTGAGGCCCTTACTATGTATGCACTTGCCTGCAGCTTCCATTTCTCTCTGAGACAACAGTGGAAGAGTGATGTATAAAGCATGCTCTTCTCCTCCGTGCACTTCCTCTTTCTCGTTCCTTCGGCCTCGCAGACTTTATCGTCAGATCCTTCAACGGATCTCACGAAAAAAAGAACACGCTCCCAGCAAACCTCGAAACGTTTGGTAAAAGTAATTTTGGATAGTGGAAATAGAAGCGATTTTCTTTCCACAATACTGTTGGTACAGTTCCCTATGTGTGTTCGTGGCACTGTGCAATGCGGGCAGCTCTTGCAAATAAGATCAATCGACTTGGGAACGTAATGTAGACTAGCTAGGATCCGTGACAATGTCATTCTGCGGGAACCATTGACCAACTTTTCGCCATTCCTTTGGCAAACTGTCAGTCCATTGGCGAATAGTTGACGCAGTTCCCATCAATCACCCCGGAAGCAACGTTGATGAACACTTATGGAAACAGGTGTTATTTAGGACGCTTTTGATTCAATTGCTTCAGCAATGAGAAGCCACGCGAATACTTCAGTCCTTGAATTCGGAGGTGACGAGGAATGGGATACAAAAGGAGATACTGTGGTTTGTTTACAGCTTAGCGATGTTTTAAAAGAAGTTGAAGTCTTTACTCTTATACTATAGGATTTCCAGATTCCTAGCTGATGATCCTTTTCTGCTTTGACTTAAAAGTAAGTCTTTGGCACCGCCATCAAAGCCATCTTGGAGCCATGAGGTATTAACATCATAGTATCAGGATCACATACTCGATGGCTGTCTTATGAGGTGCAAACAGTAGCAGAGCACAAGTTGAATGAATGAATGAAAATCATTTTTATTCAGTGTTTCTCTGTTACATTTTACAGTGTGCCAATTTGGCTTCCATTAATCAAACACGTGTGATGAGATCCTGGTAATTGTGTTAGGTTATTCTTGCGACAGTGAGGTGTTATTTATAGTTTTTTGATAACTAGCCTTATTGGTGCGGTATTTCGAGACTTGCGAGCAGAAGTTGGATGTTACATTTTTCACTGGTAGCGATCTCGAAAGAATCCCTTGGCCCTGAGTGTCGGCACTTTGCACTTGGACGATTGACGAGGGAACGGAAGAAGGTTCTGTGAACAACGGTGTTGGAAGAAGCTCTGTGTTCTTTCTGATTGCCCGACACATTTCTTCAAGAGTGTAAAAAACCCTCTCGTATTACAGAGCACTCTCTCTCTCTCTCTCTCTCTCTCTCTCTCTCTCTCTTTCTCACTCAGCCTCAAGGCCGTGGTTTCGCTTCCCTTCCGTTACTTCAACGTACAGCCTTCCTTCCTATCTTTCTTCTTCACATTGCTTATTCAGCACACCAGGCGCAACAATATGTACCGCGTATTATTAGAAATTCCGTAGAGCCAGAAGCTCGAGAAACTCTCCCGTGTGCGCTGAACGAATGTGAACGCGGAGTTCGCTCCGTGCACTAATCGGTCTCTTATCGAACCTGGCTTTTAACCCATCGGCTATTAAAGAATTCGTCGAAAAAAAAGAGAAAAAACCACCGCAAAGAACTATTGTAGCTTGGCATTTCCTAGAACTGTCAAATACACTTGACTACCACACGAATGGAAACGTGCGTCACGCGCTCGATTAGACACATCAGTGAACCACATAAAATTCAATGGTCCACTGACAACTGTTCAAATTCCAATATACTTGGCTTCCGTTGGAAAAAAAACGACATGCCCGAACAGGCGATATTATTCTGTTCCTAAGACACGCCTGTCCTTGTGCTAAATAGCAGTTTGGAAGATTGATCGGTCGTTCAGCCTCGCCATTTTGTGGAAATTGTAGGGTGCGTCTAATCTTTCGAATGGAAAGTTGAAAACATGTGTTTCAAAGAAACGCATTGAAAGCGCGTACATTGATTTCCCTTTCAACTGACTCACCATCCAGTGGCTGAAAGCCCAGGGGCTGATATACAATTGAGATTACGTTCACCACCGACAAATGAGGTTGACGCACGCTCTTCGTCACTGCGCAGCACTCGGTTAATTCGAGCTTCGATACGTGACGATAAGTGCGAGCAGCATATCTGAAACGTTTGCTTTCTCTGTTGTTATTGAGGCGACTGATATTTAGGAACTAGGGATGAATGTTGGTGCATACTGATTTTGACAGACCTAAAAGGTGTCTCAAAATGACCTGACATTTTAATTTATTAATAAAACGTATTATTGATTTGAAAAGTATCGATATTTTTGTTTTATTATAAGGTACAAACATGGAGGTTATGTGGGGAATTTCTCTTTCAACAAGATGGCGCAACCTGCCACACTGCGGGCGAAACTACGCCGTTATTGCAGACAAAGTTCCATGGTCGTGTTATGTCGCGCCACGGCAACGTGAATTGCCCACCAAGATCATGCGATTCGACGCCATTGAACTTCTTTCTTTGGCGATTTCTGGAAGGAAAAGTGTATGCCAATGATCCACACATCACGTCTCAAGAAATTACTGCACCATTAATCAAATTCGTCCGTAATTATGCCAAAATGTTATTGAAAATTTCGTGAAAATAGTGAACGTTTGCAAACAGGGACAAGGCGGCCATGGATCAGATAACCTCCATGTTTGTACCTTATATTAAAATAATAATATTCGTACTCTTCAAATAAATAATCCGTTTTATTAATAAATCAAAATGTCATGTCATTTTGAGACGCCCTATAGATATGTGCCATCAGAGTTCAATTTCAAAGTTTCCAGACGTTACGCCACATCGATTTCGACTAAAGAAAATAATGAATAAAGGGCAACATAACCTCATAAATTGGTGAATCAAGTTTTCTCACAGATGGTTAAGTTTTTTGGGGAAAAAACGCATCGGGCTTCATAGAATGCATTATAAGTTATAGTGCATGGACGAAAGCTGATTTCTATACAAAATAAGTAAAGAATATGAATTGTCGATAATAACAAGAATCATTATCGTCTGGAAAAAAAATCCACAGGTGTCATTAAAACCGATTTCTCAGTTTAATGTCGAATTTTAACGCCACACGGAATTTTTCTAGATTGCGGTACTTGCACCCCGCGCAAATTAGTTAGCTCCGGTTGTACATAATAGGTGTTCTGAAGGCGGAAAAATAGTTTTTATGAGTGTTCAGGGTAAGTACTACTTTCATTACCCAAAATAAAATCAATCTCTGATTTTGTGCAAATTTTTTAAATACATTCCTAAAAATAGGTCAGAATTAGACATTTTTATTCACTGGTGCTCTATTCTAACCTCTTTCCAGTAAAAGAACATTTGGGCTCTGTTCTGATAATTCTCAAGGCAAAGTAAAAAGTTTATCTCATCTGCTAGAAATTGCTAAATAAATTGCTGTCAAGAGATGACAATGTAAATGCCCTAAAAAATCATTGCATTCGTTTTTTTTTCTTTCATTTTGACAAAATTCATTAGCTATTTTTCTATCGAAACAAACTTTGGTAGTTTTCTTTTGAGAATATCACGTTAAAATGCAACGAATCTTTGTGTATGTATAAGAATATTATAATTTTTGTGTGACACTGTGATCTCCAAATCAAGCATTCGATACAAATGAATAATAAATCTTTATCCTTTACAGCGTTCATCTACACTACATGTCCATTTACTGGCGGTCGACTGTCCATTTGCTAGTAACTTTGCCCTTTCACTAACGACTTAGTCATTCCGCTACTTGTTTATAAATTCTCGAATATTATTTGTTGCTATTACTCCGCATGTTTTTCCACTATCAGAATAATATCTTTTGTTAGCTATAGAAATTAAAAAATCATTATTCATATTTTCATTTTACAGCCCATCTGAATCCTGCAGTATCGTTATTAGTCCATTCACTGGTCGGTTTATCCTCATATTAATCTTTGCGGAATCTGTGCTCGAAAACTTCAGCTATCGCTCTTGCACTAATGTGCCACGTGTCACTACTTCTCTGCCTTGAATGGGGCACCCTTCAACATTTGTAAGAAAACTCTTGAACAAATACTCAATGTGAAACAGTTTTATTACTTTTAATAGCGTAGATTGTAACACCTATATTTTTTCTCGACAACGATGCTATAGAATTTACAGAAACTTGGAAGTTAAACGTTTCATATACATCCAAAAAGAATCAGCATCCCCCAGATCGATGCAAATCGACACTACAGCTCGTCCCTCCTCAGCAGGCGAGTAGAACGAACCTCCTCTTTCCGAAACGTCAACCTCTCTCAAACGAAACAAAGCAACGGAATTTTATTTGCCGTCTGGTACGTGGTTTCACATCGTCTTGAAGGTAATTTCCCCCGCTTGTTCTCCAACCAATGCTGTGCCTCTGGAGACCGATTCGACGTTTTTTTCTTCTTCACTCTTGCTCAATATTGGTACAGCAGTCGGGTACTAATTTTGACTTGTTCTTTCGAATCAAGGACAAGTACGGGGAGAAAAACGAAGAAAAGGTGACCGATTGCGGTGTACGGATCGAAGGGCGCTCTGCGTCAAAGCGTATCCAAAGTGTATCCACAGGTACGAACGTTACGTGCACATGTGGCCTCTGTGTACCATGCTATGCCGATTACGTGCATACTGCAACATTCGTTCGGCCTCAGCGAAGAGGATCCCTGCAATTACTCTTCTCATTGTTATTATCGAGCGTGGGTGTTGTTATTATACGCGAATTCCTCGCTCATTGCAGCGATTACGTGCACCATTCGTATCCCAATGCTCCTTTGCTTTTTTTTTTGTCCTGGTGGTCCGGACAGTCCCAGTTGTAACGTAATACGCAAAGGACACGGGCGCCCGATTACATAGCTGCAGTTAGGGACCTGGATTGCTGGACCTAACGTGTGTTTTTACGACGCGGTGGTGTGTGAGCCAGGCAATTCCAGTACCCTTTATCGTTTATCCTTTTTTGCAATGGGCTTTGACTAAGATTCGCTAAATAATAAACAGGGATTGTGATATCGTTCGTCGTACTTAGCAATGACGTTGAAATTTGCATCATTGCAATGCAACGAAAAATATTTTCTTTTCTTTCGCGCGTTTCCTCTGGCAGATTAAAGCTACGAAAATGACGCAAACATCTTGTAGGATTTTTATTTAGCGATCAACAACAAACCTGCAAAACATGTATTTGGATATTAAAGAAAATCAGAAATAAAAAAATTTTCGTTGCATTCCAACAATGCAAACTTCAGCCCCATACTTGGCTAATGGACAGCTTATTGTTTTCCGACAAATTCTGAGCAAGCTGCGATGCGACGAAGCTTACATCGTTGGAATGCAACGAAAATTCTTTTTTGTCATTTTATTTCTTCATTTGCTTCATCATCCAAAAGGTTACCCTGCGCATTGGTGCTGTCGATTTTTTATGAATATCCTAAGAAAACATTCGAGTGGTTTTAGTAGCCCAAATTTGCTATTATTTTCTCATTGCAACTATTCTCAAGTCATTGCAACTATTTTCTCAAGATACTTTTTTAGCGATCTACAATATAAATCTAGAAAAAAACGCTTGTACAATAATAAGAATGAGGAAATAAAAATATAAAAAGAACGTTCGTTGCATTCCGGCGGTGCAAACTTCAACACCGTTAAATTGGACCCTGGGGCCAAGGAAAGGAACAAGAAACCCATAAACTCTGATGGTCCACATCCGTGGGGTTACCGAGAGGATTTCGAGAATTAATTTAGAATTACGTGATGATCACAGCTCATCATTGTATAACTCCGCATCGCTATTCCAAACAATAACCCAAAACCGTGCTATTTTTTTGCATAATTTTATTCACAGAACCGCAGCCTGAATCCGCAGAAATAAATTATACAACATTTACGATACTAAAAGTGAGAGAAAACCAAAATTCGTCGCATTCCGATGATGCAAAGTTTATCATGGTGTGACGTTGGCAACTTGATGGCTCTGAAGGAAGAGAGATCCCGCCGATGCGAGGCTATCGTCAGGAGAGAGACTTCTGTTATTTACGTGATTGAGACGTTGAGAGATCAGATTGCCAGGGGTGAGCAATTTTCTCTCTTCGATGTCGGATATATCTGCATCGTCAGCAGCGTCAGAAGCGTAGCGAGCATTTTTATTCGAAATCACGTTTGGATAAACATGACCATACGTGCACCATTTCAAATACTGCACGATACCCAAAATCACTCATTTATTTACGAAAAAAATATGTCTTAAAAATAGCCAGACCAGATGGTTTTCAAGTTTGCATCGTTGGAACGCAACGAAATTTCTTATATTCTTATGAACTCTTTTATTATTATACGATTTTTTTTCAGATTTAGATTGTAGGTCTGTGAACAAGCATCTTTAAAAATGGTTGAGGCACTTTTTGTGGCGAAAAATTGATTGCTTAATTTTTGTAGCTTTAATCTCCAATAGGGAATTTGTCAAATAAAAAAAAAAAACATTTTCGTTGTATTCCAACGTTGGAAACTTTAACGTCATCTTTTCCCATACATATAGCCACTTCAGTCACTTCCAAATCCTCAACATATGGGGGAATCCGGGAACAGCCCTATCACAAAGAAGTTATCTCGCAATTTTTTTTTGTCCCTATGCAAAGTCCGGCCTCTTTGTTGGGGGTAGCTTGTGCAACATGCAGCTGAAAAAAGCCGCGAGAGAGAGAGAGAGAGAGAGAGAGAGAGAGAGAGAGAGAGAGAGAGAGAGAGAGAGAGAGAGAGAGAGAGAGAGAGGGAGGGAGGGAGGGAGGGAGGGAGAGAGAGGGAGGGAGGGAGGGAGGGAGGGAGGGAGGGAGGGAGAGAGAGAGAGAGAGAGAGAGAGAGAGAGAGAGAGAGAGAGAGAGAGAGAGAGAGAGAGAGAGAGAGAGAGAGAGAGAGAGAGAGAGCATATGAATTCCATTCTCACCGAAGAGACCTCGAGGATATACTTTACATATATACAGAGACGGAAAGGGGGGGGAGAGAAAAACAGAGAGAAGAGAAGGAATGCCGCGCTCGGTGCGGCCGAACGAACGCGCGCGAACACACCAACCGTCCCAGCTGGGTGGTCGGAAACTCCACAAGTGGGCGACAAAACGTTCGATGCTCGAAACGTACCGCGCAAACTTATCTAGCCGATCGGGCAACGGCATAGACCATAACTAGACAGGAGTGTACCCCTTCACCATCTCATTCATATTATCGTAATGCGCGTTTTCATTGCACGCGGTCCTGCAAAAACCTCTGCACGGACATCGAATTCACATATATAGACGTATGTACATAGGCACTCACGAAGAGCGAAGTATTCGAGAGGATGTCACGCGAGTGTAAGACGTGAGACAGGATGAAACTGAGTCAGCCGTCAACCAATTGTTTATTCCGCTATAACTGCTCGGCGACAAAAGTTTATCGGAGACTTCGCGGTTTCCCGGTTCGCCATACGCGGTGTATCGTTAAAAAAAGCAATTCAACGCTTCGATGAGGCAAAAGTTGCGATTCAAGGGGCTACATCTGCTTAGAGGACCGAGAAAAAAAGGCCAAATTATGATTTTTTTCTCTGGGAAACGGTTGGCGAAAAAAAAATGTATTTTTTTCAAAACAAAAGCACATATCTTGAGAGCCTTTAAAAAAGGATTATCAAAAGTTGGAGAAAAACAACAAAAACGTTGGCGCCGGCAGATGATATTGTTTTCAAAGTCGGTGCACATGATATCTCGAGAACAACTTGATGGATTGTTCCCAAATTTACAGGAAATACGATGAGAAACATTTAAAGGTCCATGACGATCTCATTTATTTTTAAATCGATTATTTTTTAATAGTTACGTAAAAATGACGATTTTTTTCGTAGATTTTGTATGCGCGAGCTTCAATACGTCGCTACTTTGTGAAAAAATCGATGATCGTCAACGACTGGGGTTTGTTGTTTTTCTGTAATTTGGTGATTTTTAAAAATCTCTCAATATATGCACTTTTATGTTGAAAAAATGCGTTTATTTTTCACCGACCGTTTCCCAACAAAAAATCAGAATTTGGCAATTTTTTTCGGACCTCTAGATACATGTAGCCCCTTAATGACATTTTGTCTCTTTTTGGGTGCGAATGTGACAGCCGGCCCGGCGATCTGAGGAGAAAAAGATTACAAAGTTCATGGCAACTGCGGATTCGCGTTGGTTGTTTACTTTTTGTGGAAAACCAGAGAGAGAGAGAGAGAGAGAGAGAGACAGATATTGATTCTTCAATTATGTTTTGATTAGCCCTTAAGGCAATTTTGTGATGGTGTTGAAGTTTGCATCGTTCGGATGCAGCAAACATTCTGAACTTTCAATTCTTTATTTTTACTATTATCCAAAATCTTTTATTTCGCAGATTGAGGTTATACATCTCTTACAAGGATGCTTAAAAAAGTCGATTACAAAACGAAAATATTTTCGTTGCATCTCAACGCTCTACAACACTATATTTCGTAACAGACCAAAAGAAACAAATAGTACGAATATTATAAAAATGTATGGTCTTGAAGTTTGCATCATTGGGACGAAACGAAACGTGTTTTCTTTTCATTTTTGTTTTCACCCTAAATATTTGTCGAAAAATGTACGGTGTAATTTTTAAAAATCTAAAAAAAACGTTAGAATAATGCTCGTCACCTAAAAGAAAAAATATTTGGGTTGTAACAAGTTGATAATTCAAACTTCAACATCATCAAATTGTAGTGCACGTCTATCGGTTTTTTTGGCGGCAATAAAGCTTATCGGATTGGTAGACGATGCTGGTACGATATCAGTAAATGTAGGAAATTCTAGTTTTGCGTTCGATGCGAATTTGGCGTGAAAACGACCGAAGCTTTTTTCCTAAACGCTTGGTACGTAAAAATAAACGCTTCCAGAATTTAGCAGCGCGTTTTTGCATCCGAATGCGTAAAGTTGAGCCTGAGAAAATGGAACTTCCCTTTAAAAATTACAGTGGTGCGCGATACTGTTTGCTATACGTAGATAGATGGTAGTTCATTGGTGCGCTAAGACGTGAGGTCCTCTGGCATGCGGCCAAGGTTCAACGGAAAACAATGACATAAAATGCACGAATACAAAAAAAGCAGAGATTCGATATAAAGCAAAAAACAGTGAATGGATTTAAAATAAAAGGAAGGAAGTTCTTCAGAAAATAGTCAATGTAAAACAGTTTCATTAGCTTCGATCTTTGTCCGACTTAATTTTTTTTTGCTACTTACGTCATTGGTATGATATTGAAGCTTGCATCGGTGGAACAAAAGTGAAATATTTTTTTCCGATTATTGATTTTTTGGTAATTAAAAACTACGGCAATCGTTCAAACGTTTTTGAAGATTCTTATTAGAGATCTACAAGCTAAATCAGTCGAAAATGATTTTGCATAATAATAAAAGTGGAGAAAAAAAGAAGATACAAACATATGTCGTTGCACTCAAGTGATGCAAAATTCAACACCGTTTGGAAGAAGTGTTAGCAAATAGAAGGAAAAATATTTTTTTCAGTTATATAGCAACGGTGTTTTTCTCCAAAGCCTTGGTCCCCACAAACCTTAATACGATATTACTCTAAAATCCATTCCCTACCCACATATGGACCAAATTACCGACTATACCGAATCTAGTAATAAGAATAAAATATGAAAAACAAATATCAAGGTAAGACGAACAAGAAAAAGCAAAATGAGTAAACCTATCATTAAATACTACGCAGAAAGAGGGAAGGGAGGGAGAGAGAGAAAGAAGGAGGGGAGAGAGTGAGAGGCAGAGAGAGAGGCAGAGAGAGAGGCAGACAGACAAACCGATTGATTGATTTTTGTACGTTTACGCTACGAAACCTCCTCCACGTGATGTGAAACGCATTTTCTGTCAGTCTCTCTTTCACTCTCCCACCAGCACCAGTATTCCTGTCTCTCTCGCTCCGATCTTTGTTTCACGTCACCTTCAACTGACGTGACACTCGCTCAGTTCATAACAAAGCCTTCGATCAATTATCTTCAAAGGTACTTGGGTTTGTTTGCCTTTATACCCTACATTTTCATATCGATAGCTTTATACCCGCTACCTACATAACCGCTAACCTTTCATTCCACCGGCTCTAAAAGTACCAAAAAACTAATCCTCTAGCAAATTATTGGATCTAACATTAAAATTCGGAATGTACAGCTGCGAGCTGCTTTTTTCGGCGAGCGATCCCCATCACGTCGTGGCAAATAATGTAGAAGCAAAATAAATTATTGTAAGAGAATAAAGAAAGTGTACGGCAAGATATAACTGTAAAGTATAATTAATAACGAAACCGAAGTTCGCAGAATTCACATACAATGAAAATTCGTATTTCACAATTGGTTAAATTTTTTAGCGCTTGGCCTACAACGATCCTTTTTCCATTATCTCAAATATTCATTCAGATATCTACAATATGAATCTGCAAAGAAAGATTCCTTTTAATCCTAAAGATGAGCGAATTAAAATATATAAAAGAACTTTCCTTGTGTATTCCAACGATGCAAACTTCAATACCTTAATTTATATAGAGTAAATTCGTGAATAGTTGACGATGTTGAAATGTGCATCGTTGGAATGCAACGAAAATTCGTTTTTTTTTTATTCCTCTATTTTCATTATGATCCAGAACCTTTTCTTACATATCTAAGGTGAAAATATCTAATGAGGTTCCTGAAAAACGTTTCAGTAATTTTGAAGGGTTAAATCTGCCAAAAAAGGTCGGGCCACGAAAGTTTCGTTGGGTTCCAACGATGCAAACTTCAATGTCATGAATAGTTGGAAGTAATGTGATTGATGTGGATCATGCACGATATTGAAGTTTGCATCGATGGAACGCAGGGCAAATAATTACCAATTTCCTTTGGCAGAACAAAGCTACAGCAAACTTTTTTTAAGATTCTCATTATTAGAGACCTACAACCTGAATCTATCGAAAACATGTTTAAATAACGATTAACATGGAGAAAAAAATAATAAAAAACGTTGCATTCCAACGAAGTTTAACTGCGTGCATTACTACGCAGTTAAACTTCAACATCGTAGTAATGCACAACACAGATATAGATTTCAAGACTCATTACACTAGGGAGAAGGATTGGTTGATCAATTTCTTTCTACTTATTATTTATCACTATTATCATTACTTCACTTACGTCTTACATTTTTATTAGTTATTACTTATTAGAAAGATTGATTGATTAATACTTATTACTTCCATATACTTATTATTCATTATTTTTAATACTCTACTTATTCCTTATGTTTTGATTACTTATTATATTTAATTTTGTTTGATTATTTTTCATTATGCGGTGATTACGACCTCAAGGCAATAGACAATAATACACAAGATTACGAACTCCGGAACTATTAAGACAAAAATGTATATAATAATAGTAATAGGAGATAAACGAGTAAAGAGACATGGAAACGAAAATGTAATAATACAGGAGAAGAAATAAAACAAAAATTGAATCTAGATGAAATAGTATCCATAAAAACAAGAGCGTATTAATCGTGGAGAGCAAGAAAGTGACAAGTACTGTTTTAAATTGTCTTCATCGTTCGATTGAACACATATTTCGATTACGTTCCAGGCAGCAGCAAGTAGCGAAGAATTTCTACACACTTTGCTACATTTTTTTCCACACCGACGATGATCAACAAACATCTGCATGAAGAAGAGTAAAATCGTTTTACCACGGGTGAATCAGACCCGGACGATATAAACGCTGAATCACCCAATCAGATGGAATTCTTTTGTCGAGAGACTCTCTTGATTTTTATTCCGTCTATCGTGGAGCGCCGTGACAACGTCCCACGAGGGAAAAAAATGCACAACGAGCGAAACAATTAATTGACGAGGCAGATCAACGGATACAATTTTGGTCGTTTGACACGCGAGTATGCGTACGAGCTGGAAAGAAAGATGAAGGAGAGCACGTTTTTGAAATTATGCAAGCATTTCGTGAAGTACAAGAGCACTTGGCAATCGCGTGTAAAAGACGAGGGAAATGATTGTTAAAAATATACTTGGGGTACAGGCAAGTTCAAGCGTAGTATTTTTGGAAAATTGTTACTATTTTTCCTCGTACCAGGAGTAAATTAATAACTTTCCACTCGAGCCAATTAATCTATAAACGTAGAAAAATCTACACTGGTGTGAAAAAAATTATTTACACATCTCGCTATTTTTAAATAACTCCTTGGAAAAGAAGAATATTTTGGTCGATAGTTTTATTCGATAACTAGCTTCGAATATTAATACTCCATGTTGATGTTAATATTAATAATATACGATCATGGAAATCGCCAGAAAACGCATGACGTTGAAGTCTGCATCGTTGGAATGAAACGAAAACCGTTTTGTCTTATTTTCAAAATTTCCTCAAGCACATTTGACTTGCGGAAAGCGCGCAAAGATTTTTTGGATTCCTATTTAGTAATCTATGAACAGGGTCTGTAAAATATTTTTAATAATAATGAAAACTAGAATATTGAACAGAATTTTCATTGCATTCCAACGAAGCAAACTTCAACCCCATAGAAAGCATACGGATAAAAATGAGGTGCGCAGTTATACTTTTTTCACCGACTGGGCATCCAGTAGCTATCAGTCTACTGAACGATGAAAAATCGTATATATATTTATTTATTTGGCTATTTCACTTTGAAAGCGAGCCTAAGGATTTTGATTTTCGCACTTTTATTCTCATGCAAAATCCTTTTTTGCATATTTATACAGTGGATCTCGGAGTGAGTGTGTTGAAAAATAATTAAGAGATTTTTGTGAGAACATTTGCAGAAAGAAGAAAAAAGAAATGCGTGATTGACGTTTGCTTCGTTGAAATGCAATAAAAATAAATACTTCGAATTTCTTATTTCTTTCGGCAAATTCTGCCTGCAAAAATTTCTTAATTATTTTTGGAGACACTCATTTAGAGATCCACAATATATATATATATATATATATATATATATATATATATATATATATATATATATGCAAAAAAAGATTTTGCATGATAAAAGTGCGGAAATTAAAATCTAAAAAAGAACTTTCGTTGCTTTCGTACGATGCAAACTTCAACACCATGAAATTCATATCTATTTATTGCCAGTGCATTCCAACGATTCAAACTTCAGTCTCATCAAATCTTTCATTTCCGGGTTGCAGGAAAGCGATTTACTAGGTCTGGGCTTTGTAAAAACTCGTTCGGGTGGTTAAGGGGTCTGCATTCCGACAATGCAAGGAAATGCCATGAACTATATCGATTCCCAAGCACTAATAACCTTCTAGTGGAAAAATAAATTTGTCACTAATTCGTTTTACATCGATGCTCTCGATTCGAAAATCTTCGGAAATAAGCCAGCAAAATAGACAATTTTCATAATCTCAGCCCCCTTTAGCGGGCGCCCTAATCATTGTCCGCAAACATCGAAATTACCTACTCAACTTCTTCGAAAATTAAGAAAAGTGTCAATGGTGAAGTTTGCATACGTAAAATGCAACGGAAATTCATTTTTGCGCATCCATAAGTTTTCGCATAAGTTCTTTTTGGCAATTTCAGACTAAAAAAATTGGGCAAGCGTTTTTTTTTTGGAAAATTTTCCAAGTTTTACAACCTAAATTTGTAAAAGAAAATAGTCTGGGTCATAAGGAAGTTGAAAAAAAAAACAAAATGGAAGTTTCATTGCAATCCAACGATGGAACATGATGATTCAGACTTCTTTGAAGCCACATGTGCAGCGGCACAAATCCGGAACGCATATTTTATGAAACGTCATTTTTGGAACACACGTGGAAGTTTATTTGGACTTATCGAGGCGATATCTTTGCGCAAAGTATTAGGCAATATCCCGTTTCCATACAAAGTAGCATCGACATCGCATTCGTGGAGAGTCTTTATCAGACTTCTTGCCGAACAAATAAGCTCTCATAGCACGCTGTAAAATTCATCTCACGAAAACAATAAATTAAATATATCAATTTCGTAGGATACGTAAATCAAATAATTTCGTCGATACGTAAATCAAATAAGGTTGTATTATTTCGTTTTATCTTCTATCGAAAATTCAGCGAATTGATATTCGTAAGTTGTTCAGAAATTCAACATCGAGCGAATTACTGTATTTTTCGATTCGCTGCACCTTAGTCAATTACATTTGTCTCATTAATTAAACGATTAATCAAAACAATTAAAATTGAGGCATAATTTAAAAAGTTGAACAATTAGTTGCCAAATTCGTCAGCAAAAAAAACCGCTTGCTTTTTTTAATCACCACTTCCGAGAGTCTTTATCAATTATCCACGACATTGAGGTTTGCATCTTTGGAATGCACCAAAAATTGTCATTTTTAAATTGCTCGAGTTTCTTGTAGCTAATCTTCGTTGCGAAAATATGTCAAACGTTTTTCAAGTCGTTCATCCAGGAATCTGGAATCGAAATATGAAGGAAAAAAATTTTAAATAATAAAAAAGATGAAAAAGAACGTTCGTTGCGTCGCAACGACGCAAACTTCAAGACCGTAATTATCCGCCACCTCTAATGATTTGTTCCATTATGTAGAAGTTTTGCATCGTTGAAATGCAACGATATTTGTTTTTTTATTTGTATTTCTTCATTTCTTTCATTATCCAAAGCCGTTTTTTGCAAATTGAGGTCGTAAATTTATAACAAAAATATGTAGAAACGTGCGATTGTCAAAGAAAAAAAGAAATTGGCAATTGTTTAGATAAGTAACTTTTCCGAAAAATATTATCCGATTTCTCCGATAACATATCATTCATTGGGTTTGTTTGGGTTTTTGAACATTTCAACCCAAATAAAGCCAAAATAGGCGTCGAAATGTTCAAAAATGCCCTCTGTTATCACGTGTTTCCGCGAACTTCAAAACCCCATAACTTTTTATGGGAAGGTGAATTTCAGCTTTCCCCGACTGAATATCATAATTGACAACCAAATAGCAGAAAAACTAATTGTAGGTTCATTTTTCAGAAAAGTCACTCATCTAAAGAATTACCAAAAAATTTAAGTAAGAAAAAAAAAATTTCGTTGCGTTTCATGCAAATTTCAACGTAATTTCACTCCCTTGCACGATACGCCGGAATTATACAATACGAAGAAACAAATAGAGCAGAATTCACGTTGCGTCGTGAAAAAAAAAGGTTGTCAAGATTTTCCGAGTTAGGCTCGATGCGTCGGAGCCGTTGTGCTTTTCCATGGCCAACAGGTGGCCCCGGGTTCTCGCTGGAAACTCGTTCGCCCAGCGTTCGCCCCGCGAGCCCGTCGAATCAAAACAACACACGGGCGGAGGACGACGAGCAACACGACTTATAGCGCACATGAATGAGAGAAAAAACTCTCTTACCTTGAAAAAGTCTCCTCCCGTTATTGTGGCCGATGCAGGACGCTGGAAACGTAACACGATACGCGACAATCACCGAATCGACAATAGACTACTACGCAACGAAACAATCAAGGACAGACTTCGTACGAGTATATTGGGCGATAAAAAAGACAACAAAGCACGAGAAACACGCACTATTTTTCATGTAAATCACTCTTGTCACTCTTCGCGACGCACAGCTCTTATTCTTGTCGTTTTTTTTTTCGCTTCTCGCTTATTGACCGTTACTCGTTCAGAGACGGAGGCTCGGACGTTTGAACTTGGGCGTCATGTGCGAACCGACGAAAACAAAACAACGACGAGAGACGCGTGTGAGGTACACGAACGAACCTTAGAGAGGATGAATAACGCTCAAGCGTCTGCGAGCGAATGGAGATCCCCGTGGATCCAAACTACGCGAAACGCTCCGCACACTGGATCGTTGCGCTATAGATCCCTCGTGGTGTTGCCAAGCAACGAGCGAAGCAACGGAACGACGGCCCGGTCGGTAACACGGGGCGCTGATACACCAGCTGATCAATTCTTCGCTCAGGCAACGCTGTGGGTAGGTCGCCGTCGCACGATATTGCGGATTTCGTACGTTTGAGAATGTGCGGGATGGCGCGACTTGAGGATTCTTTATCCGCCAGGAGAGAAGTCCGCGGTCGGCACGTTACCTACAAGTGGACGGGCAGAGTTTCACATTTTTCACAGGTGGGTCTGCTGACGATGAAAGCTCCGTGTGATGTTGTGGTTTTTTTTTAAATTTCACTGACTGAACGGACTGCTACGAGAGTGCTTGGAGTGTCTAACCGCGTCCCGCCAAAGAACAGGTCGATTCTCAATATTTTTTTCTGACAGGAGTGTTGGAATGACGAGGTGGGTATTTTACACACGATTTATATGTAATCTTGCCAAGTTTGAGTTTTTCAAAGGGTTGTGCCTAGTTGTAAAAGTCAAAAATCTTTTTTTTTTCAAAACCAATATATTTTGACAGTATATCGTCTTATATTTTTGTTATAAACCGCATTTTATAAATATTCCCTGACCATTTCAAGGTAAACATTGACAGATTTGTAGGCTGTCGTGTTAACGGCCGTCGGAACGCACGGAGCGTCGTTCGAAACTTTAAGGGGAGATATACACCTAGGAGCCGGAAAAAAGGTCATTTTTGTGAATTTTTCCAAGGAAAACTATTTGAAATTTTGCATTGGGGTTTTAAGTATCTGAAAGTATATACATTCAAAGATATGTTTAATTTTCTTTATTTAAAAATATCAAAAATATACAAGGACGTTGTATGATCCTTGGAGCGTCGTAAAAAAAACTGCATATACGGTACCCACTGGCGTTTCTTCAAAAATCATCTGAAAAAAAAACCAAAAACGCGTTTGAAAATTTGGGAATGAATAAATCATGAAATTTGTCAACCTACATGGAATCATCGATACCGGGCCCATAGTGTAGGTCTTCTGCGGTCGACGGAATGTTCATAGCTTCTAAATCGATTTTTTCGACCATCCAGGTGGATCTTTGAATCTTTCTTTCCTTAAGGATATACTACTATACACTTTGGCACTACTGTGACACTTTTCAAAAATCGATTTTTTTGCCTTTTTCGTAAGATTATACTTTTAAGAATATCCTGTAAAAATTTCAAGGCCGTATCTCTATAATTTTATCTCGCAAAAATCGATAGTTAAATCTTTAAACGCGTTTCTCTCGAAATGACGGTTTTCAAATTTGCTGACACTGTAACTCAAAGAACAATTATCCGATTGACTTGAAATTTGAACTGAGTACTCTTGAATATATTTACTCTACAATGACGTAGGATATTTTCGATTGGATGAAAATGGACGATTTGGCATTGAAAAAAACGACCATTTTATAGGCAAGAAAACAGACTTTCTTTCATAACTACGCCATTTTGTTAGGTTTTGATATTTTTCGAAAATCCTACGTCATTTTACAGGAAATATCTTCCAGTTTAACGGCATTTTTTCCTTTTTCGGTTTCAGCTAATCAATCGGCCGGAATCATGTCAGCAGTGGAGGAACTTTTTTTTGGCACTTCCGAAGGCAGCGCATAAGTCGCTTGGATCTCAATATTTTTTTATGAAAAAATTATGTAATATAGGTCAAATATAGCCAAATATATTCTTAATTTTCCGAAATATTTTATTGAGTACTTTTCTTCCAAAAAATCCCGAAAATCACCCAAATTTTCAGCGTTCACACTGGTATAGCTCCTTAAACGCTTTTTTTTTCTCGAAAGTACGTTTTCAATGTCGGTGAGCGACATATCTCAAAAACGACTGTATCAATCTTTCTGAAATTTTTAGGGCTTTTTTTAGATGTAAAAATATAGTATTTTATCGAAAGTATACCAACGTAAACTTTCGATTTGACGAACGAAAAAAGCCCATTTTTTCCGCGAAAATCAAGACTCACTCTGAGCACGCGCTATTTTTTTTTAACCTGATATTTCGGATATTCCTTCGTTTAATCCTAGGATAAACTAATATACTAACGAAATGTGTTTGATTTTTTGACATTAGATAACCTGGTTCAGAAGAGCGTTGCTCTTTAGATGATACTTTTTCAAATACCTACTTTTTGTAGAAATTTATCACCACGACTTGCTAAAATCAAATACTAAAAATAAACGGTTTTCGCCTGTTACGACTAGATTACCGTTAAATTGAACAATATTGATAAACAATGAAGTTATTACTGTTTAAAGAAATCCGGAATATAAAATTAAAAATGCACTTTTAGTATATAATCAAAATTTCATACGACAGACGTTTTTTCCAAATATGAAAATGAATGTCATGCAAATCATTTTCTGCATATTTATATTTTAGATCTTCAAACGAGTGTCTAAAAAATTAATTAAGGTATTTTTTAACGCAATATTTGCCGAAAGAAATAAAACATTCACAAGTAATTATTTTCATTGCATATCGATGATGCAACGTTCAATATCCTTGAAATTATTTTTTCTTCTTTTGGCAAATGTTTCCACAATATAAATATGCAAAAAGGGTTTTGCAAAATAATAAAAATGAGGAAATTAAAATATGAAAAACTAATTTCGTTGCATTTCAACGATGCTAACTTCAACACCACCAGATTTGCCCCGTTTCGACAAAATCCTTAGGCTGTCTTTCAAAGTAAAACAGTGTGATTCAAAACAAAAAATGAAAGATGTACTTGAAGTATAATAATAAAACTTTTGCGTAACCGAATCCTTTTTTTAAATGTTGAAAATTACGAAAATGCCAAGCTAAAGGTAAAAGGTTCGATTTTCGACAACAAAAAAAACGTATGATTTTTTATTAACGAATGGATAAACATATAATAATAAAATTATCTGGTCATACGATAGAAAATGTTACGAACTACACTCTGTTCGAATTAAAAGTGAAGCGAACGAATAGATTTTAAGGGGTCTTCTCACTTTAGACGCTAAAAAAGGCTATTTTCGTAAATTTTGTTGATAGGTTTATTATTTGTTTTGCCAAAAACGGTGAAAAACCCTCTTGTTTTTATCGACAAATGTCCGCGATTTTGTTTTTTTTTGCATTTATCAAAAATCGTACGATATGCGCTATAGGCATTAACATACCGAATCTAAAACCATTTGATTTTTTTGTTTCGGATGATCCATCTTCGAGATTTCATTAACAACGCAGACCTATACAGTTTTTTTAGGAAATTTTTTTAACTACCATTTTCGTCTATTAATAGTGACTTAAATGAATAACAACAATTTTGTTTAACCGATTTCGAAAGTGTATTTATTAAGTGTGACAACTGTTATATCAATATCTTGAATATAAACCTATTAAAAAAATTCATGAAAATAGCCTTTGTTTTAGCGTCTAAAGTGGGAAGATCCTTTAAGGCGGGATTTATCAAAAAATCGGTTTTTTTCTTTTTTAAACGATAGAACTATGTATGTAGAATATTTTTCTAAAGTTTCAAAGCGAAATTCGAAAAACTTCAAACGTTACAGCCCGTCAACGCTGTGCCTCACCGCTCAAATTCGGAGAGGGCGTGAACTTCAAACGCGTTTTTCTCAAAACTGCATTATCGAAATTGGCGTGCAGGATTACTCAAAAACTACTAAGCCGATTGAGTTGAATCTTGGTAGAAATATTGATAATATTGGTACACTCTACTTGACGAGAATTGTTTTTGAAAAATAGGAGAAAAAAACTAATTTTTTCATCCATATTTTACAGAAATGTTACGTGAAATGTTGATTTTTGGTGGTAAATACGTGCCATTTTCTTAAATTTGCATTTTCTTCATTTTAATTACCCTCACATAGAAAATAAACATGTTCTAACTGAAAAAATGTATGAACTTTTTTGCAAATCAAAGTCTACAGGAAGCTGGACTGCACGCGGATTCGCAGCTCCCGCTGTAACACTCTGCCACAGCTCCGTCATTTTGATGATGAATTAATGAAAAAAAATGTTTTGTATACTTAAATATACGATTAACGTATACCTAAAGTTTGATAATTGTAGAATAATAATTCCTTAGTTTAAAAAATCCCTCGATATTGCTTATTTTTTCCTGTCTAAATGTATATCCCGCCTTAAGGCAAAAGAAAAAAGAAAAAATTGTCACTACTCGGTAAATTTTTGCCATTCTCACAAACCCTGTGAAAATTCAGTTTGAGACCCTAGATTACAGAACTATGCAATAAAAATAGTGTTAAAAATATTTCGAGCTGATGTAGACCACTCCGATAAAGGTAACAACTATTACGTAAAGATTTTGAAAAAGTCTGTTAGGTTAATGGTTAAGGGAGACTTTGTCCTTTGTGCCCAGCGGGAGATGTTAGCGGCTCAACATGAGCAGCTAGAAGAAAAGGAGGGATGCCTCTATGGACCAGGCATTGCCGATTAACGGTAATTATAAACACATTTGTGTAAACACATTACAAAACTTTAAACGCTTTTTTCTCGAAAACACGTTTTTAAAAATGGCTGACATTCTCCTGACCGCTGTAATTAAGGGGGGAAAGCACAGTAGCACACAAAAAAAATAGGCATATTTTCGGGAATTAATTTTGGCTGAATAAAAGTATCAATCGAAAATCTGTAAAGTAGGTTTTATAGCAATACTAAAAAAGTACAAAATGTAATTTATTCAATAAAAAATATTTAAAAATGGCGGCTGCGCAGCATATGCCCCAAGGCGCCTTTTTTTGAGCTCGCCGAAGACATAACTCGAGCAAATTTTTACCGATCGACTTGAAATTTTGACAGTAGCTTCGAAACATCTTTCTCCACGGAGCTACGTAGGATTTTTTTATTTGATATGGCTTACTTTTTTTTTAATCGACGATTTTATGGCGTTTTTTATTTTGTTAAAAATTTAACTTTATTTTCAAACATGCACTATTTTGCGAAAAATCAATATATCGAAAAAATCCTACGTAGCTCCGTGGAGAAAGATGTTTCGAAGCTACTGTCAAAATTTCAAGTCGATCGGTAAAAATTTGCTCGAGTTATGTCTTCGGCGAGCTCAAAAAAGGCGCCTTGGGGCATATGCTGCGCAGCCGCGATTTTTCAATATTTTTTATTGAAAAAATTACATTTTGTACTTTTTTAGTATTGCTATAAAATCTACTTTACAGATTTTCGATTGATACTTTAATTCAGCCAAAATTAATTCCCGAAAAAATTCCTATTTTTTGTGTGCTGCTGTGATTTCCCCCCTTAACATATGGACCTGAAATTTGGAGAGCATACTCAGAAAATATGTCTTCACGGAATGACGGATCGTTTTTTCGATAGATACATTTTTGCATTTATTATTTATCTTTTTATGCGAAAAAAAACGCGAAAATTCGATTTTTTTTAAATGCCGCCATTTTCCGAAATTTGTACTAAACGAAAAACCCATGAGTCATTTCATGACCAAAGGGTCACAGATTGATAATATGCTTTGAATTTGTGTTTCAGATCAACAAAGAGGGGGCAGTGATGTCAGCCGTTTACCTCCCGCGATTTGAGGACCTGTTTTCGCGGAGCTGCAACGGCCGCCATTTTGGTTTTTTAAAAAAAAAAATTTTTTTTTCCCGTTCTGTATATCATGAATAAAAGCAAGAAAAAAATCGCACTCAAAAAGCTTTACTCGTTTCCTTTAAAAAAAATAAAATGTAAACACCTGAAATATGGCACTCCAGGGATAAAGTCTCCCTTAAAAAAGGTTTCATATAAAGGCCTAAATAAACTACGAATCCACCAAATTTAATTTTAGCCTTATCGATGCATTAGCACTATAAAAAAATCCTAATCGAATCACCGTACAAAATTTTTGTATAAAGATGCTACGCTTCCACGCCTCTGACGCACCGCTCCCCTTTCATAATGCCCATTCGAGTTTATCACTATTGGCTAACATCAATGAATAATTAGTCCACCCAGTGCCCGGGCTTCTCCTTTTCGCGTATCTCCCTGAAAAGATCCTAAAAAAGGCATGAAAAAATACAAACGACATCGTACAATCAGTTGGAGTATAGAATCATTTATTTGACATAGTCAATGTTTTATTTATTCATTCAATTTATTTTAAAACAATATGTTCATTTGGAGGACAGTCACTCCTCAAGAAATGAATATGCTATAGTAAATACGTTCCTTTTTACAATTTATACCATATACACAATAATATAAGGTCATTATATTGATGATAATGCAAACCTAGGGCGCAAACAGTAAGTGGAAAACAAACAATCGAATAAGAACGATATATATATATATATATATATATATATATATATATATATATATATATATATATATATATATATATAGATATATATATATATATATATATATATATATATATATATATATATCGCATGTATAGAGTACACGTTGCAGTGAATCATCCCATAACCGCATCGGCAATCCTACCTACATTTTCCATTTACAGACTGTGATGATTCATATATATTTTGTTACAATCTTTGCTCTTTTTCTTCCCTTCTCCGTCATATCCCCTTATTCAATTAATCGTCTCGTTCGTTCGATCGAAGGATGTCAATTTCTTCAAGCTGAGATTATAGACTATAAAATAGGTAAAAAAGCCCTGTTCACAAAATATTTCGCAATTACTTTTTTTTTATGTATATATTGTCACGGTGTTTCTCGTATTCTCTTTACTATTATTATGTTCTCATTTTCTTTTCTCTTCGTCTCGTCGTTCTCTCGTCCTCATAGTCGATTTTGTGTTAAGCTGCGTGCGCACGCGCCATCGGGATACAATTTTCCCAATTCCCCGGCCGGTCCTTTACGCGTGAAACGTCGCGGTAATTAATTCGGAGCGCAGGTCACGATCGCAAAAAAGAAAACATTACAGAAAAATACGAAGAACAGAGGGAAAGAATGAAAATTTGTATAAAATTGTAGGCGAAGGAAAATTTGGTCTGCTGTTTTCTTAATTTCGTTTTGTTCGCAAGATCGAGATGATTCGTTAGTGGCAACGAAAAAAAAAAAAAAAAAAAAAAAAACAAACAAACAAACGAAGGATTAGTCTCGATAGCGAGCGCCGAAGCTCCGCAGGCATATGAGGAACACGATGACTCCGTTGCACTTCTCGTTGCACTTCTCCCTGCACCCCCGCTTCATCGTTCAAATACGAATTGCAAACAAAAAAAAAACGAAAGAATGTCAACGGCGGAGACGATACGCACCGCTCCATCGGTGTGTGAGTCAGCGTGTGGTTTTTCGTGTCTGTGTGTGTGTGTGTGTGTGTGTGTGTGTGTGTTTCGTCCTAATTAATCACAGGGTCTGCGAGGTCAATGATTACATAACGGAACTCGCGTGCGTGCACCGATTTCACACAAATTCAGGTTACAATCGAGCCAACGTAGATCGCACTCCGACGCGCGCGTTATAAACGTGCGAAACAAAAAAGAAACAAAAAACGTGCCCAAAGCATCGACACCTAACGGGATATTTGCACGCAAGAGTCTCCAACGCGAATTTCTCCCTTTCGCGATTTGCATCGTGTTCGAATGCATCGATTTTTTTTTTTGTTCTCAGTTGTCTAATTTCTCGTGCCTCGTTTAGAGTACGAAAATCGCGATCCATTCGAAATTTTGCAAAATTACGGACAATCAAGATAAAGAAATAAAAATAAACGCGACTTTTCGTTGCATTCCAACTGTGCAAACTTCAGCACCCCACTTCCTTTTTTTTCCATCGACATTCCCTAGGTCCGTTATCGTCGGGACGAGAAAAAAAAACCCCGCCGTTATCGTGCTCGAATTAAATAAAAGTACGATATGTATTTAAAAAAAAAAAACGAATTATCACTCGCGTATTGACTGTCTTACGATGTCTCGTTGCGAGATCCGTTGGTTAGAGGAACAAAGATAAAGTAGCTAGAAAAAGAGAAAATTTTCCGGGTGGTACAGCACACATTTTCAATTTGCGCCAGAATAGGATTGCGCTCGATGGATTTATTTGTTCTCACCAACTCGAACAATATTAGTTAAGTAACAATAAGATTAGTGTCAACAAATATATCGCGTCGTCGGAGTGCTGGCTCGGGGCTGTCTCTCAGCCTTCACACCAATAAATATAATAATTAATGAATCAATAATAATAATAATAATAATAATAATAATAATAAAATAAATAAAAAGTGAATAGGTAATTATTTCTCATTAAGCGAGTTTGGTCTCTCCTTGGTGCGGTTGCCCTTCACATGTAACCCTCTCTCTATATCTTCTCTATCGCATTCTTGTACTCCATCACTTTTCGCTCTTTCGCAAAACTCCAACGCTTGCATACGCACAGCTATCAAACTTAAAGAAAAAAAAAAAAAAAACAGACAAAAGAGCGAAAAAACGAAACAAAAGTGTATATCGAAAAATAACGAAAAGAACGAATATCGAGTGTCTTCGAATCGTGGCGGACATTTTTTTGTGGCCGTTGTTGGATAATTACGTCCTCGAAATTTTGATACACAACCCCGTGAGGAAAATCAAAAAGTTCGCGTATCAAAAAATATATATTTTCGAAGAACATTTTTGCACGACTCGTTAATATATATTTTAATTATAAATACCGCGTGTCTTGTAAATTGTTCCAAAATAAATACGAAGATGCATAAATATAATTTCAAGCGAAAATCTAATGATAAATTTCGCGTATATTTCGAGCATTAAGGCAAAATAAATACCGATATATATATATATGTGTATATATATATATATATATATATATATATATACATATATATATATATATATTCATATATATATATTCATATATATATATATATATATATATATATATATATATATATATATATATATATATTCATATATATATATTCATATATATATATATATATATATATATATATATATATATATATATATATATATATATATATATATATATACTGAAGCGAAGGAAATCCGATAGGCGTGCCAGTTAACAAAGTGACGAAGATTGGCGGACCACGACGAGAAGTCTCGATAAATTGCTCGATATTGCTAACAGGGGACGCTACGTCGACGTCCCAAAAATCGTTGGAATATTTCGGGTAATTGTTTGTCAGAAAAGTACTTGCGCGATTTACTTGATTTTACATGTGTAAATTGACGACAATATTTGCAAAATTTTAAAAACACACGTGAGCAATTACGAGAATTATTTGGCTTTGGCAATCTGACGAAGCAACTGGTTTTTATCTTGTCCGCGGTAGATGGAAAGAAAATTATTCATATTTTTTTAGGTAACGGTGCAATAACAAATGATGATGGTAATTTCATTAAATTTCAATGCTACTAAAATTTTTCGTCAGATCATATCCGACACAATATCCTCCTCGAACGAATTTCCCTTTTTCCCGAGCAATAAGACTGAATAACTTTGTTTCAAATCATCGTGTCTCTCCCTCAAATTTGCTATTTTTCAAATATTTTGAAATAACGCAAATATTTGTCCCACAATTTCCAAAATCCACGAGCCATTTTTCGCACGCCACCGCACTACAGCCCTTGCAAAGCGCAGCGAACTTCCTTCCGGCCAAGTACCTCACGGGATCGCGGTGTAAACTTTCACGCGCACGTTTGCCTTGCTTCGTCGTATTCCATCGTCGTCGGTACGAATCACACGCGTATACTCGCAGAAATAAAAGAAGATGAAGAATTTTGAAAAGCAAACGAAAAAGAAAATACTACGTAAAGTAAAGAATTACTTGTGCACCGCGTTTGACACGCATACGGGCTCTATACACAACGCACGAGTCCGAATCCGCTAAACTCTTCTGTCCGTCGAGCTTCGCGATCCCCTCGATGCCCTCCGATCAAGTGGCGAGCAAAACCCCAGTCTATTCGCATCCAACCTCAAAACAGTGGGTCTCCCGACATATGTTTTTTTGTCCACTTGTTTTTTACTTTTAAACAAAATCCACGATGCTTGTTCGAATTGTCTCGAGTCTCGTTTCTTTCTTACATCCTCAACCTTTTTCATACTTTTTGGCACAAACACGAGGACAGATTAGCTTGCTTTCAGCGGAACGCGAATAATAAAAAAAACGGGCAATTATATATACATATATAAGTATGTGTGTGTATATACATATATACGCACGCATGTGTATGTATATGTATACATATATATCGGTACGAATATAATAAAATAATTAGGAAATAGTAATGTAGCAATAATATAATATAATAATAATAATAATAATAATAATAATAATAATAATAATAATAATAATAGTGGTATAATAATCATAGAGTTTGGTGGTGTATGTGTTTTCTGTTTATCCATATATATATACATATGTATATATGTATGCATGTATATAAATATATTACAATTATAGTGTAATTGGTGACGGCTCGTATTTAAACGAGCAGCTCTAAATAAATCTCGGTCGGGGATTGCTTGACATTTATATTCCGTTCGAACCACACAGACACACTGTGTCTCTCCGTCTCTTTCCGTCTCTGTCTCTAATCCTCTGTATCTCGGCCTGTCCCTTTCTCTCTCTCTCTCTTGCTCTCTTCGCTTCTTCTCTCGCTATTGCACCCTCGAGCACATTTTTCGCCGCTTCCAATGCAGTCGACAAACACTCGCGTTTTTTTAAATTTCTTCGCCTTTTTTTTTCTCTATCACGGTCTACAGGTACGATGCCTCGTCGTATAAAGTATTTAAACGCCCTGGCGCTCTTCTCGCAACAACGTACATACTGATAAATGATATTCTCGAAAAATAATTATCCTATTTTACATATATAAATAAACATATATGAATATATATATATATATATATATATATATATGTATATATATATATATATATATATATACATATATATATGTTTATTTATTAAAGAACCACGACATGTGACGCGAGCGAAGTGCGAGCACCAACGTATTGGTTAACTGATCATTCCTGCTCGTTGCGCGACGGTGCGAACGCGCGACGACAGAAGCGAGAAACGACAAAGAGCGCGCGGTTTGGTCGGTCGGTCGAGCTGGTGGGCATTCGGGCCTGATATACATCGTACGTTATATACATTACAACTTTACGTACGATATACGTGTGATATCTTTTATAAATATGGGTCTCGAAAATATCGAAAAAGAAAAATTTTGATAGCCACTTCTCGTTTTCGCCACATACTTTTTGTCATCTTTTCTTTTTCTTTCTCTTTAATTTTGCTTCCTCTTTCCTGTTTCTCTCTCTCTCTCTCTCTCTCTCTCTCTCTTTCTCTCTCTCTTGCCCACTCTTTTTCTCTCGAAAGAGTTTCCGGTTGACGTTTTGCTCCGCGATAACTCTCGTTGGATTATAAAATTGTACCCCTTGAACCATTGGACCGCTCGCGCTTATTTTACACAGGACCGATATGTGTCGCCGCCAGCTCCGCCGGCCCGAACAACGTGCAAATCTCGTTCGATCCTCGTCCTGCCTCGCAAATCACGTGTGAATTTTTCGGTTCGCGCGCACCGCGCGTGGCGAAAGAAGAATAAGAATAAATCGCGACGCACCGCGCGCCCTCTCCTCGTTAAGGCAAAGTGAAAGATGTACCACGTGCGCAAGAGAACCCAAAGTTCGTTTGCTCGCGTTTCTCCGTGACGCGCTCCTCGCATTCGCCTCGGTGGCGTTACACTTTGTTTCCAAAATGGCCCACCACTTTCTCGACTTCGACTTTAGAATTTGTGTCAAAGCCCAAAGTATCGCATCAACGAAGTTCACTGCAGACCCCGCACCCTGTCACTGACGTCACGAGGCGAGCGAAACGAGACTCCATTTTCTTTTTTCTTCCGGAAGCGGAAATCGTCTTCGGAAAAACTACGCGGACTTTGTACCGGCCGAGCGGCTTTGACGTAGCCTCGAGGCCAACGCGGTCGCAAAGGGCTGCCTCCGTACTACCGCGATTTTCGTTCGCTCTACGAGTTCGAGGAATTTGAGCGTGATTAACGGAGGCCAGGTGACGCGTCACGAGGCGAAGAAGCGCGAGAGAAGCAGAGAGACAAAGAGAGACGGCATTCTCACTAGAAAAGATTCTCGCCGGAGACAGAAGTTCACCAGAAAATAGCCTGGAGTTATCCTCGATAAGACGTGGTAGCAAAAATTGGGGCGGACGAGAGCTCGACCGCAAGAAAAATTTATGCGCGGTTTGAGACTCTGCCCTCAAGGCGGCGGCACTCGCAATACCTATTTACAAAAATATACACATGAGCAACTTACATCTTTACTTCTCTCGTTATTATACTCTCCACGTACGATATTTGAACCCCCCTCCCCTTTCCTCCGTACCCCCCCCCCCCCCCACCGTCTGCCTCCTTAAAGCCTCTCCACAATTTCTGCTCTTTTTTGTTTTGTTTCTCCTTATTCTCTTTATCGTTAATCCTTCAAACTAATTGAAACTGCTCTCCGATCGTCTCATCGGGCTGCGCTTATTATCATCGTATTACTAGAAACCACTACGTCCCCCTTCTTAAACCCTAACTAATGTAAAGAATTTGTATCTTTGTTTTTTATAGTTGGTTGGCTTTCTTTCTCTTTCTTTTGTTCCTCTTTCTGGTTGTTGCGTATTTAACGACTATAAGCTATTCGCCAATATCTCCCTCGTTTATCTACAAAAGAAAGAAGAGAAAACTTGATTTCGGCCCAATCCTCGTCGTTTTCACGACGACCTCCGTGTTTGTGTTGTTACAATTTGTGTAGTGGCAGCTCCGCTAGACCCGCGGCGCATCCGAGACGAGCTTTCTGTTTCGTTTTTATCCCTATTGTCTCGAAAAAAGAGCCTGCGGCCCTCTCTTGTTCTCATGTACAGATATTGATATACGTGAGTACATACATATACATACATACATACATACATACATATATATATATATATATATATATATATATACACATATATATATATATATATATATATATATATGTGCATGTATGTATGTATGTATATATAGACGTGTATGTGGGTGTACTAAACTAGACTCGGTTTGCGAGTTACGGGAGAGGATGCGAGTGAACTACGGCAGCCGCGTCTCGGACGACAAAGGGGTCGGGTGCGCAAAAGGGAACGCCGTGTCTGGTCGATTTTCGCGGACGCCGAAAGTGGCCGTCGCTGTAAATGCCTCACCCGTTGGCCCCACGATTCCCTGCGTACCGCGTATCTCGCACTTGACTCTCGCATTCTCGTGTCTACGCACATTTTACAAAAGCGAAATACTTCGAGACAGAGAAGAATAAAAAAAAGGTAGAGGCATACGCCAGGACGCAAAGTTCGCCTCACCTGGAGCATTCTTTTTCATTTTTACAGCTCACTTTTTTCTTCTCTTTGCATATCCTTGCGTGAAAACGCGATCCGATCAGAGCCAAAATTCATCTCGTTCGTGGGAGATTTTCGCCTTTTCCCGACCGCATAGTGTTTCCAGCTTTTCGTTAGCACTTTTGCCGAGAATAATGCGCGTGCGCGCATCGCGAGAATTTCACAGATTCAATCCAGGTGGATGCCGCGACGATCAGTCACTGACTGGCCGAGCTTGAAGCCGGCGAAGTCTCGCGAAGAGTCCTCACCCGGAAGTGTCCTCGACGAGGAGGTATCCTCCCTCCCCGCGACGAACGATCCACCCGCGAGGTAATGCCTGTTTTGTTCACTTTCACGCTAGCGCTCCCGAAACGCGCTAAGCGCCGAGAGTCCTTTCGTCGATTGTCCTTTCACCGTTGTCTTCGCCGTCAACGGCCGCGAGAGTGAAGTCGAGGATTTTCCGTGAATCGCTTATTGCCTTGCCCAAGCGGGATCGCCCTCGCGCGAAGGTTACGTCAACATGCTCGGATACGTCGCCATATTGTGTGGTAGCGACGTTATGTAATTGGGGGTTGGCGGCCTTGGGCTGTGCCACTGGGGTCAGAGGGCTCGCAACTTCTTTATCCCCGCTTGGACGTAACGCACCAGGTCGCAGAGCGAGCTCTTCAGCGTCAGGGGTCCCATTTTCTCGTCCAACTCGATGAAGAAGTCTGCAACACGTTCGAAAGCGGGGCGTGAAAAAAAAGCACCGATATTTTTGTTAGTTCTTGCGCGCTCTTTTGTCACTAGAGGTACTTTCGACGAGGCGCCCTCTACGTTTAAGGAGGTTGGAGAGTTAGCCACAATCCAAGGCTAAGTTAAATTTAAAAAAATGTTATTGTTTAGACTATACTGAGTCTTTACGAATTTTTGGAAATGTTTTCACCACCAAGCACCAGAGATAAAAAATAGTTCAATGTGTGTAATTTAACGTGCGGTTAGATGGGCAAGACTTTCAGACTAAAAATTATGTATTTTTTTTTGTCATTTAGCACCAAGATAAATCATTTTTGACAACGAATTAACGCAAACTAAACGTTTGTAAACAGTTAGAAAAAAAAATTCTCATCTTGCCCATCGTAAACTATGGGCCAATAATCTCGTGACGTAAATATGAATAGGCATAATTATAAATTACTAAAAATTTCATTGTGAACTGTATAAAACATTCGTTATCGTAGTTAAAAAAAATTATAATCATCGTTAATGTCATAGTTTTTCAAGTTGGTAGTAACACAAAAGTTTTTCTAATTTACGTAACAAAAACATTAAAATGTATAATTTTGCCTTTTAATTATATATTTTAACAAAATTAGCCCATACAGAATAAATCTGTACCTCGTATGCATTTTTTTGAGGTTCATTGAAAAGAAATGAGTAAACCGTCATTTGACTCAACTGAATCGCTCCAACCTCCTTAAGGGGTTAGGCTACTGTGAAAATGACGAACACTCGTTGGTCGCTTGAGGCAACTCAAATTGCAAAGATCCAAGATATCGTGCAGGAATCACAAATTAAAGGTAAAATTATTATTACAACGATAGAACTGTTGGTAAAACTTTAAACGCGTTTTTCTCGCGACTGTTTTTCCAAACGGTGTGGACGATTTCTCGACATCTGATGAACGAATAGACTTGAAATTTGGTTCAGTGCAATGGTAATTTAATCTTGACCGACGTTTTCCTTCTTTACATTTCTTTTTCATTAGTTATCGACAATAATGTAATTTTTACGCGAAACACCGAAAAAACAATCAAACAGTTTTTTTTAATCATTGGAACGCTATAAGAAAAAAAGCTCGGTCGAGCCTTAACCGATATTATCTATTTTAAAAACAAAAATTAATTTTTTTTGGTTCTGATCAACCGGATGGCCAAAATCAAATCCTCTCATGTTCAAAGGTTCGTCACGAGATTGTTTATAACTTCTTTAATTATTAATATTTTTAATGAAATTTGGTACACGATTTTGTTGACGTACATACAAATAAATGTCCAAACGATTTTCCAATCATCTTAATTATTCCTTCCAAATTAGTTTTTCAGATAGCCTTGATTTTCGGATCGTCACAGTAGACCTACCCCTTAACAGTCGATCTTTTCCACGAATATCATTTTCACTGCTAATCGCAAAAATATTTACCAATGTTTGCTCATTCATGAAAGGATGGAAACTTTTTCTTTCATTATGTTTTCTGTATGCTCGTTATTTTTACGTGAGAGATTTTTTAAATCGCATAAATATTACCGGCGCAGAGTTTGGACACACTTCTCATGGTTTTTCGAACAGAGTCTCAAAAATATTATTTTCTATACTCTAATCTGTTAAATTATTTTTAATCCTACTTTTTCATGATGCTGAAGTTTGCATCGTTGGAATGTAACGATTTGTGTTTATTTCTTCAATTTTTTAGTTATTTGAAACCTTTTTTTGCAATTTGAGGTCGTACATTTTTAATAAAGATACGTGAAAACAATCGAATGATTTTCCTAGGCGGAATCGGCTGAGAAGAAATGTTGTCAATAAAAACGAATACATTTTCGTTGAGTCCCAAGGATGCAAACTCCAAGATCATACTTTTCCCCCTACGCATTTTATTTTAACCCTTCGTGGTGACAGTTCCCGTTTCGATCACGTTGGTCGCACTGGGTTGGTTACAAGTGTGACCGCGAAGGGTTAAATCCCAGGTTTCTCGACCCTTTGGAATGGATTTTGCAAAACGAACTCGTAATTTTTGTCACCGGGATTTTTCGCATAAATCGCCGGACCGAAAACCGCAGTTTTCTCAAACACCGGCTCCCCATACGAAATCAATACTAATTAGAACTTGTGATTAACAACCGGCAAGATAACGAGACAGGAGGAACTAATTGATTTCTTTCTAAAATTGCAATTTCCCTGCATCGTCGTCGTCATTCGTTTCAAAGATATTTTTCATTGACGTTACGACCACGTTTGACCGGCCAAAAATTTCACTTTTTTTTGTTCTACTCCTATTTAGCGTGGTCGGTGAGTACAGGCACTTTCTGCCACTTGATACAAAAGCAATATTTACCTCTGTGTTTCTCGGTGACGAGGGCATTCGCCTGATCCCACAGCTCGTGGCAATTGATGAGCAACGAGAATTGTTGATTATGCTTCTGCATTGCGGTGTGTATGCTCATCGGTACGCTAACGTACGTTACCGCGGGTGGTTGACCCGCGACAGCACCGCGATTCGCTAGTTCGCCGCTGCTGTAACCGGAACTCTGGCTACCGACCGAGCCGACCGAGCCGGCGGGCGATGGGGTCGGGGACAGGGACGGTGTGTTTTGGCCCTCGGCTTGCACGAGCGTTGGTTGTGCCGGCTGTGAACGACAGAGATCGAGACGTAAAATATTGTTGAAGCTGCATTCGCTTTGAGAGCTTCGATATGATAGCGCGGAGACGCAACGAAATTTTTACGAACCTTTTGATGATAATCAGCGAGTATTTTCTGGTACTCCTTAACTTCGTGCTCGCGCATTTTGTAGAGTTTCAAGTAGATGAGGGACTGGCACCACAAGCTTTAAAATAGAAGGGAAAACGGTGACGTGCGAAATTACACGCGCTTCGTCTCAAGGATGGACGGGAGATACAATCACGCAAAAGGACTCGAAACATGAGATTATCCAATAAATGTCCTGGATATGAAATGAAATCAATCGTAAGTGACCGTAATAGCCTCAAATTTCCAGTTAAAGGCGTACACCTAGTTTAAATTTTCCAAAATGTCCGTTTCACTTCAACGACCTGACTTTTTTTAAATCGATCTTCATTTTTTAATAGTTACGTTGAATCGACGACTTTTTTCATTGATATTATATACTCGAGTTTCAATTGGGAACCTTACGCAAAGCTCAGCGCAGATGGCGCCACGTAAACGTAACATAAACAAAAGAAGCTGTCAACGCGCGTGGTACATTTCCACGGTGTCTTTCTTGTACTAAAATTATATTAATGGACATAATGGATAATAATTACGGATATTTGACTACACCGGAATTGAAAAATCGGCTTTTACTCTTTTCCTTCTCTGTTTACCCTTTAAAGTTTCTTTTTTGCTCCAAACAAAAATAGAAGTTATAACCCCTTTTTTAAATATTTTCCGGCTCGGTTTCATCCCCGTAAAGAATGAAAATGAGCTAGGTAAGTATTATGTAATAAAATAATACGAGAAGCTTAAAAAAATTGGAATATTTCAAATGGACATTTTTAGGTTATGATGATTAACTACTTTAGAATATACTGTTAGAAGTAAATAGAGTCAAAAGTATTATGTTTATACACTGAGCTGTAACAAATCCTTCATTTCTATAGTCTGCAGATCTAAAATAATCAGAATATAGCCTTGAATCTTTTGTGGCTGTAAAGTGCTTGCGACGTATAGCATTTTCCAATTGCTTGCGAAGTTTTTCGTTTTTAGGAAATAAATTAACGCCTTCGTTTCTGTATCCAATTGCATAACACCGACGCATTCTTTACAAGGCAAAACCAAAGAGAATCTCACTGAACGTCATGTTTTGTTTACGTTATAATACAATGTCCCCTCTAGCGGGAAAACTTGGCAGTAAGGTTACGTATTCGTCGCGACGTTGTTGAAAAAAAAAATTATTTTCAAAACCGTTTGGTTTTTAGATTACGCATGAACCGTTTAAGCTGGAGTGTCGAACCACCAAATGTCGCGTAAAAAATGTCATCGTCTGCCGGCGGCCATGTTTGTATCGTTTTTCTGTACTTTTTGGTGATTTTTTTTCAAGACTCTCAATATATGTACCTTTATGCTAAAAAGGCGTTTCTTTTGTACCAATCGTTTAGAAGAAAAAAAAATCGGAATTTGGCCATTGATTTCGAGCCTCTAGGTAGATGTAGCACTACAACTCGCAACTGTGGCAATTTTCAATCTACTTCTATGGCAACGATATTTTGATTGCTTGGTTCAACAGGTTCACGTACGATACTCACCTCAAGATCGCCAATTTGTTGTGTATACTGCTCTCGGGTGAGCTGTTTTGTTGGCTCTTGAATTTCGACGATATCCACCTGAACACGTGCGTAAATATTTCTTTAGTTCCCATAAGACACCAGTGGCAAGAAGCAAATACGTTCCGATCGACGAAGTCTATCAGCGCCATTAGAAGAAAAAGGTCAAAGTTGACGTGTATTCGATTCTATCGTACTCACTTTATGAGACTAAGGGTGTCCTTGTACATGGTGAAGGAGGCTCGGTCGGTCACCGGATAGGATTCCATAGCGTGGCCGGTCAACAAAAAGTACAGTACCGCCTCCAAGTACAGCATGCCTTGTGCCGTGAGGTCGCGCTCCTCGTCCGCGCTGTGCTTCAATCTCTTCGCTTCCGTCAGGTACTGATTCTGGTCCCTGAAATGGCATCGATTAACGCGTCAGTCGGTTGGAAACATTCGAGGCCCGCGCATAAACAAGTTTTAGCTCTGTGCGCTTCTCGTGAAATAATAAGCAGATTTTTTTGTTCACTGCCCGACAGTAAAAATATCATTTTCCGGAAAAGTGGTCAAGTTTGTGAAGCTCGTGCTTAATGGGGGATCACCGATGAATTTAAAAGGATACTGATTTTTTTTTCTGCATGGGTCTAATAGAAGTTTAATGTATTTCGTTCACGAACCCGAATATTTAACAATGAACTGATTTCCGTTTATAATGAAATAAAAATACATCCTAGTATACTGATAAAATTTCACGCCAAGTTACCGAACTGTTAACGAAAAATTGTGACTCTAAAAGATCGTGTTATTTATACGGCACTTTATGGAGATGACGAGCTGGCCACATTTCTATCTAATCATTTATATACTTGATAACTCTAGATATATAACTAGCCTGATATAAGCTGCTTATGCGTGTGAAAAAATCTGAAGATCCCGTAATGACAATAAAAACAGGGAGTTTTCATCGTCACTACGAAAACCAGATGTTTAAAAAAAGTAAGGTAATTATGCAGAAGTGGGGCACCACGCCAATTTTGCCGCCAACATTTTTTTTCGTTGTACGAACATCTTCCGTAGGTCACCACTGGTGAATTTGACTCGGGGATATTGACATTTTTTATTATTTCCATAAGTTATGGGGTTTCGAAATCGCGAAATACGCGATTTCAAAAACGTGCCCGACGTCATATATACCCACCTGAACGCGTGAACATAGCAATGATTGTGAAAATGTGGAAATATGTTACTCTCCCAAACCCAAACAAACCCAAACGTGCCCGACGTCATATATACACACCTGCACGCGTGAACACAAAAATGATTGTGAAAATGTGAGAATGTGTTATTTCTCTGGCGTTACGGCGCGTTTACATACTTGAGTGATTTGGTCCCTTACAAACTCGTGAGTTTGTTTGGCCGTGTTTGTTTTTTTGGGTTTATTGTTTCCAAAAATCACATTTTTGAAAACAATAATTTCGTTTTCAACAAACTTCAAAACCCCATAACTTATGAAAATAATAAAAAAAAATCTCAGTCTCCCCCGACTCAAATTCACTAGTGGTGACCTACGGAAGACGTTCGTACCAAAAAAAAAATGCGTGGTGCCCCACTTCTGCATAATTACCGAAACTAATAATGATAAAACTTGGAAAAATGTGACTGGCAGATGAAATTTTCCTAGCCGCGACTTTTCAGAGAAAATGTAAAAATGTTTAAATCTACTGAATTAGCGTTAAATTTTTTATTCCAGTTTATCGTTGGGTATAATTATTGATTTTAACTTATTTTTCATCAAGCGCCCCTGTAATTTGCCAATGCTCAAAAAGGGCCCCACAAAATACTGCACTCAGCGAAATTAATACCTTAAGGGCAGAGACACCTTTAGGCGAGAATTTTTTTGCTAATTTTCATGATTTCTCTGTAAAAGGAAAGATTTCTTCACCATTATTGAGACTCAGGGTATGTTTAATTACTACTTCTGGTTCTTACATGGTATTTATTAATTAGTTTTTTTAAAGGGCGCAGGTATCTAAACTGTATTTAAAAAACTGGCGTGACGTATACCTAAAAAAATGATCGACCGATTCTGGTAAAATTTGATTTAATCTTTCTAACCCTATTGTCTAAAACATGACGGTAAATGTTTTTAAATATTTGTAGAAAAAAAAATGTATTTTTTTATTGCACAACGTAGCCATTTTTTGGGAAAAATTCAATCTTTTTTGTTTCCAACCGTACCATTTAATCAATTTTAAACATTTTTCACTTTTTTTGTTCATATCCTGCGTATGAGTATTAATGAAAGAAAAATCTTTGTTGGATTAAAAAAAAAAATTAATTCCGCCGACGCTACGTGTCACGCAGTCTGACAACATTCGCCGCAACCCGTTCGGAAGACGATGCCATACCGCCGCCATTTTTTAAAGATTAATAATAAAATACCATGTACCAGCGAAAAGTAATAATAAAACATATCCCGCGTCTCAGTCTTAAGTCGCACAATGATGAAGCCTCAAATGTCCGTCAGAGACGGTTTCTTTTCTCACCATCCTTTCCTCGTATTTGTTAATATTGAACGCTGCTAAACTCTTGCGATACGCCGCTTTTCAAGACAGCCGCAATCTGCGGCCCACTACACTACAATTATATACTAAATAATTGTGAAAATTTCGAATAAATTTATTTCCCACGTAAATTGCCCACCGAAAAAATCTAAAGCAACCTGTACAATTTTTTCATTCTGCTCGTTCTCATAATACCCGAGACTGAAACAACATCCCACAAGATGGCCGTCAAAGCGACTGCGAGATAAATTGTTTAAATTCTTCAACAGGTTGGCGAATCGATCGCAAATTTAGCAAACAGGCTTGGTATCTATTGAGCACATCTACGTAAAAAAATTAGGATCCTCTGAACGATCAACCCTCTAAAGACCGTCGGCTTGCTACGGTTGGCTATCAGCGTGTAAAAACTGTCCTCACCTATCCAGATCCTCCAAAACTTCTTTCTGGTGATTAAAGTAAGAATAGTAGACGCGCTGGGGCGGCGCCGCCGGCGGTGGTAACAAATTCGTGTCGGGCTTTTCTTCCCGTTCGTGATTCGTCGGTTGAACGTCGTTGTGCTGCGTTCGAAAAAACAAAAAAAACACGTACGGTAAGTTAGAGAAGTACAAAGCGAATTGCGAAAGTGCAGCAAATTCGTAGCTTTCACACGGGAGCGTCATGTCCGGTGTTTACGACTCACCGAACTAGACGAAGGTCTCGACACGCTGGGCTCCTTGTCGGCGTGCTTTCGCTTCTTTTTCTTCTTCTCTTTGTGCTCGCCGCTGCGCTTGACCTTCAAGTCCACGGAACATACACTGACACCCGAAACCGAACTGCAACTCAAATTACGTTTTCGCTTTGGGGCGCTGCCGCTTATGCCAGCGGCAGGAGGAACGACACTGGCGCCACTGCCACTCGCACTGGCCCCGGAACTCGTATTCGTCGCGGAAGAAGCACCGGAAGTGCCACCGCCACTATCACCACAACCACCACCGCCGCCGCCACCGTTGCAAGAGCCGGCGCTCGGCGTTTGACCCGCGCGACATTTCGCGTCGTTCTCGTTCGTTTCGTTTTTCGCTGCGTTGCGTTTGCTCTTGGGCGACGCTTCCTCGTCGTCCTCGGGCACTTTAACACTCGGGGTCTCGCCGTGTGTCCTTAATTCCAGGGACGAGGGGGGTCTCGGAGTCTCGATGATTTCGCCCTCCTCGGGGGTCGAGGGTCGGGCTGTCTCGGTCGACGGTGTCGTCGTCGCCGGGGCCGTTGTCGTCGTCAACGATCCTCCCGTTGATGCTGGATTGCTCGAGGCTTGCCTCGACGAGGGCCTCGAGGATGTTCTCGAGGGTGGCCTCGTGTCCGGCAATTCCGTGCGTTGTCTCAGCTCCTGTCCCCTCGACGGTTGGGGTATGTGTGAAATTCTGTTGAGGTCGAGTCGACAGAGCAAACTGGGCACTCCGTTGATGTATATCAACGGTGGAAAGTTCGTTGCCGCGGAGGCTTGCGAGGGTGGCCTCTTGTAAGGGCTCTCGCTCCCAGTCGGCGTGTTCGCCGTCCCGCCCGTATATTCCTCCACGTAAATGCCGCACTTGCCGCCACCTTTGCCGCCTTTGCCGCCCTTCCCGCCACCCTTGACGCCACCCTTCGAACTCGAGAAGAGCTTCCTCAGCGTGTCGCTCTTCTTCTTGTCCTGGACGTTGCCGCCGTCCTCCTCCTGCAGCTTCGGCGCTGGGCTGTTGTCGCTGTCGGAATTGTCGGGTGAGGTCGCGCGCGCCGTCAACGGTGCTCGCGGCCTTGGCGGCACTCGTGCCACTTGTATACGATTGTTTCTCAGCGCGACCTCCGATTCGCTGTCCGAATCCGTCGCGCAACCCGACGTATTCGTTATCCTCGAGCGTGGACGGCGCGTCTTTGATTTTGCGGGGCTCTTCTTCTTCTCCGTTTTCTTCGTCGGCGATTCCGCGTGTCTGTTGCGCTTGACCGGTAACCTTCGCCAGCGGGAGTCCTCGTCGCTGCCGCTGTTGCTCTTGTTAGGTGGCCGCTCGTCGTCGCTCGACGAAACGCTCGGCTGTGGCCGACTCTTCGCCGCGCCACCTGGGCCGCTCGATTTTTTCGCCGGTGATTCACCGTGTCTGCTACGCTTGACCGGTAACCTGCGCCAGCGCGAATCCTCATCGGAACCGCTGTTGTTCTTGTTCGGTGCGCCCTCGTCGTCGCTCGACGAAACATTCGGACCTGCCCGCCGCTTGTCACTCGCTGGCCCCGGCGAACCGACCCTCGGCCTCTCCGCTTCCGAGTCGCTCGAACGTTCCTGCGATCTGTCGAATAAACGAAAATCCACAATGATACCTGCCAGTGTACATGAGCAAGTTGGTGGGCCGAGAATAGTTGCTTTTTTGGGTTTGCTTTCTCCGAGCGTGGGCCTGAGAACAGTTCGTTTGCATGGAGTGGGCACCGAGAGCAACTGGTTTGTTCGGATTCGGGAACACTTGATACAAGCATTGGATGAATTGGGGAGAAATAAATTTCAGAAGTCTAGAACGTTTGAACATTCATTGGATCGAAATGAAAAAAGATAGGTGACTGAATTTTATCGTGCTAACGGACCGAAGAATTTTGACGTGGAAGGACTCTTTGGGAAAGCTCATTTGGAGGGATTAGACTAGATTTTTTTCTATGGGTAATGAATCTACTATGAAAAAGTAAATGTCCCTCTGCTTCATCTTACATTATTAATCTTGATGACTTGGATTTAGTATTAAAATCTTTGAGGGTAATTTGGTCGAGTCTCCTATGATACAATTGCTTGAAGAGATCCTAGTGATGAAGCGTTTAACATTCATAGGAATTGAAACATGATCGGCCTTTAGGTATCTAACTTATCCGCAGCGAATTTTTTGGGTCAGATGTTTCAACAATTACTGAACGTTCTCGGAGACTCCTTTCGACTCATGCACTACGTCGAATGAAGTGAATCCACTTAATTTAAAAGCCGTAGCGCGTCTCTAGACTATTGAATAAATCATGCGACAATTATAGACCGGTATCGGACGACTGGCTCGACGCAAGGCACGACTTTGCGATGGGACTTTCGAAAGCAGAATTCTGGATGTTATTAGAGTTTGAGTCAAAGAAGAAGTAATTGATTCTCATTGTTATCCAAATCATTCTTTCGCGGATTCAGGTGCGTCTCTGATGAAAATTCTAAAAGACTGTTGAATAATTATCGTAGCCTGCGGAAACAAAATTTGACCAAGGGAATGGTACCCCATCGCCGTCGGTATGACAAATCGGAATAGTAGATACCCACGGATTTCCTAGACGGCTCTTCGGAATTTCACGAAATTTGACCAGACAATGTCAAATTGACGGACAAACGGAGTTCGTCTCATCAAATTTCTTGAATCGAAAAAAAGTAGATTGTATTGCGAACTCGTGATTGAAATGATGAAAAATAAAAAGTTTCGTTAATGCCCCGACTTGGAGAGGAAAAGAGCCGCTTAGCCACGTTAAAAACACGTATTTTGGCACCTCAATAATTCAATTCCCCTGCATATTTCAGGAAACCCATGTACCTTAGATTTGCCCGCTTCAGCATCAAGAAACTAGACACGTGGGGCAAAATGGGAGCTTACCGCGCGTCGGTTGCATCATCGCTCGTATCGACCGTGGGTTTTGATATCGGTGCCTTTTTCTTGGGACTAGCGACCACTCGCGTCCTGCTTCGTGGCTTTCCTCCGCTCGATTTCGGATCCTCCGACGGGGTTCTTCGGCCCTTGGGGCTTTTCGTCGATTTCCTCGGGCGTCCGCGTTTTCTAACGTCCTGAGGCTTTGGTTTGTCGGCCTGTGACGATCTCGTTGTCTCCTCGGCCGGTTGACGCGTCGGCTTCTCGGCGTCCGTTTGGTGATCGCTGTCGCTCAGTAGCGTCAACATTGGCGCGTTTCTCGTTCTCTTCAGGGCCTCGTCCAGTTGCCAGTCGTTGTTGCCCGCGTGACTCGGATCGCTGCGATGGGCTCTCTTCTCCGTGGACGTTCCTTCCGGCGAACTCTCGCGTCTGGCTGTGTCGTCCTGCGCAGAATATCCGACATGTAGAAAATTCAGAGTCAGTGCAGAGATTAAAAATATCGAAACCTGCACTGAGAAGAATAAACCGATTGAATAAAAAAATATATATTGGTTGATCCAAATAAATGCGCTGCGGAGTGCCACCGATGTATGAGATTGTTACAATACTATCAAATATTGGAAAATGGGATTGATTTAAGCAACATATTAGCTCTTCTGTTCTCTGAATATCTACATTGTCCTTCAAATAAAATGATATTCTATTGAAATCATTCTATATACAATCCGTAGATGAATTGGATGAAATAATCAAGCGGCTGCTACAAACATTTTTTTTTAATTTCGTACAAAAATATAATCAATAGAATTAATTGTTTCTTTACTACATCGAAACGAATATGCCATGGGACGTAAGTTTTTCAATTTGTTTCAAATCTTAAATAAAAAGTGAGCATCAGAATGATCATCCACGATAATAGTGGAGAGAATATCAGATATTCACCTGATTAGAACAGATACTAGACTTTGATCTTAGCCACAGGCCAAGAAGCGATACTCTTTAGAGTTTTTCCGGCGTTTAAGGAGAGATCTACACCTAGATGGTCGAGGTCGAGGATTTAGAAGCTATGAACATTCCGTCGACCGTAGAAGACCTACGCTATGGGCCTGGTATCGATGATTCCATGTAAGTTGACAAATTTCATGATTTATTCATTCCCAAATTTTCAAACGCGTTTTTCTCAAAACCACGTTTTTCAAATCGGTACCCGAAATTTCTCGAAAACCAATGAACCGATTGCCTTGAGGTTATTTGTGGTTATTCTATAGACCATTATCTAGTACTTATCGCAGGTTTTTTTCCGTTAGTTTTTGTTTTTATAGGCAAAATAATAACTAATTTTTGGCCCAAAAATCACTATTTATGTTCAAACGTCCGCCATTTTGTCATGAATCGATATTTTCAAAATCGTCTATGACAAGTACTAGATTATCGTATCTAATTTAATAATCTTTTTGGTTTTTTTTTTCAGATGATTTTTGAAGAAACGCCAGTGGGTACCGTATACGCAGATTTTTTTACAACGCTGCAAGGTTCCTTGTATATGTTTGATATTTTTAAATAAAGAAAATTCAACATATTTTTGAATGTATGTACTTTTAGATAATTAAAACCCCAATCCGAAATTTCAAATAGTTTTCCGTGAAAAAATTCACAAAAATGACCTTTTTCCGGCTCCTAGGTGTATATCTCCCCTCAAGTAGATTTTCGGTACGCTTACGAGAAATGAGCGCGCGTGCAGCTTCTAGCGGTTACTCCGAGAACTACGAGTTTCCTCACACCTATAATTTTACTGGCGCTCGGCCATGATTTGGTTGCATTTTTTCAACCAAATTTACAAGAAACAAGTTCTACTTTCGCACAATTTTTAAACCAATTCAGACATTTGCTTGATATTTTTCAATCAAAATAAAACATTAATATTTTAACGAATAACGTACCTAAAAATCAAAATCGGATATGGTGAAAACAATAAAATAACATATTTACTCAATAGAAATTTGATTTGAATCAAAAAAGCGAAATTCAATTTTTCTTCTGTACTCGAATCAACAATATTCATGTCATGAATTGAAACGCTTTTATCGTTCGTTGCAGAAATTGCATTCAAAAGTAGATAATTTGTTCGCGATAATTTTTTAGATAGTTTCAATAATATATTGTTCTCGACTAACAGAATATCTTTTGAATGAAAAAAGAAAAACGTTCAATTTTATCATGTTAGTGAAGTCAATAGCGTGTTCTTTGGAATAATAAATCCGATTATTGTCACCAGCAATTTTACAATTGAATCAACGAAATTTCATTCAATAACACCAATGATTTTGGATCAATAATTTTTTTTTCTCAGTATGATGTGCTCTTCCGAAGTTCTTCCGGAGTTTACGCGAGGCTCTTGCTCCACTGAAAACCAAAAGTTCTCGATAGTAAAAGTTTCGTTACCTGCGCCGGTTTGTTCTCGGAGCTTTGTTCGCCCGACTGAACCGCACTTTTGTTGAAGAAGCTGCCGAGATTCCATCTCTTGGATTCCTCGACAGCTGGCGGTGGTTCCTCGACGGTTGGTTTTGGCGAAACCGAGGGTGGTGTGGTGGGACCTTTGGCGGGTGCCGGTGCGACTTCGTCCTCGGAGTCGTCGCTGCTGTCGGTGCCCGAGTCCGAGCCCGAGTCGGAGCTGGAGCTAGCGCTGCCGGAACTCGGTGGCGCCTGGCCCGGTGGACTCGGTGGCCTTTGGTGAATGATCTTTGGACTCGGTGAACGTTTGGCGGTCGTCGCGCTCGCCGTTGGCGGTGCTAGCGGTGGTGGTGGTGGTGACGCGACGCGCTCGGGTGTCGCTTGCTTGGGTGGTGTCATGGGTGCCGGTGGACTCAGAGGCCTCGTCGGCGATAACGGACCGAGTGGTGACATTCCCATTGGCGACATTGGGGCTAGAGGCGGTGGGGCTGGTGTCATCACCGGCATCAACGGTTTCGAGAGACTGAAGATAAACGGGAGGTCGAGCAAACGAATGAGATAAATTCCGATGGATTAACTCCAACTACGAGAGTTGAGAAAGAGCGAGAGAGAGAGAGAGAGAGAGAGAGAGCCAAAAAGACTTGGCTCCGACCGAATTCTCGCGCGTTTCCATCAATTAACGAATACTCACTCGACCGTGAGATCGGGACTTCTGTTGCCTCTCGAGAGCCTTGACCCAGTGCCCTGTACAACGAAAATCAATCTTACAATTGCCAATCACTGTCTAATTCGCTTGAAACACCCCCGTTTGAAAATACTCGTTTCTCTCGGCGATATTGAGCGTTAAATTTCGCTAAACTCACCTTGACGTTGCCCTCATCCTCGCTGTCCTCGGAAAGGCTCAGATCGCGTTCGAGATCTCTGTAACAGCGAAAGATTGAAGATTACGGACCACGGCAACGGTACGAGACCCGCACGATTTTCGTGATGATCACTCGATAAGGGATTATGGGGCGCGTGGTTTGCTTTACTTGGCATGGGAAAAGGAACGTTCGTTTCAACTTCCATATCGCTATGATGGTGGTCACTGGCTGTGTGAAAATGTATTGTGCATCGCAATATATACGTATACACGTATGCCCGTGATACTGAAAGCATTAAGGCTGAAACGAAACGCGTGGGGCTCTCCCGCCTCGACGGAAGAAACGTCAAAAACACCGGAGAATTGTCAAGCCCTGATAGAGTGGAGCGGAGTGACGCGGAATTGTTCTGTATAGCTGGCACGTACGGAGAGAAAAGAGGAGAACGGAGAGGAGCATGATACGAGTCATACAGTAACGGCGATATATTTGTGTGAGGCCATGTGTAATACATTCACATGTATTACATCTGCTCACAAAAGCCTACATGTACGTTTATGTTTGTGTGTGTGTGTGTGTGTGTGTGTGTGTGTGTGTGTGTGTGTGTGTGTGTGTGTGTGTGTGTGTGTGTGTGTGTGTGTGTGTGTGTGTGTGTGTGTGTGTGTGTGTGTGTGTGTGTGTACACACATATATATACACATATATATATATATATATATATATATATATATATATATATATATATATATATATATGTATGTATGTATGTATGTATGTATGTATGTATGTATGTATGTATGTATGTATGTGGGAAAAGGCGATTCTGAAGACATTCTCCGAGGATCCTCTTCAAAGCAGTCAAATGTGCTGATAGTTTACGCAACGTAGATATCACGGCTTCAAAGTATCTTTCTCCATACACAGGGTGGCGCGAAAAGTGACGTCCAAAGGAAAATCTAGATGGGGTTGAAGTTTGCATCGTTGGGATGCAACGAAAAATCTTTCTCGCTTTCTCATTTTCTTGTTTTTATTATTGTCCAAAATCTTTTATTTCGCAGCTTAAGGTTATAGATCTCTAACGAGGATTCTTAAATACATTTAAATGATTTTCGAAGTCAAATGTGCCGGATTGGTCAAGAAAGAAAAAATATAATCGTTGCATTCTAACGGTGCAAACTTCAACGCTATAAATCTAGATGCCTCGTATCTATCCGAATCACCGCCTGTTTGACGATCTTTTTTAGTTTTCGCGAAAGAAAGCATTTTTTTCGAGTCTTTCTGTAGCATAGCTTTTATTTCTTCCTCTTTCGTGTACGTACCTTACGTCTTAGAAGTTATTTAAAGCAATTGTCAGTCATTTGCACATGTATACTTTTTTTATCGTCTGATCTTTGCTGACTGTTTCTGTCAAACGGATTCGTTTTTAAATGAAAAGCTAAGGAATTTACGTTGGTGTTCCGTTGGTCATTTATTTATCGCTTCTTAGTGCACTTAACGATAACACAAGTAAATATCACGAGGCAAGTGTATACACAATAGAGAAAAATAAAATGCTTTTTTCCGAAAACCGAAGAAGATCGTAGATTTGGGGTGCTAAATAGGTGATACGAGGGGATTTCAATTTTTCTTTCGGACGTCACGTTTCGGGCCACCCTGTGTATGGAACTATAGATGTACGAAAGCAGAGGACATCGAACGTCGACCCCGCGCACTGTCCTACGTCGTCTGCTGGGCTGGAAGGTTCTCCTGTCTGAATGCCAGCCAACCTGCTGCCTCTCTCAGTATTGCCTGACCGTTCTATCTGACAATGCGTGAAGAAATGTTCGTGTGTGTGTGCGGTGAGGTTCGTATGTAACAGAGGCGAGTGTCTGCTGGTTCCTCCGTGCTACGCGGGCATTCGCCATTCGCCTCGACACAACGGTATCGGAAGCAAGAAGCTGTGCATACTTGGAAAATTTCTCATTCGCTTCCCCACCGCGCTAGTTACATATTTCCCTAGCTCGCGGAAAACCCGCTATTCAGTCGGTGTACTTCACGAATCGCGTGACTTTTTTTTCGTATTTTTTCGACGCCGGGTCGAAGAGTACTTCCTATTTTGTCGGTTCGACGTTGGGGCATTGCTGCCCCCCCCCCCTCCCCCCCCCCCCGCCTACGATCGCACAAGCATCGAACTTGTCTGCGGACACGTGTCGCACAATAATGACAGTGTGTCGCACGCGTGCGCGATTTCCGCGGACTTTGCCAATCGATTACTGGAATGCTGAAGGGAATTCGGAGTATGGTCATTCTTTTTTTTTTGCTGCTGTTGGTTGAGTCCACGTGCAGGGAACGCAAGATTCACGTGTAACGGGAACGTGTCCGCGGAAACGAAGAGGGAAAAGTGTGTGAGGCCTGTCAAGCTCGAGGGGAGACTCACGTTTGGGCTGGAGGAGGACGAAATTATTTTCCCTCCAGAGGCCCACAATGGGAAAGGCTAGGTTGAAGATAAACCAATTTTACTAATATTAGCACAAAATCATTCGAACTTAATCATTAGAACGCAATCATTAAAGCGAAATCATTGGAACAAAATTATTTGAACAAAATCATTGGAAGATAATCATTAGAACGAAAACATTACAACAAAATCATTAGAACGAAATCAATTAGTCAGGCCCACAGATAATAAAATGAATATCTCCGTAACGAGAAAGTATTTAGGTTTGATACTCAGAACCACAACTGTCAACGTAGACTTAACGGAATTGTCAAACTAATGTCCCACGTGAATCAAAGCGTCAACCTTAGTTTCGAAGTTAAGTTCTGGGCACTAGGATATCGGGCCGCGGTTCCAGCAGAATGGTTTGAAAACTGGGTCTATAAGAGTCTATGATTTTGTTCTAAAAACAGTGCGCGGTACCTCAGGAGGTTAATTGACTATGTTGAAGTTCGCATCGGTGGAATGCAATGACATTTTTTTCAATTTGTCTTGCATTTTTATATGATGTTGAATGCAACAAATATTAATGTCTCAATTGCTTTAATTTTGTTGGCTGATTTTGCCTCCAAGAATCCTCCAATCATTTTTTCAAGATATTCATTAAGCGATCTACAATATAAAAAATAAAATGTAAAACAGAACTTTAGTTGCGTTACAACGAAGCAAACTTCAGCACCATATTTTTATTTTAGCTACTATGCTTCATTTTGGCAGACGTACGTTGCAGATTGGTAACGAGGCTTCTGAAAGCCGTTTGTGTGACATTGTCATGCTGGATCCGCCAAAAAAATAAGCAGTTTAAAAAAGTTCATGTTCATTGGATTCCAATGATGAAAACTTTAACGTCACTCATTGTCGATCTGTACGAAGCTGAACATCGCATTTTTGGATTGCACCGAAAAGTGTTTACTTTTGTTGTCATTTTTTTCGACTTATTGTATGTACGAGGCCCTTGCGAGATTTTTCGACTCTAATCCTTTTACTTTCGTGCCACGATTATCAGGCCAACGCTGCTTAACACGAAAAATCGATGGAGCCGCGTCGATCACTTTTGATTTGTCAATTCCTATTACAACCAAAAGTCGTTTATTGCAGAATGTGGCTTCACATCGTTAATAAGAATCTCAATAAACCGTAATTCTTTAGATAAGTGGCTTTTCCGAAAAAATTAGCCCTTTTTGAGCCAACCAAAAATGAGCCGCAATTTTTTTTTCTTTTCTATTCTCTCATTTATTGGGTTATAAATGATGATATTCAGTCGGGGGAAGCTGAAATTCACTCTCCCCCCATAAAAGTTATGGGGTTTTGAATTTCGTAGAAACACGTGATAAAATAGAGAACTTTTGAACATTTCAACGCCTATATCGGGTTTGTTTAGTGTTGTTTGGCTTTCTTTGAGTTTGTTTGGAAACAATTTTTCAAAAAAGTCACTCATCTAAAGAATTACCCAATAAACGTTCAATCGATTACGTTAGGTGGTGTTGAAGTTTGCATCATTGAAATGCAACGAAAGTTTTTCGTTATTTTTTCGTTGCTGGATTTTTATTACTGCCTAAACTCGATTTGGTGCAGTTTAAGGTTATGGGTTCTCAATGAGGTTTTTTAAGGGGAGGCATACACCTAGATGGTCGAGGTCGAGGATTTAGAAGCTATGGACATTCCGTCGACCGTAGAAGACCTACACTATGAGCCTGGTATCGATGACTCCTATGTAAGTTGACAAATTTCATGATTTATTCATTCCCAAATTTTCAAACGCGTTTTTCTCATAATCACGTTTTTCAAATCGGTATCCAAAATTTCTCGAAAACCAATGAACCGATTGCCTTGAAGTTTTTTGTGGTTATTCTATACACCATTATCTAGTACTTGTCATAGGATTTTTTTTCCGTCTTACTTTTTGTTTCATAGGCAAAATAATAACTAATTTTTCGCCCAAAAATCACTATTTATGTTCAAACGTCCGCCATTTTGTCATAAATCGATATTTTCAAAATCGCCTATGACAAGTACTAGATTATAGTATCTAATTTAATAATCTTTTTGGTTTTTTTTTTCAGACGATTTTTTAAGAAACGCCAGTGGGTTAAAACCCCAATCCGAAATTTCAAATACTTTTCCTCGAAAAAGTTCACAAAAATGACGTTTTTTCCGGCTCCCAGGTGTATATCTCCCCTTAAAAATATTTCAATGAGATTTGTAGCCTAGATGTGGCAAGAAGTTGACAAAACGAAAATCAACTTTTCGTTGCATTCCAACGATGCAAACTTCAATGCCATTACGGTAGCCTGAATCCGCCAAAAAGAAATTCCACCAAATCTCGAGAGAATTTATTTCCGTTGCATTGAAGTAGAGCAGGTCTTCTTTTCCAGGGCGTTTACTCTCTTTTTGCGCCACGGAGCCCTTCCGGTGGTTATTGTGCTCACATTTCCAAGTACCTTTTGGCCGTAACGCACATACAATCACGATGCACTTCCTCGCGATACAGTGGCGCACGAGCACAAGTTTTCAGGGAGGAAAAGCGCCAACTACGGAGAGAGCACACACAAGCGCGATGTATTGTGCCCGAGTGTGGGTGCGCAGTGCGTACAAACGCGAAACACACACGGGCACACCACGAGACGACGACTTACACCCGGGACCGTGATAACTCGGCGGCTTTACGAGGCGGCTTGCTCGAGTAACTCTGATAAGAATCTGGAGCCCCGACGTCCCGACGACGTCGGTTGTGCAAGCAAGCAAAACGAAGAAGAAAAGGAGAAACACCAACGAAGGAGGAGTGGATATCTTGAGAGAGAGAGAGAGAGAGAGAGAGAGAGAGAGAGAGAGAGAGAGAGAGAGAGAGAGAGAGAGAGAGAGAGAGAGAGAGAGAGAGAGAGAGAGCTTATACGACCAACGAAACCCGTAAATCGCGGCTAATCGTGGGAAGGCATTACGTCCATTCTTGAGGAGGGCGGATATTATAGTGGTGCATTTACGAAGAGGGAGAGAGAGAGAGAAGGTAACTAAGTCTTCCATACAAGATCTTGCATTATTTGAAGAAAGGAAGAAAAAAAAGTGGCCAAGCACGTGTCGGACCACTCGCTAAGGGTAGCTCGTTAGATACCTTCATAATTTTACTATTGAATTAAAACGCAATTATTTTTGAAATATTTGCCAATTAGCCTGCTGTTTATCAGAGCACGAGTTTCCAATGATACTGAAGTTCGCATCGTTGGGCTGCAAAGAAAATAATTTTTTTTCCATGCCACCGTGTTTTTTTTTTTTTTTTGGCACATTCAGGCTACGAAAATTACTGAAATATTTTTGAGGATCCTTATTCGAAATAACCAAGACCCGCGAGAAAGATTTTCTAGAATAATAATAAAAAAAAGAAAGGGAAAAAATCAAGACGAATTTTCGTTGCATTCCAACGGTGAAAACTTCAACACCATGTTTTTTTTTATAAATACCCCGAGTTATCGTTTTCCGGCAGGTAAGAATTTTCGAATTAACCGAAATGATTGTCATATTAATAAATGTTTGTATTTTTTTTTAAATTTATTGGTTTTTAGGTCTTTTTATATTTTTATTTCGCTATTTTTATTACACAAAATGTTTTTTGGAAGTTTTGATCGTAGATCTTTAAATATTTCGTAAAAAATGGTTGACAGATTTCTGTAGTACAAAAATGTATGAAAAATATATTTAAGATGTTACGCCCACTTGCGATTTTGAAAAAATCGATTTTTTTTATTGCATTTTTTTGAAGTATAAGTATCTGAGAATATGTCCTGAAAATTTCAAGTCGATCCGAACAAAATTGACTGAGATATGAGCATCGAAAGAGAAGAATCCGTTGTGTAAACGACCGGAAATTGAAACTTTAAACGCGTTTTTCTCAAAATGGCATTTCTGAAGTCGGTGACCAAGATTAATCGAACACTAATGAACCGATCTTCTTGAAATTTTGCAGGCTTATTTAATACATAAAAATGTAGTCTTTAATCGTTCGATGTTTTTTTTCGAAAAAAATGGCCTTTTTATAGCCAAAAAACGGCCGTTTTTTTCGTTAAAATCGAACCATTAACTTTGACCGTCCGCCATTTTGTGAAAAATGAATATTTTTTAAAATCCTTCGATTAAAGACTAGTTTATACTTATATTTGACTAAATCCATCCGCATTTTTTTTTCAGATGATCCACTTCGCCGCAATGTTGGTCACCGCAAACCGTGTATATAAAAACATTATTTCATTGACGGCCATTTGCCACTAAACAATGTAATATTTTTCAATAAAAAAATTACTGAAAGTTCTTCAAGATGTGTTCTTTAAGATGTTATATTGGTCGATTAAAAAAGTTTTGTAGTTTTCTTTAAAAAAATTCATGAAAAAGGTCTTTTTTGCGCTACAAGTGGGGGTAACGCCTTAAACGAATCTTAAAAAAGAGATGTTTATTTTTCTTTCGAAGCTGATTAATGTACAGTGATGGTAATAGTTTTGCTTGGGCTATCTTTAAACCAAATAGTTGTAAAAATAGAAAGCCCTCCCTTCCTATTTTTACAACCCCTTGGAACCCACCGTGCTCTCCTGGGACTGACGGCCAGACGGACATGCCGAAATTAACGGAACTCCCCGTGGCTACGAAACTCCAAAAAATAAGGAAAATAACCTGACGATCGAGGTTGAAATTCGCAAATGTTTCCTCGTTCTTATTAAACTCACACGTGCCGAAAGTCCACGTGACTGAATTTTGGCACTTCCACAGAGCCCGGTCCATTACGGAAAAACTCTTATTTTCTCCTTTTTCCATCACGGCCTGTCTTTTCGCACCCGTGCTTAACGAAAGCAAAAAACTAAAGCGATTGCCAAAAAAATGTATTCTACTCCACGAATGCACAGTCGAAACAATGAATTTGAATTCTAAACGCCCCGAACTTTTATACAAACGAGCTTTATCCCGGAACTTGGGGATGCGCGGTTTAGAGGAGTAGAAAATTCGTATGGGAAGGAAATTCGTCAGACACACTTTATCAAACTCCAGCGAGGCTATCGGATGTGTCGCAACACGAAGACACACACGCACCCGTACGCATTGTTCGAAGATCTTCTCGGTGGCTTTTCATCCCTTCTATCTCACGAATTGTGCTAACGTGCGGTGAAAACTAGTTTGCTCGCTCGCGACATGGCGTGTAATACTGCATGGTGAGAATATATATGTAAGTATATAAACCAAATGTATACAGGGTGACTCGAGAAATGAGGTTGAGAAGAAAATCTAGATGCCTCGTATCGATAACTATCCGGATCGCCCTCAAGTATGTTCTACGATCTTTTTTAGTATTGTATCATTTTTCTTCGAGTGTTCTTGTAGCGTAGATTTTTATCAATTTTGGAATTGGTGAAGTTTTTGCAATTGGAAGTCATTAAGGAGAGAGATCCCTTTATAACTTCAGCTTTAGTTAGTAACCTATTAGTTACTAAGTTCTGTAACTAACTAAGTTACTGTTAGTAAGTTCAGTTAGTAACCTGTATAGAATAGCGTCTCATAATCGCTGATTAATCGGTAGACCATTCGGTCACAAAATTGTTGAGTCTCGCAACTTTCAATGCGTTTTCCTGAAAAACACTATTTTTATGGACCTCGTACAATATAACTAAAAAAAGATCTACTAAATCGTTTTGAAAAACCTTCCTAGGGAGGTGCCTAAGTTCCTTGAAAATTACTTTTTTCAACTACTTTTTAGATAATAAACACTCAATATTGAAAAATAGAACATTTTTTCAAACACGTGCCATTTTTCGGATTTTCATTTTTTATTTTTTCGGTTCACATACAGCGTGTGGGTCTCAGAAATCAAAAGCTTTTTGGCTCAGATGTTTCAGATCAATGCATCAGACGCTAGGTTGTACGCCGTGAAAGAACTCAGGCGGCAACCGTCTCTGATGTACGTTTCAAAATAAAAATTTCATAACTTTTCGGATATAATAAAATGTACATAAAATTTTAATCATGTAATAATTAATAAGCGTAAACTCGTCCATTTTCGGCTGCCTCAAGGGATCTCCCCCATTAATACTCAATAGTATAAGTATTTTTCTTTGTCTGAACTTTAGGGACTGCCTCTCAAACCTATTTTTGAACTTTAGATCGAAATTCACGTCATGTACATTAGTGGTCAGTTAGTGGTAAAAAAAATCGCAACAAAAGTACATGCACGAAAGAGAAAAATAAAATAAAAACCTTTTTTCTGCAACGGTAAAAAAGATCGTGGCACGTAAGCGGGGTTGTATCAATACCTATTCATTCGAATAGGTATTGATACAAGACATCTAGATTTTTCTGCTGGATGTCACTTTTCAGGCCACCTTGTGTATATACATGCACAACAAAACGATGTAAAGAGAGAGAAAGAGGCACACCGAGATAGAGGCCATTTTCTATAGAGAGGAGGAACATCGCGGAGCAGTTCCTCGCGATTCCCCTTGCCCAGAAAGCGAACGAGAGAGAAAGACAGAGAGGGAGAGAGAGAGAGAGAGAGAGAGAGAGAGAGAGAGAGAGAGAGAGAGAGAGAGAGAGAGAGAGTAGCTGTATAACGTGACTTGGTTGCACGAAATTGTGAACGAAGCGACTCTGTGTGCTTCTCTTTCTCCATGTGCGTCTGCAGATACGTGTATATTGCGCAGAGTGCACGACACGCGTATAACGAGGAAGTGCCAGCTTCCGGCAAGGCCAGGGAACGAGTTATCTCCCCGTTACGGAACGAGTCTACGTATTTTCTGCACGCCTGTATAAATACGTGTATGAAATATGTGGTATATTAGAATACATATATACGTGTACATATATAAGGACGCCGGCGTAAGCGTAGTAACGGAATTACTTGGCCTTGTCCAGGACAAAGACGTTTTAATTCGATTTTTCTATCTTCGTTGTTTATTTTTTACGGCGCAAGGCTATTGCGGCGTCTGAAAAATTATTTGTGTATAGATGCAGTATTTTCTTTTTGCGGAGACTATATCTTACAATGCACTATTCAACGACCAAGAGATGAATATTTATTTCAATTGCAAGTTCGGATATTTTTATATTTGTTCATTCCTATATTCATATTTTTGCAAATGTATATATTCGCGTATTTATAAATTGATATTATTATTGACAGATTCCGTTGTAAACAGTACATTTAATTATTTATTTTTATTTATAATCTGTAAATATTATTCAATATTTATACTGGTATAATTCTATATCTCTATATATCTAGAGATTTACGCTGCTGAAGTTTGCATCGTTGGAAAGTAACGGAAATACTTTTTACTTGTTACTTTCTGTTTTGAAAACCCCTAATAAAAAATAAGACATTGAGTAATTTTTGTGTCCTGAACCGAGTTCCAGTGATGCGAAATTCAATATTGCAGAGATTCCTCCGTTCCTGTATGTCTATACGCTTGTAACATTTATCTTGAAAACGCGAAGATTTTGATTGCGCGAGGTGAACGATTTTTCGAGTGCCAAGAAGCGAGATTCGGCAAGGTCTTGATTTTGGGAAAAAAAGCTCATTGAAGGGATTGAATAACCAGCTTGATTTCTACAAACCAATCGAGCAATAAAATTCGTCTCTGATCTATCTTACAATTTCAGTCTTGATGACTTTTCCTCGCAATCGCAATCTTTACCACTAACGTAGCATGATAGAACTTTTTTCGCCCTCAGGGCTCTTTACGGAGTACCGTTCGATCTTACCGGTTTTTCAGACAACAATATATACGCTTTGAGAGATGATGGCGATGTAAAAAGGAACGATCTTCAGGTTTCAGTGTTTGAAAGGGAAACCTGACGATTGCGGAGGAAAATTCCTTTCCGTCGGTCCGAGACACAAGAGAATTCATAGACTTTTGTGTTCCCTCAGTTCGGATTGCAGAAGCGTCCTCAGCAATACAGAAACGACGCTTTCACCCTCTCCATTTCTTCGTCTTTCTCTTTTTCTACCGCTCCCTCTTTGTTACGACCTTTGTTCGTCTCTCTCTGTGTCTATGTCTCTTTTTCTCTCTCCCCTCTCTCTCTCTCACCCTTCGCGTTCTTTTCGCCCTCCCTTTCGCGCCCTTCATCCTCGAGCTTGGAACTTGGCAGCAATCGATACCGGCGATCTCATCCTCATGTTCTCGCTAGTGTCAGAAACAAGGACAGAGATGGAGAGAGAGAAAAGAAGAGAGGGAGGAGAGAGAGAGAGAGAGAGAGAGAGAGGGAGGAGAGAGAGGGAGGACAGAGAGAGAGGGAGAGGGAGGGAGGGAGAGAGAGGGAGGAGAGAGAGAGAGAGAGAGAGAGAGAGAGAGAGAGAGAGAGAGAGAGAGAGAGAGAGAGAGAGAGAGAGAGAGAGAGAGAGAGAGAGAGCATTAAGGGGGCAAAGAAGTAAGCGACGGAAATCGAACATTTATCTATTGACGCTCCCTTTTCTCTGCGATGCTGCTTTCCGTTTCCCTTCATCTTTTTTCACGCGTATCTACACGTCTAGCTATATGTTCTCCAACAGATATGGGTGGCCCTTTGGAACTTTCACTCACTTTGCCAATCATCGAATGCTCCTAAATACTTTCCCTGATCTCACCTCATATTTTCCCCCTTCCAGAACTTAAGCCCTTTCGTACTTCTACCCCCCCCCCCCCCCCCCCAATCTTCGTCATTCCCGTAGCCCAAACACAAAGCGCCATTTTCCTCAATTTTCTCTACTCGATATTTATGAATAGAGTTCGTAAACTGAATCGAATTGATTGAGGAAAGAGCATTGAGTACGATTCGGCGAGGTTGAATTATTTAACGAATTGATAAAAGACCCCTGCGGTTCAGTGTCGCGGATATCGGAGATACTTCGTTCAGTGAGTGGAGTGAAATTTGCACATGTGAATCGTCCGAAAATGGACGCGTCGTAGGAAAATGAGGGTCATTGAACCTTTGCACTACGGATTTCAATCCATAAATAAGTACGGAGAGACGAAGAGAAGAGAAGGAGGGAAAAGGAGGGAGAAACGAAACGACGTGGATGAAGATGAGGCGAAGATGAAGACGAGATAACACGACATTCGTCACTTCGGTGACCACCTCTATCTGAAGATGCGGCGATGATGGAGATGCAACAAAAAGATGCATCTTGATATGATCAAGATGCAACAAAAAGACATTTTTTAAAAGAAGACGTTGGTGGATTCGACTTTCAGGGTTCGGCTATGACGGTACATCGAGTTAGGCAGTATTGTTCATGCAGAGTTAAGCATGGGCATTGTACATGGCCCATACTCGGAGCGGTGACCGCTTAGCCACCACTTGCTGGCACATCAATCAGGGAGCAGAAGGCCGTACTTCTGGGGACCTTGCTGTAGATACTTGAGCAAAACGTCTGTGCACCAGAGAATCAGAAGAAATGGGGCCATCTATACTGGTACGAGGTTTCTACAGTTTCCCCGTATTTTTTTTATGTGACACCAGTATGACTGGGAAAAAAGCTTTTTTTGACGTGACAACGTCTTAAATTAGGTTGCGGCTCCGTGGCATGCACGGAAAAATATAACGCCCGCTCACGTCTGTTACAGTGAGTCATGACCGAGAGAGAGGCACGCCGGACCGCTGAATGCCGTCTCTCTCCCACTCAAGCATAATCGGTGCGCTGCGCGCGCAGCATTCGAGAATTAGGCGCGTTGAATCGGTGCGTGCTTGCGTCTCTGTCCTTCTCGTGCGTTCTTGGTGTTGGAGCAAAAGAAAGAAAGCGTCATAATACAAGTTCACACGTGTGGTTAAAGTATCGTCAGCTGTGTCTGTAGTGATTGTGGAGTGATTAGATTCGTCATTTACAACAACTACAACAATAAAGGTAAATAATTGTACACTGATATTCCATTATCATAAACTATGATTGATTGATTAATTGTTAGAATAATCTAAGAAACTGAGTTTATAGGTTATGTCTTACTATTGATAAATGTTAGTGTTAAGTAAACAATTAGTTTAAATCATTCCGCAATCAATCGTAATTCAGTCGATGTAGAAAAAATACTCGGTGCTGTATATATTGATCCAGGAACTAGTGTACAGGACATTGGAATGTTACTATGGCAAGGACTTGGCCCGTACGTTCACAACAGCCAGTACGTGCCACCGTTTCTGCAAGTTGATTCTAATACACCGATTCTGATGTGTGGTGATTTCAACCAAAACGTGAAGACTGACGAATCGTTTCTCAATTTCATGAAAGATACGTATAATCTGGAATGCGTTTCAGACGTTTCTAAGTAAACTACGTTGAAAGGAACAACCATCGACTTGACTTTCGCAAGACACATTACAGCAGAAACACTTCCTTTCATTTCATATTTCTCTTATCATCGTCCAATCCTCAACAGAATCACTCAGATAAGAAATAGTTAAGTTAAGGTATATATGTAAAAAATGTTCAAGTAAATCAAATATATTTCTGTAATTAAAATGTGCAATTGTTATTTTTATTTAAATCCTTGTTCCCACTGTGCGAATAGATCATATTCAAATCAACAAATATTTTATTTAAATCCTTGTTCCCGCTGTGCGAATAGATCATATTCAAATCAACAAATATTATACCAGGAAAAAGACGTTGTCACGTTCAAACTTCGCCCGTATACCGACTTTACAGGTAACCAGTTTTTTTACATTTTCTCAAAGTATAGATATTCAAGGCTATGTGGAAAAATCGGTTCAAGTTAAAATATTGACAATCGATCAAGTAACAGATTATTTAGTGAGGGCAGGTGACGCATCGATTTACGTATATTAAAACTTTCAATCGCGTTTTTCTCAAAACGTTTTTTCTCCATCGTGGCGGAATCATGACTGTAGCTATAATTGCCTGATTTTTAATTTATAAAAAACAAAATTTCCGTCATTGCAGTAGCTGTCGTTGTAGGTTTTTCTTTTGTTTTGACGTTTAGTATTTTTCAGCCCCCGAATGTAAGTAAAAATTTCGCCAATTTTTTTTTCGACCCCCTCATTTTGTGGTTTTTTTTTCAAACGGTTACGTAGAACGAGAACTACATTTATGCAGATTATAAAACTGTTTTATTTTTATTTTTCAGAACAGCTGTTGTCAAGTTATCGATGGGGCCGGCGAGTATTTCAATAACGTTGTTGATTACCATTTTTTTCAAATGAAAATTTACAGGAAATGAGTTGAATGTATGCTTACTAATACACCTTTTCTTCCAAATGCCAAATAAATAATCGAGTAGAAAAAAAATCGGTAAAAACGACCTTTTTTAATATTCCAACACTATGAGATACATTATTGTGATAAGAGAGCAATGTTGAATTGAGCTAATGCTTTATCGAAAATTGCTCACTTCCATAATTATGTAGTCCATTTTTAGCCCTGAAAGATCTAAATTTCGCCTGTATTTACATACGTAACTTCCCCCCCCCCCCTCTCTCTCCATCTTTGACGATCTTCCTCTGTTATCACTAATCCGCGGTTAATCCAAGCGACATATCCGCAAATACGAGAGTGCATAACCACGGAGGTATCGTTAGCACATTGCAAATATCATGGGCCATATCAAACCTGTTACGTTTCACTATTATGCAACGCTCGACATAAATACACTTTCATACGTGCTTCGATATATACGTTTCTATCTATAATCTCGAAAGTCGATTATTTTTACGTTGGTCTGGCTCCGGAAGCAAAAAGGAAAATGTCGAGTATCCGAAAACACTTGTAACAATAAGAATCTAGAAAGAAAAAATTAATATCAATTTTTCCAACCGCCATTGGTGAGTCTTAACTTCGATTTGGTTCAAAGATTGCGTAAAAATTACAAAAATTGACCGAGTTATGGGGATTTTAGTGGAGCAGGTCAGAACGTCCCGTTGCGTTACGGCTTTAGCGTTGCGCGGTGTATTGTAATCTACGTATGGTTTCTAAGGGCATTGATATGACTTTGTCCAACCAGGGTGTTTGATTGTTATACGGTGCAGGAAACGCAGATTGAAGATACGAAAAATAATTGTGATTTTATGTCAAGCAAGCAGTCCATACACCAAGGCACTTTCTTACAATCAAATTTTTCTAATAACAATTGGAATGAAAGAGTGCATTTCATAGACAGAAAGTTTAAATAAAAGATGTTTAATTGTTTTCCTAGCTTCATTAATGATGGAGATATAAGCGACGAAAATTAATCGCATCACCTGCTACTCATCGTTTGGTCCCTTTCATTCATCGTTCCGTCTCTCCCATAAAAAATTTTCTTGTTCATATCTCCATTACTAATGGAGCTAGTAAAAAAAAATGAAAGAGACATTTTTTATTCTCGATTCGAAAAGTTCTGAAAAAAAAGTTTGAAAAAAATCTTTTATTTCAAACTTTTTTCTACAAAATGCACTTTTTTGTCACAATCGTCATTACAACAATTAAATTGTTTACAACGAAAAAAAACGATTCTAGAACAAAATTAATGTCCTATTCGTATTTCCCGTATACCCGAAACCATAAAGAACCACCAAAGATATTGAGCAGACCCAACCATTTATACGAAAATAGTATACGGAAAAAGTGGATTTAGTACGTTTTCTTCTCTTGCGTTTATCTCGAATGTATAGTTTGCAATTTGGTGTACGTCATATCTCAACATCTAATCATCCGATTTACTTCAAATTTGGACTGAACATATTTTATAAAATATTCAATTGACAGAACGGATGATTTTTTCATATGTTCCTCCGTTTGTCAATAACAAACGTTTAAAGTCGTTATTTTTTGTCGAAAATCGATTTTTTTCTTGAAACAGTGCAATTTGTGCAAATTTGAAAATTCCGAAAAGTATCCGGTGTTTTTGTAGCTCCACCATTGTACTAAAAGTATATTTTTCCATTTTTCACTTTAGATTAACCTAGTTACCGGAATTATGTACGCGACCGAGCCGTGCAGAGGCCACAGTACTGAGATTAAATGACAATGATTACGTTGTTCATATATATTTTGCAATAAAAAAAGGTGATATGTCAAGACTATGTACTAGCTGTGTGCGAAAGATCGACCTTATTATCATCCTAACATCTGAGACGAAAAAAAAATATTGAAAATCAATCTGTTTTTTTAACTTCAAGCTTATGCATACCCTTTAATTATTTTAGAGACGGTTATCCACAGATCTAGGATACACATATGCACGATAATAAAGATACGAAAATTAAACATGCCGCTGAAGTTGGCATCGTTGAAAGATAACGGTGGGTCAATATCCCTAACGAGGATCTCGAAAAACGTTCGACCGATTGTGGTAGCCTTAAGGTAATCCTATTACCAAGTTTCAATACATAGGAATTTAATTTTTTTAGCTTCACTGAATATAGCAGTAGTAGTTTATTGCACATATATACCCTTGCGGGTTTTTACAAACTCCCATATGTTCTTCAGTTCCTATTTATATTAAAATATTTTTATTTTGTATTGCTACTACCCGTGCAGAAATTTTGGCAGGGATACAGCTGGATTCTGACTTGCATCCCGGGCCCCCAGTTGGGATCTAGTCCGATATCGGATCAGATTCGAAGACTAAATGTAAGATCCGTAAACTGGATTCCATTAGGGATCCAGAACCGGATCCGTTAATGACTCTAAATAGATTCCCCATGGAATTATTGAGGAATCTGGGAAGGATCACGGGTGAATACAGGCTGAAATAAAATGTCAAAAATGGAATTATGACATGTTAAATTTATTATAAAAATAAATAACATTTATAAAGTTTTGGTGCATTAAACTATCAATAAAAAAAAATTTGTCCAAAGATTCAAATGGCAGATCGCGCTCATCGCGAGATTTTGATGTGAATTAAAAAAAATTCACATCAAAATCTGTGAATGCAAATGTATTGACAAGAAATTATAAATACAAAAAAATTCACAAAATTAGTTGTGAATTTTTTCGTATTTAAGACAAATTAAAATCAAATTCAAAATGATTAGATTAAAATTTGCGCCAAAAGTGAGTTCGTACGTATTTTGAGAGAAAACATTGCCTCGAGGCAAAGAAATTTTTGCACATAACTTTTTGTGCGAACATTTCTTTGCCTCAACACAATGTTTTCTCTCGAAATACGTTTACACTTGTGGTGTAAATTTTAATATAACTGTCGTGAATTCGATTTTTATTTTCTTCAACTTGAGGAAATTCACAACTCATTTTGTGATTTTTTTTCATATTTATAATGTAATATTTGAAACTCACAACTTTTTTTGCAAAAATTTCTTTGCCTCGACGAAATGTTTTCTCTCGAAATACGTAAGAACTCACGGTTGGTGTAAATTTTAATCTAATCATTGTGAATTTGATTTTAATTTGTCTTAAATACATGTTTATACCCACCAACATGTCGGTGGGTATAAACAGAGACTTATTCCCCAAAACCGGTATCCCGGTTAGAATCCAACTTGCATCAGTATCGGAATATGTACGACGACGATGGCATAATTTTGAAAATCTTGGCATCACGTGTATTTTCGGTATTATTATGTAATTCCTATCTATGATAGGAATTCCATAGTAATACACAAAATACACGTGACGCCAAAATTTTCAAATTGATGCCATCGTCGTCGTACATATGCCGATACTGATGCAAGTTGGATTCTAACCGGGATACCGGTTTTGTCATAGTAGTGTGAAGTAACAGCTATTTTTATTATTTCATTGATATTCGATTGAAGAGTGTGGAGCACTTGCTGTATGTTTACCAGGTTTTTGAAATACATATGACATATATGTTATAGGTATGGGAGCCTTGGAGTGCACCACACTCTTCAATCGAAAATTAATTTAAAAAAAATTTTTAATAAAAATAGCTGTTACTTCACGGTGTTTACGAATCCCATAATATAAAAAATACCAAAAATCCGTTTTCCGTATTCACAATTCGGGGAAATTAAAAAAAAATACAATAACGAGTGTCTTTCCTTGAGAAAAAAAAATATTTTTGCATATTTTGCCCTGAAACGGACGTTCAACTTGCTCAATAAAATCTAAATAAATTTTTTTCTGCAAGGCTAGAAAAAGACGCAGATTTTCGTTTTTTACGAATGTAAATACGTCGAATCCTGCCAAAGATACAGCCATTTGAATGGAAAAATGTTAAAAAATGGTAATCAACGAGAAAAAAACGTGAGAATTTTTTTTTTTTTTATTTCGACACTCGGTGAATATTTTTCAATAAAGTAACTCGATTTTTCAAAATTATTTCTGGATTTTTTTTACTGCCTGAAGTGACGTGGTATGCCACGTATATTGAAAATATTAATTGTACAAGTCTCAAGTATGATCAGTGGTACGACCAGTGTGAAGCGATAGGATTACCTAAAAGTGTCCAAAAATAGATTGACAATAAAAAAAAAACGTATGCTCGTTGCATTCCAACGTTTCAAACTTCACTGTCACAATTAGAATGTAAAGAACTTTTATGGCGTTCCAACGATGCAGCCTTCAACATCACGAAGGGACAGAGAGTTGCTTCGCAACGATATTGTACGAAGGTTGGAAAGGCTAACGAGAGGGTTTGTAGACTACGCACGAAACAAGGGTTTATAAACCTGGCCATCCACACACACGCACAGCAGTGCGTGTGGTATGGATACCTGTATAAGTCAGCAACAAGCCCCATCGCGAGATAGAGATGCACAGATACATCGGGATATCTGCACACACGTACATTGGGGAGAGAGGAGCCCCGGTATGTGCATATAAACCTTCGGCTGTAGGCTGTTGCACTGGGAATAGATGGTTAACGTACCGCGGGCTCGTGTGTAACCATTTGCTGGCCGTGATGCAGTGGCTTGTGGGCAGTATATAAGCGATTCTCTCCCGGGCGCATTAGGAACGCGGGACGTGGGGGGCGGAAAAAACCAGGAAAGAGCGGAGACCCGGGAGCAAATCGGCGAGAACCCGAGGAAGCAATAAAGCCGGAGGAAGCGTGCTCCGTATACACGTAGATGGTAAAGAGAGCCAAAAGAACGAAGATGACTACGAGGAAGAGGATGATGAAGAAGAAGAAGAAGAAGAGGAAGAAGAGAACGCCAATGAGGAGAATGAGGGTCTTCGGTGTCATTCCCTCGGATCTACCGATCGTTGTTTGCACCAGAGGGACTCGTGACTGTACTTTGACGGAAAACGCGGAATTCCTCGAGAAATCCCCAAGAAGATGGCCAGTGAGATGAAGAGACGGAGTACCAGAAGAAGTAAAAATGCCCTGAATTCTCTGATTCGCGTTGCTTTTTATAATTCTCTCTCTTAGACTTTTTCCATCTCGTCAGTTTCAAATAACTTTCGAAGTGTCTTCCAAAGTCTATATGTACTGGGAAGTTTATACGTGGCAAGGTACGACAAGTTTACGCGACTTTCATATAAAAGAAGAATTCTCATTGTCTGTTTTTCTTCTGCCGCGACTTTTCCTTTAATTTTGAGGTTTACCCGCGCACCAAAGTCACTTCCGCAATCGACTTAATTCACTGTATATCTTTTTATACCGTGCCCTCTATTATTCTTTCGATTCGCTCGGACCGTACGTTTTCTTCTGGTAGATGAACTTCCAACCTCCGTTTCTCGCCTTTTCCCTTCCTCTCTCTCTCTCTCTCTCTCTCTTTTTCTCTCTCTCGCTCTTTGCTTTCGCGCCTCTCTCGCGCACACTCGACTCTCACTCACTTTCTCGTTATTTCGACCGGCTACCTGATAAAATACACTTGTCTTCTCTATCCTTTATCGTTCCTCCGTCTCCCATGAGGAGTAAGAACCCCCTTCGGTTTGTTTTATTACGCTGCTCGGCAAGGCGCTCGTGGCATCGCTCGTACACACATAAGCAAGAGACCCTCGTATTCTGACACACGCATACGCGGGCTGAGATTTTCCAAGCCTCGGTGCAGCACGAACGGCAGCAACCTTCACCTCCAGCCGGTACTCGTCCACTACTCTTTACATCAACTATATATATATATATGTATATATATATATGTATATATATATGCTGCAGCTCTTCTCGTTCTTCCTCGCTCAGTTTCTCATTCCCTGCTCATTCCTGACTCTCCGTCGATCTCTTACGATTCTTCTTCTTTTTCTCGTCAACATCATGCCCCGGCCGCCACTTCTATAACTTTGAGGGGCCTCCGTAAGCTTGACATTTTGAAAATACGATTTCTTGATGTTTTATAACTCAGGAGCTTAATTTTAATTTCAAACGAATATTTGGTGATAATTGCCAAATATAACTGAGCTATGACGATTTTTTTCTTATGGTGTTAAAGCTTGCATCGTTGGAATGCAACGAAGGCTTTTTCTTCTCGTGTTGAGCTGTTTTTTCGGCACTTTTAGGCTCAAAAATCTTGGAAGCGGTTTTGAGGATCCGTCTTAGAGATCTACGAGGGTGGGGTGAAAAGTTTCCGGCCTGACCAAGAGACGGTGCCACTAGGTCTAGTTTTGGAGCGGCGTCCTACAGTACCATTCCTACCGAGCTTGTATGTACAGTTTCAGCCCAATCGCTACGTTAGTTTGCGTTTGAGAGCACATTGCGCGAGACGCTTCCGTTGTTTTCGTAAAAATGGAAAAATTGAAAAAACGTGCTGTCATCAAATACTTCCATTTGAAAGGTTTTACACCAAAACAAATAAAAGAAAAAATGGATTCAGCAGTAGGAGACTCCTCCCCATCATATTCAACTATTAAGCAGTGGGTTTCTGAATTTAAAATGGGTCGTGTGAGCACCTCTGACGAGCCTCGCTCAGGACGGCCCGTTGAAGTCACAACTTCAGAGATGATTGAAAAAATCCATAAAATAGTGTTGGAAGACCGCAGGTTGAAAGTGCATGAGATAGCTGAGACCTGTAGGATGTCAGCTGAACGTGTGCGAAATATTTTGCACAACCATTTGAACATGGAAAAGCTGTGTGCAAGGTGGGTGCCGCGTTCGCTAACGCTCGACCAAAAACTGCTTCGAAAAACCATTTCTACCGACAATTTGGCGCTGTATAGGCGTAATCCAAACGAATTTTGGCGTCGATTCATAACTATTGATGAGACATGGGTCCACCACTACACTCCTGAAAATAAAGAACAGTCAAAACAGTGGGTTGGGAAAGGGGAACCAACCCCAAAGAAGGCAAAAACAATTTTATCGGCAAACAAGGTTACGGCTACTGTTTTTTGGGATGCGAGAGGAATTATATACATTGATTACCTTGAAAAGGGTAAGACTATCACTGGTCAATACTACGCAGAGTTATTGCAACGTTTGAAGCACGAGGTGCAAATTAAACGACCTCATTTGGCGAAGAAAAAAGTTTTGTTTCATCACGATAACGCACCAGCGCATTCGTCGATTGTTGCCATGTCCAAAATCCACGAATTGAAGTTTGAATTGATGCCGCATCCTCCCTACTCTCCAGACTTAGCCCCCAGCGACTATTACCTGTTTCCTAACCGCAAAAAATGGCTTGACGGAAAAAGATTTAAGAGCAACGAAGAAGTTATCGAAGCTGTAAATCAGTATTTTGAGGAGCTTGACGAATCTACGTTTAAAACTGGTATAACTAAATTAGAACACCGTTATGAGAAATGTATCAGTGTTGATGGAGATTATGTTGAAAAATAAAGCAAACAAATTTTTAAACATCGTTTTTCTTGGTCAGGCCGGAAACTTTTCACCCCACCCTCGTATAGCCTAGATCTGCGGAGAGAAATCTTTTGGATAATAATAAAAAATAATGGAGGAAATGAAAAAGTAAGAATTAGTTTGCATAGGGATGCAAACGTCAACACTGTTTTCTTTGCGTTTTTCTTGAATTGATTGTCTCAATATCTATTCGTCCGATTTACTGCAAAAGCCGACAGAGAATAGGTTAAACAATAATGTATCGTACGACCGGATATTTTTTTTATATCCCTTTGTTAATAACAATTGATCAGTGTTTTTTTTTCGAAAATCGATCATTTTTCTACCTCATGCCATTTTCGTAATTTCATTATTTCAAAATAGTATCCGCTTATTCGAAGATTTTATTATTATATTATACTTCTAATTTTAAAAAAAAAACGAACTTGGCAACATTATGTACCAGTTGTGTTGGATAAAAATATGCTTGGTCGAACGGTCCTGAGTTCGTTTCCAGCAACAAACGTAAGAACAGAGAAAAAATAATTAAACTTACAAAGCAATCGCACAGTTTCATTCCCTCAAGGATGCCGAGAAGTAGCAGCGAGGGCCTCAGGAGAATTTCGAATAATTAGACGAATTTCGAGTCGAGTGCCAACGAGTACGAGATTGCAAGAAGAGTTGAGAGGGAGAAAGGCTCGAGGACCGCAAAACAGTTACACTATGCATAGTTGACCTGAAAAGTTGGTGTGAATTTGGACCACCACAATATTTTGCTTACAATATTTCTGTTCCAAGTTTGATTTATAACTACTAACCTATCAACGCTTTGTTCCTAGCGACCCGGTCGTAGTTTAAATTTTTCGAAACGTTCTCGTTTTTGGCGCGAATCCGCACGGCGGTCCGTGACAAAAGAACGATCATTATTTCGAGTGCAGTTGCGAAGAAAAATCATGGTCACTCAGAGTGAAAAATAATCGGTCCAGCTTCTACAGATTCAGTCAAGCTAGGAACATTAACACGAGAAGTCTCTGTGACGACGCGACGCTCGCCAGACTGAATAGACTCGTTCATCATTACGCCGATAGGATCGAAGAGACGCTAGTGGCAAATTTGAACACTATTAAATCTTCGAGCACACACCTCTGTGGCACACCTAAAAGTGCAGGTGGGTCCAAATTGAACCCAAGCAATTTTCGGCTTCAAATATCTCGAACACTGTCGAGGAAAAAAAAACGTGGAGATTTTTTTGCAGCAAAATGCATTTCCCTTCAAGATTCCTCAGTTCGATTAAAAAAAAAATTATCGAAAAACGAGCTTGATTTCCAAGTATCCCGATACAATTTCACGAATGTGATTTTTTCAGCCAGCTTTGCGTCTTAGTCCGCTGCTCTAGCCTTCGTGAAGTTGGACTGTGGCTTAGAGGAAGGTCTATCAAATTCATCACCTGGTCCATATTCGCACCAATTGCTCCGCACGTGTACTACGGCATTGATTCCCGCTGCGTTTGGCTCCAGGCACTGTCACGTATCTCGCCCTCTCTCTCTCTCTCTCTCTCTTTATCCCTCCCCCTCCCGCCCTCGCTCACTCTTGGCTGTACTTTAACAATGTGTGCTTTCAGGGTAAAGCGGTGTTATCAACGCGCACGATACACGTTCGGTTTCCGGTATACCATTAATGTGATGACACAGCCCAAAGGGTTGCCTCAACTTCGCTCCAGCGAACCGACGAGCAACGAAATTAGCTTTGCAGCTTTATTTCAAAGAAAGCCGTCCTCAATAAAAATGGGAGTGCGATGAATCTCTAGTCGTGGAGTTTGTGGAGAGGCGAGAGAAAGAAAGAGAAAAAAAGGAAGAGAAGAGAGGGGGGGATCCGCAACGTCTCCTCGAGTGGCTGACAAGATCTCAAGAGCCATCGATCAAGGGAAACTCACCGAGATGATTCTTTGAGGCAATTCAGCCTCCCCGCTCGTTTTACCGCTGCACAACGTGCACGCACGCGTATCCTCATTCAATCCGTTGCCGCGCATTCTTGATGTCTTTTTCGCACAAATTCGCGCGTCACTTCTCACCCAAGTAGCAAGAGAGATATCCGGTCGTGCATCGACGAACGTGCTCTCTTTTAGGATTTCTCGGTGCTTCTTCTAATTAGAAAAGAAGCCTCCGTGCCGGAGGGGACGAGAGAAAAAACCCGCGATACTTGCTCTCTCTCTCTCTCTCTCTGTGAGTTCGCGGATCGAGAGACGGAAAAAAACGGAACGCGATGGAGAAACGCCGACATCCAACGTCAAAGAAGAAACGATTTTTTTTCCCCGCCACTTGTAAAAGATGCAAATTTTCTTGGACTTGTAAACGAATACGTAAACTGGAATTATTTGGGCAATTATCCGATTTTCATCGAAGTTTCAAAGCCACATACCCATTTTTTTTCGATAATGTTGAAGTCTGCATAGTTGGAAAGCGACGATATTAATTTTTTTTTCTCCGAAATTTGCCCGAGTCGATTTGAGTCGCGAAAATCAAGCAAACATTTTTTGGATTTTCTTATTTAGGGATCTACGATATGAATCTGCAAAATGTGATTTTAGATAAGAGTTAAAATAAGAATATTAAAAAGAATTTCCGTTGCATTCCAAACGATGCAAACTCCAACCCCATTTTTCTGGAAATGTTTCATTTTTCGGAAGAATAAGAACATCTGTGTTTATCGCAAAGTGACAGGATGCTGGCACTTTCCGATATCCGGCAATGCCAAGCGCTGGAAATTGTTTCGTGTACAAGGTCCAGGAGACAGCGACGAGCATCGAACGAGCTGTATGGGGAAACTGAGGGAAGAGAGAGAAAACGAAGGGGACGAATACGTTCTGGTTGGCTTTATTAATTTGCCAAGAGGCCCGAGATTACACTCGAGATGCCGTTGATGAGTTTCCGAGCCGTTGGATAAGCGCGCTAATCGACGATCTCCTCCGACATCGACCTCTTCAACAATCCGCCCCGACCCAACTTCCTCCTCGACCGTTCGCGTTGTTATTCCTTCCTGGCTCTATATACATTCCG
>OZ023313.1:59327261-59392261 GCA_964007375.1 Ophion obscuratus
TGTCTCTCTCTCTCTGTCTCTCTCTCTCTGTCTCTCTCTCTCTGTCCTCTCTCTCTGTCTCTCTCTCTCTCCCTGTCTCTCTCTCTCCCTGTCTCTCTCTCTCCCTGTCTCTCTCTCTCCCTGTCTCTCTCTCTCTCCCTGTCTCTCTCTCTCTCCCTCTGTCTCTCTCTCTGTCTCTCTCTCTCTCCCTGTCTCTCTCTCTCCCTGTCTCTCTCTCTCTCTCTGTCTCTCTCTCTCTGTCTCTCTCTCTCTCTGTCTCTCTCTCTCTGTCTCTCTCTCTCTGTCTCTCTCTCTCTGTCTCTCTCTCTCTGTCTCTCTCTCTCTGTCTCTCTCTCTGTCTCTCTCTCTGTCTCTCTCTCTCTCTCTTTCTGTCTCTCTCTCTCTCTGTCTCTCGCTCTCGCTGTCTCTCTTGATTCTGGCGACTCCACGAGATGCAGATGCACGGATAACAAGCCGCACGGCGTATATACGAGGAATGTCGGCCTCAAAGAGGAAACTTAGGGCGGGCTCGCGCGATGCAAAGACACTTTCACGAAGCTCGAATTACACGTCAACTTCTTTCTCCGACTCTTCTCTTTCCTTCCTCCGTCCTCTTCCTCCGTCATCAGCAGTCTTATTTTGGTAGTCAGGGCCTCTGAACTTTGCGATGCGCGAGCCTTCCGGCCGAGAGTTCGATAAATTCCGATGAGATTTCTACCAGCAGTGGATACAACGCAATCCGCCTGCATTGTTATTCGTAGACTCGAAATGTTTCGTATGCATATTAATGCCAAATTAACCATCGCGTTTGTATGCATGGAGAAAATTCATCGTGCAAAAACATACATGTCGTTTTACGCTTCGTATGAACACCAGCTCCGCATTATCGTTTCAAATGTTTATTGCAGCTCATACCTGTTGATGCGTGAGGCGATAAATATACGTGCATACATGCTTGCGCATATATATGTATATTTAAAGGTACGTAGTATCACATGCGATGAATGAAGCATGGACGAGATCGAATTAAACAAGCGGACCGTAACGTATTCCTTGTAACGCTCCGCTTCGATACATAATACTGTGCATTATTATTTACAAACGATGTACTTGATAATATTCCATGACTCGTCGTTCATCGTATATTGGCGACCGTGTGCTATTTTGTTAGCTTGTCCATTCGCAACGTCATATTGTGATGTCGGATTGCTTGGATATTTTGTAATATGATTGCTATGGTGGCTCGTGATGCAAGCCAGGCGTTTCCTGTATGATTTTCTTCAACCTACCCCTCTCACCGCTTCATATATATGTGTAGATTAAGATACGGGATCTTTTATACCCGCTGTAGCCATGATATTGGGGTTTGCATAGTTGGAACGCAACGAAAGTTTCATAACCCAATTTTTTTTTTGCACATGTAGCCCTCCAAAATCCTTTAAACGTTTTTCAGGATTCGTTTTTTTTTCGGATTTAGAGATATTCAGCTCAAATATGTAAGATTTTGGATGGTAATGAAAATGAGGAAATGAAAAAATTGAAAAGAATTCTTGTTGCAGTTCAACGATGCAAACCTCAACATCGTCAGTCGTTGGTCTTTAGAACATTAACGCTTGCATTGTTGGAATGCAACTTATGAATCGCTTCGATATATTGTCGGAGATTTTGTCTAAAAAAAATCGCCGATTATTTTCAGACACGTATTTGTAGATCTAGAATTTAAATGTTGAAGATGAAGATTTCCATGACGTTGAAGCATCGATCGAACGCAATGAAAATAAACATTTCTGAATTCCTTTAATATTTTTTTGCAGCTTCTGCCTCGATCTACATTATAAATGGAAAAAAAGATCTATTATAATAAACATAAGGAAAATAAAAGGTAAAAAAGAACTTCCGTTGCGATCAAAGTACGCAAACTTCAACGCCATCCACATTGTCCAAAAATAAAAAGAAGTTAAGACGCTAAAGCTTGCATCGTTGAAATGCAACGAAACTTTATTTTTAAAATAATTAACTTGTTATCGTTAATTTTTTTTGCATTCCCAAGCTATGAGAATCACTCCATTGTTTTCCTAGAATTTTTTCTACGTCGTACAGACTAAACTTGTAATCGAATAATAACGATGCTTGACAAATATTAACAAACAATATGAAGTAATACATTATTATGAATGACAATCCTACTTTAGTTATTGGACTGAATAATAATTCAATTATAATTATAATTATAGTAACCAATATGATTATGTATAATAAAGTTAATTATCACAAATAATAATATCCTGAGTGTTAATAAAAATACAAGTAAAAAGATTTTCCGTTGCCTTCCAACTCTAGTTTGTCTCTTTGTTAATTATTATTAATGATAATTTGATTTTAATAATTAGACTGAATAATAATTTAATTATAATTATAGCAACCAATATCATTATGTACAATAAAGTTAATTATCACAAATAATAATATCTTGAGTGTTAATAAAAGTACAAATAAAATGATTTTTCGTTGCCTTCGAACGATGCAAACTTCAAGAGCGTCTTTCGTTGCCTTCCAAGTATGCAAATTTCCCGACCACTTACGTGTGTCAAAAGACATTGTCGATTTTAAGAACAGGACGGTCCCCGAAATGACTTTTGTACAAGGAAGCTTGCAATTATTCAGAGGTGATTTTGAAGGTACTACGAGGACGATCCTCGATCCGGAGTGTCTTCAAAACACCTTTTCCTTCGACGTCGGATTTACGCGCGTGTACGTTTGTGTGGTTCACATTGGGTAGAAGTTTGCGTGCACTCTATGGAAGTACCCGAGAGCTTTATCGACAAGCCGCATTAAACCGTTATTTATGTGGAGCACCACCCTGATCGTACACACGCACGCTTATGCATGTACGTGTGTACGTACGCGCATATTAGAATCGCCCCGCGATGTCTCATGTTTCGTTCCCGCACCGATCGCGGCATCCTTCCGCCTCCCCCCTTTCTCTCTCTCTCTCTCTCTCGCACGTTTCGCTCCTCTTCGAGAGCTATAAATAGCAACGCGTCGGTGCGAACGCACGAGATCCGTGACTGCGAGCTACGCCAACCAGGTTCCTCACTACTTTCTGATAAACGTGAGATACGATATTCCGCCTCGTTTTGTGTTCGCCTCGGTGCATTATTTTCACCACCGTATTGCACCCGCGATTTACGTGACTGTCGGCGAATTCTCGACGTCGCGCGATCACACAGCGAGTCCACGAACTTTGTCGCGTGTCTATGGGTGCGCGCGTGCAAAGGCTTCAGACTTCTTGAAATAGGTCGTATGACGTTTTGGCGCACGTTTTTTTAAAATTGTTTTAGAGAAATGTGATGCACGATACGCAATGATGGCCGAGTCGAAAACGGTTATATGATCGCCGTTGGATTTTATTCTTCCATAGCATTGATTTCCGTTCTCGAGGATCCGATTTGGTTTTTTTTTCGTTCTAATTTTTATTTATCGATTGACGTCAAGATTTGCATTTCATGGTGTCAACCTGCCGAATTTATGACGAAGTTTGCATCGTTGGAACCCAACGATACTTTTTTTTTTCATTTTCTATTTCTTCTTTTGTATCATTAACGAAAGTTTTTTTTTTTTAGCAAATTGAGGTCGTAAATTTCTCGTAAGAATACGGAGAAACGTTTGGGCAATTTTTACGGCTTACTTCGGTCAACGAAATTCAGCAATAAAAAACAATTAATTTTCGTTGCGTTTCAACGATGCAAACTTTAACTCTTCCGAAATGTTGTATTGGAAAAATGTAGTCTTTGTATTGTTATGGTCGTTGGAGTTTTTCATTTTTATTTACTTTATTTTTATTCATTGACTTTTGTTTAAATTTTGTTTTTAATTCATTTTATTTTATTATTTTATTGTCATTATTGAACAAACATTCGCAGATTAACATCGTAGGGCCCTGAATGAATATTTAAAAAATAGTTGAGCGATTACTGCAGGCAAAATGTGCCAAAAGAAATTAAAGTAGTTCGGAAATATAATTATTTTATGCATTTAAAATATGCTAACGTTGATCACATTAATTGTGTTCTTTGTTCAGTTATTGTGATCTGCGTCGAAAAATTAACTGGATTCATGTTACGACCAGCAGGGTCAAAAAAATACTTCATTACTGTCGCGAAAAGCATACGATATGTATGTGCATGTGTGTGTATCTCGGGTTCATTTTATCTTTATTCGGATACGATAGTTGAGTATTAAAATTATATATACGTTTAATACGTATTAAAATTATATATAGTGTCAGTATTGAAAAAACTGTAAACTATCTAATAAAGATGAAAGGAACGCGAGATTCTTTTCATCTTTATTCTTTATAAATTATTGGATATGTATGTAAATCCAATAATTTTAATACTCAGCTATCGTATTCAGCGTAGATAAAAAGATCCCAAGACTCAAAGTGGTCACATTTCTCTGCCTGATAAAACGATGGTTCCCTTTACGTCGCACCCAAAATGCAGAACTCGATTTTCGACTCAGCAAGCTCGATCACTTTCGAAAGAGTGTAATAACATAGTAAATCTTACTCGAATCGATCTTGACGTATTTGTGTTTATCACCCCTTGTCTCGCGATAATTTATACGCATTCCTCCGTCGGATCCGTCGCGGTCTCGTCTCTCACGCCTGCGGATTTCATTCGCGCGGAACATTTTTATGACCTGAGCATTCTCTCTCTCTCTCTCTCTCTCTCTCTCTCTCTCCTCTCTATGTGTGTCTGCGCATACAAACATATATAAATGTACATATACTAATGATTAAATGATATGTACTAATTAGAAGTTCTAATGAAAACGATCATACATATATGTACATATTTACGTAAACATTAATCGGAATAATCACATTCGGAGCTTACGTACCTTCTGCTTGAACTCGAGCGTGACGTTGTTTATTCGTCTCCCGTGGAAAAACCATTTGCGCGGAACAGTTTTATTACCTGAGGCATACATTGCACTGACCTTTCTCCTTGTACGTATACACAAATATACTTATCCACATATCCATTGATATATGTACTAACATCTAAATTATAGGTAATAATTAAAAATACTATTTTTTCTCGAAGTATATTAATTTATTATCCTGAATTTAGTATAGCATAGGAGAATTTGAAGTAATTGAAAACACTAATCAGAACTATTATAGTACATGTATATATTTTTTTACTTCATTATTTTTATTTATTATCTATATTTTAGGATAGTTCAGGATAATTAAAAATATATATTTTTTATTTCCTTACTTCCAACGCATACCCTTGCGGGTTTTTACGTATTAGCCGTCCCATATCACCCTCTCCTATCACTCCCTACCCGCACTTCGGTGATCTGACCAAACTTCCGGTGCGTCCACAGCCGTCTCGAGCTACAATGTACCGCATTTGCCGGGGGTATGGGAAAACTATGGAAATACCGTACCCGTATAGACGGACCATGTTCTCGTGATTCTATGGTGCACAGACGTTTTAGGGCTTACGTGGGTTTCGAAGCAAAAAAAGCATATTTTCTCTATTAAAAAAATTATAATGTATAAATTATTTTATTCAAAATGTTGAGCATATAATAAAGTAAATTTCATCCAAAAATTTGGGAAATTCAGCCGGTGGGACCTGGTTTTCAGATACTCCTAAAAAAAGTGTCCTCGTGGTGGTCAGGATAACTCATCATAGCTTCATCTGGAATTAAAAAACCAAAGGCCATAGCCGGGTAAGTAGGGATAAATTGCCCCCGCATTTTTTCCAACGAAATTTGGAGTATATTCTGAGGTATAAACAAAAACAAATTTTCTGAAAATTTCATGCCCGTCAGCCCAATGGTTTTAGAAAAATGAATTTTTACAATAGCGAAAATTTTTTCACATAATCTTTGGGCACCTTATTAGATTATAAAATTTTTCCAAAATGATCGGTTTGGTACGCCACAGTGAAAAAAAAGAAACACACTTTATTGATATATTTTAGTTACATAGATATATAACTAAAATATATCAATAAAGTCTGTTTCTTTTTTTTTCACTGTGGCGTACCAAACCGATCATTTTGAAAAAAATTATATAATTTAATAAGGTGCCCGCAGGTTATATGAAAAAAATTTCGTTATTGTGCCCCAAGTGGATTATACTAAAAAAAATAAAACAAGGAACATTATTTTTTTTTAAAGTTAATATTTCGCAAGATGTTCTATAATTTTATTTCGTAACACGTTTGATCGTAACAAGTACCAAAAACAAATCGAATCGATCCACTAAAGCGTTTCCGGAATTTAATTTTTTTTTTATTAAAAAAAAATGCATTTTTCCAAAACCATTGCGTTGACGGGGCTGAAATTTTCAGAAAATTTGTTTTTTTTTATACCTCAGAATATACTCGTAATTTCGCTGGAGAAAATGCGGGGGCAATTTTTCCCTACTTACCCGGCTATGGCCTGTGTCTTGTATCAGACACACATATGATACTGATAAATATTGATAATCGATCATAAAGATCACCTTCGATGACGTTGAACTTTACATTGCTGGAATGCAACAATTTTTCCTTCATTTTTTCTCTTTATTTTCATTGTTGTTGAAAGCCTTTTTTTCCAAATTGAGATCGTAAATCTCTAATTAGAATACGTCAAACCGTTTGAGTGATGTTTCACATCCTAAATCACAAAAAAAAGTTCACCTATTAAAAAGAATTCACTTTCGTTGCATTGGAACGATGCAAACTTCAACGTCATCGACTTCGTGCGTGCGGATCCACGAAACTTGCATCGTTGGAGTGCACTGAAGGTATTCCTTTCGCGGAGGGCCGTATTTTGTGGGGGCATAAGCAGGGCCTTCTGAATCGTCGGTAAATTACAATTGCGCTTAATAAAAAAAACAAGTTATAATGGATTATTATACACAATGATAAACTAGAATAACAAAATTCGCGCAAATTTAGTAGATTGAGACATTTTTACATTTATTTGAAACGTCACGGCTACAAAAATTCTTCTGCTAACCACACTTTTCCAAGTTTTAACATTAATATTTTCTTTAAACGTTCGGTGACCCTCTGTTTTTATTGTTGTTACGGAATCTTTAGACTTTTTTACACCTGTGAGCAGTTTGTATTAGGCATCTAGAGTTATTTAGTGTATAAATTATTAGAAATAGATGTGGCCAGCGTGACATGTCCATAAAGCGCCGTATAAGTGAGACGATTTTTAGGGCCGTAATTTTTCGTTAAAGGTTCGGTAACTTGGCTTGAAATTTTACCAGTATACTGGGATGTATTTTTACTTCATTATAGACGAAAATCAGTTAAGTGTAGAATATTTGGGTTCGTGAAAGGAATACCTGAAAACTAATATTTCTGAATGCCTTTAATTTCTGGCAGATTTGGCCTCAAGAACCGTCAAACATTTTTTGCGATACTTATTCAGCGATCTTCAATATACAGCTGCACTAAAAGATGTTGTTCAATGATAAAAACAAGGAAATGAAAATATGAAAAAGAACTTTCGTTGCATTTCACGGGATTGACGTTTGCATTGTTGGAATACAATGAAAGTTAATATCTCTGAAATTCTTCAGGTTCATTCGGCCGATTTTGCCTACGAAAATTCTTCAACCCTTTTTTGAGATACTTATCTAGCAAATCCGGCATAATGAATCTACAAAGAAAGATTTTGAATAATAATGAAAATAAGGAAATTCGAGCGTTTTGAATTCGTCGCTTTTATCGCGCATGGCGTTGGCGGCTGCGCCGCATCACACGTATAATTGACGATAAGGAACTCGTAGACTCGCCGCATTAACTAATATGTGTAGCGCGCGCGTTCTCTCTGTTAACATACCGTAAATATAATGACGGGTATTATACCTATCGAGAATGGATGATAATTGTCCCCGGCTATTTCAATTATGTATAGCCTCGCGAGCTCTCGCTGGCAAGGATATGGCCGAAGGAGCGACACGACCGGTTTTTCCGATCGCTTTGCGACCTTGTCGCGCCTGCTCGCGCGCTCCGATATGCGCATGTGTCTCCCACCTGCGCTCGTGCCTCGATGCAACGATAACTCGTCTTCGTCTTTTGCTCCTCGACACGCGGTCGTTTTCAGCCCTCGTTATTCGTCTGCAGGAAACTGCGATTCGAGAAATCGCACCGGTGCCTTTGTCACAGAATGTCGCGTGATTCAAATGCGACACGAAGCAGAAGGAGAGAAGAAAATAATTCGCGAGAATCCGACGATTTGGGATTGTGTGTTGAAGTTGGCTTCCTTGGAATGCAATAAAAGTTGTTTCATTTTTTTTTAATTTTTATTTCCTTCCTTTTATCATGCGAAATCTTTTTTCGCAGATTTATATTGTGGATTTTGAAATATATTGAAAAATGCTCGAGGAATCATGCTTTCTCTTGTAGGCGAAATACGTCAATGGAAAATGATGATGTTTGCATCGTTAAAACGCAACGAAAAGAATCGTTTTTTCTGATTACCCATTTTTTTTAAGATTCGCATTAGAGATCTACAATCTAAACCTACCGAAAAACATTTTAGATAACAACAAACATGGAGAAAAGAGGGAATAAAAAAAATCGATGCTTTTCAACGATGCGGGCTTCAACATAATAGAAATTGGAGCGAGTCGGAAATATTAATTTATTTTGTATCCCTACCATGCAACTTTCAGTCCATTGAGGGACCTGCATAGGCTTGGAAAAAAACAGGTGTCGAAGTTTGCATCATTCGAATGCAACGCAAGTTTAAAAAAATATATTTTTATATAGGTACTTATGCTTATTAATATACGAAATGTTCTTTTGTGAATTTAGATCGCAGGTCCCTAAATAAGCATTTTGAAAAATAGTTGAGGGTTTTCTTGTTGTCAAAACCTGGCAAGAGAGATTTATGGAATTGAGGAAAATCGACTTCCATTGCATTCCAACGATCGTTTTTTTTCTTCAAATATCAAGCATGCGCCGGCCGAGCCTTGAAGGAACAAACACGATGTTGAAGTTAGCATCGTTTTTTTGTTTGTTATTTCTTCATTTTCATGATTATTTCAAAGCTTTCTTTTTGCAACTTGACATTGTAAATCTGTAATAAAAATACGTAAAGACGTTCGAATGATTTTTGTAGCCTAAACCGGCAAAAACGAAATGTTATCAATGAAAAAGAGTTAATTTTCGTTGCGTTCCGACGATACGAATGTCGAGATGATGAACAAACACGTTTCTCGAGCGCAAGGTGAAACCCAATTAAACCCAAACAAAGCAAGAACCTAAACAAACCCAAACAAACTCCTCGGATGCTGTTGAAGTTTGCATCGTTGGAACGCAACGAAAGCTCTTGCTTGCATTTTATTTTTTATATTTTTATTGTTATAGAAAATCATTTATAAAAAGATTTGTATTGTAGATCGCTAAATGAACATCTTAAAAAATGGTTAGAAGATTTTTGTGAGCAAAGTTTGCCAAAATAAATTAAAGGGATTCGCAAATATTAATTTTCGTTGCGTTCGCGACGAAAATTAATATTTAAAATAGGGCGCGATCGCAAAAGCCCGCAAGGGTGCACACGAATCAACGTTAAAAACAAATAAATATTTGCAACGTGCAAACTGCAAATATTTTTTCTCCCCACATTCTTACCCTTGGCGCGCACTCGTTCCTCTCGCTTGCCAGAACTTACATTCTATCTCATTCACGCATAACTTTGGAGAAAGTTTCGTTCGTCATCGAAATGGTACGTCCTTTCCCCTCGATCGTTCATGAACGTCTTGCACGTTCCAAGACCCGTGATGTAAGGCGCTATTTCGCTAAATTCATGACTCTTCTTCGTCTGCAAACATTCGGGTACTCAGCTTTTGCTGATGTACATTCTCGTAATACACATTTATACGCGTTTGACGCGCTCGGTTCTTTTTTTTCCGTATGATCGGCTATGCTCTCGAACGTCGAACGGTGTCAGTGTGTCAGTGTCGAGGCTCCGCGCGAGACTCGCTGGATGATGACGCGCCTGTTCTGCCACTCGCACGCGCGTCACTCAGCGCGTTCCTGCCGGCCTCTCTCTCTCTCTCTCTCTCTCTCTCTCTTGCTCACTTTCACACGAGATTGATCGGTAGGGAGCCCTGTTTATCTCCCAGTCTCCGAGATATCTCGCTTTGTATATTACACCAGTGTGCATTCCTCGGCTGTATTTCTCGTCTGATCGAGCGCACTCGTCGTTCCTCGCGATTTTCACCACTCGGGGGAATCCCCTCGGAATAGATCGGCAAATTTCATCCGGGCGCGTGTTTCTCCGGGAATTCGTGACTTCTCAGACGAGTCATACAGACTTGGTGCGCGTTTTTATATGGTTTTGAAGCTTGCATAGTTTGAATGCAACGAACACTCTTTTTCACATTTTTACACTTTTTTTTAAAATTTTATCGACTTTATTGAATATTTTTGTGAACTCTATTTAAATTTATTTTTTTCGAACTTTTTTATGTTTTTTATTAACATACAAAATCTTTTTTGCATATTAACAAGTATCTTTAAAACTGGTTGAGGCATTTTTGAGGGCAAAATTTACGAAGAGGAATTTGAGGAATTCGGATAAATTAATTTTCATTGCATTCCAACGATGCAAACTTTAATCTAACGTTTTATCCGGTTAGATATCACGTTAAAGTTTGCATGGTTGGTTGGAACGCAAATTCTCCTTTTTATATTTGTTTATTCTTATTATCATCGAAAGTCTTCTTTTCAAATTTGGGTTGGGCATTCCTAATGTAAGAATCCTCACGATGTTAAAGTTTGCATCGTTGGAATGCACCGAAAAAAGAAATTATTTCTTTTTTTTTTCATCATCCAAATCTTGTCCGGCAAATTTGGCCTTCAGATTCTTCGTGAGGATCCTCAAAAAACATTTGAGGGTTTTTCGTAGTCCAAATTTGTCAAAAAAAAAATGTACGGGTTACTGAACTTTTGCTGCGTTTCAACGATGCAAACTTCAATATCATGGAACATCGAAAACGCTTTAGACATTCTCGTGGTTTAAATGTGTCACTAAAAAATTGGGCATTGGGATGAAAAATATGTTTATTGCATTTCAACTGAGGAAACTTTAATATCACGGTTAGATTAACTTATAATATGCAGTACGGTACGCAATGATGTTTATTGGTAGCCGAAAATGGAATGTCAATTTTATCTCGTTGGGTCTACTCATCTTGCAGAGTACCGATTTTTATTGTTTTGGTTTCGAATTCGGTGTCTCTTTCGTCTTTGACGTAACGCGAGATTCAATGCTGGATGTGAGCCGTATCTTCGAATCAACCGGGGTCTCGCGCTGCATCAGCGCAGAGGCATTCCTCTTGAGGTCATAGTACAATGTAGGGACACTCAACGTTGGGCGTTCAACTTTTGATCGCGTCTCTCTCGGGTTACTGCCACATACGAAATAATTGTCTGTGCTGACTCACTCGTACACTCTAGCGTATTCTCCTAAATGACTGTCGTACAACTTCACGCGGCTAGCGTTAGTCGCAATATCATGTTTTTCTTCGCAATTGATGCTATCGAAGTTTGCATCGTTGGAACGCTACGAAAGTTCACTAGACCCAACTTTTTTTTGGCACATTTGGGCTACGAAAATTAAACATCTCTAGGCTCCTCATCCGAAATCTTCTGCTCGAATTGGCGACATATGATTTTGGATGATAAAACAAAGTTAAAAAATAGATTAAAAAAACAATAAAGAATGTTCGTTGCATTGCAACTATGCGAACTTCAACATCGTCGCGATTGAACTTCGTAAACGGGCGGGTCGATAAGTTTTTTTTTTTTTTTTTTTTTCATGTCATCTGGATGGTAGTCCTTCGCTGTCTGGTATTTTTTCATGACGATGCATCGACGCGCTCTCTCGTAATATTAAGGCGAAGTAGAAGATGTACCACGTGACATATGAGTGCGAGAGAGATAGCTGAAATTTTTGAACAGAGATTCCTCAGAGATGAATAATATTGAGGGCAAAAGGAAATCATCAAGCTCTACGTCCGAGAAATCTCCAGAGCTTAGTGCTTTGTTTTTCCTAAAAAAATTAACCTTCTATGAGAAAACTGGGTTGGAAAATTTGTGAGGTTGTGTCGACCTTGCACATGCCCTTGAATAACCGGGGCTGGCAAAAGTTGCTAACTTCGATGTCAAATATCTCGAGCTGGAAGCTGCCGAGCTCCTTGAAATTTGACACACAAACTTTACAGTCCTTTTCATCCACTAAGAATCTACAGATATTACACAAAGTGCCACTATTTCATGGCGCTGAAGATGTAATCAGTCTTTCCGGGTAACAAAAAACACACGTAAATAATATGAGTTGGTTTCTCATTATTTTTCAAAGAATATTGCTATATTGCGATATATGATTGGGTTTGTTTGTACAATAATTGTTGTATATTAACAACATTATAACGTTAATAACAAGATTAGAATTAGGTGGGGGAAAGGTATTTTTCAACGATTTACAGGCATTTGGTATGTCGCAACCCCCCCACTCGACTGCAACCCAATAGCAGTGGAGTGGGGGCACGATTACGATATCTTTGGCGCCTTTATTTGACCCTGGTTTATTGATATTTGGCCCAAAATAAGACTTTTTTCAAGAGTGACAAAACTGAAATTCGGCGTTTAAGGGGGTGAAACAGGGGGTTGAAAGTCGAAGCATTATTATGTTTGTGGTTCCCAATTTTGACCATGCAGCGTCCATATTCGATAGAAAATGCGACTTTTGTGTGTGTGGAGTCGTTGGGTGGATCTGGAGCACCTTCGATGTGTGTGTGGAATCGTTGGGTGGGTCTGGAGCACCTTCGATGTGTGTGTGGAATCGTTGGGTGGGTCTGGAGCACCTTCGATGTGTGTGTGGAATCGTTGGGTGGGTCTGGAGCACCTTCGATGTGTGCGTGGAATCGTTGGGTGGGTCTGGAGCACCTTCGATGTGTGTGTGGAATCGTTGGGTGGGCCTGGAGCACCTTCGATGTGTGCATGGAATCGTTGGGTGGGTCTGGAGCACCTTCGATGTGTGTGTGGAGTCGTTGGGTGGGTCTGGAGCACTTTCGATATGTGTACGATACCGTTCAACGTTGATTAGTCTCAGGTGCTCTTAATTTCATTTTTCCGGCATATGCTTGGGCACGATTACGATATCTCTGGTGCCTTAATTTGATCGTGGATTATTCATATTTGGCGCAAAAGAAACACTTTTTTGAGAATAAAAAAATCGCGATTTTGGCTTCCTTTAGAAGATACAGGACATTTTACGAATTATTCGTTATCAAGCGATTTAGCTGGTTTGGGTTAATGTAGCTTTCTTCGGAATGCGCTATGTCGAGAAAATAAACAAGAACAAACCCAAACAAAGTAAGACGTAACTATGTAAAACACGTGGAAAATTCGATTTACATGGAAAATCGGAAAAATACACTTTTTCTCTTCGAAGCGCTGTAAATCCAAAACTAAGGCTCAAAACGAAAAAAGTTATTCTTGTTTTTCGTATTTTTTTCGGCCATATTTCATAATCCAATGGTCAAATTTAGGCGCCAAAGATATCGTAATCTCCCCAGAGTGGGGGTAGCGTTAGTGTTACGTGCAACATCCAGCTAACTCAGACCTCTATACTCAACCTACCTCACCCAACAACGCAGTTTTAAAACCATTTTCAATGCTAAAAATGCAATTTTGTCGCGTTGTTTTCGCAATAATCCTAAGCCACTTTGGAAAATTAACTGGCCCGACTTCTACACGACTAGAAACGCAAAGTAAAAAAAACATTTGCATATTTCTGTAAAACGTACACAAGACTTATTGTGTCCAATAATTTCTCGCGTTTCTCCGTTCTCGCGCCTTCGTTTTATTTTTCCAAATTCTTTTTTGACTAATTCTTCCCAGCTCGTATACGCCATGGTGATAAACGCGTTGACGCGGAATACATCGAGAATTATTCCCTCGGCGTCGGCGAACGCGCGCGCCGTGTGTGCAACCTTCGACGCTCGCCCGGAATAAACTCGACGACTCATTCTCTGGTTAACGCTCTTGGGTTTGCCACACCGAGCATTTATATTCGTGTACGCGCGACGGACGTCGCGGCTTCGAATCCGCACGACGCCACTACTCGATGTTTCATTCGGATTACAGGCGTCTATCGGTTGTTTTTTTTTCACGTCCGAAGCAGTGGACGAGGACGCAAATTTTACGAAAAAAATACAGTTGCTGATTTTTATTTTTCGAGGATTGGAGCGTGCTCTATTTATGAACAAGAATCGAAAATTTAGACCAACATGTCCAATGAAGGTTTATCCCCATGATATTGAAGTTTGCACCGTTGGAAAGCGAAGAATATGATTTTTTTTCAAAATATTTCTTCGACGAATTTGAGCTACAACATAAACTGGCGAAAAAATGTTTTTTTTTGATGATGTTAGTGGAGAGAGAATTTTTTTTTTTAATCTTCGTCGCGTTCCAGCGAAAAGTATTTTTTTCTTTTCAACTTTTGTTATCACTCGGAATATTTTTTCGCTAATGTCGATTTTGAAATTGAGAAAAAAAATCTTTTAAAAACGTTTGAGTGGTTCTTGTAGCCTGAAATTGCCCCAAAAATTCGATGATTACCAGTCGATGATAAAACAAAAATCGTTGCATTCCAACCATGCAAACTTCAACATCATACTTCAACGCCGTTTATTTCCCGAAGTTTCGACACGTAGTGCTGTATCGTGTTCGAAAAAAAAAAGAAGAAATATCAACATACTTCGGCCACTGTGTGTGTGTTTATGGTTCTTTTGCCTCGGCTAATTGAGAACTAAATTGAATTGTTGCAGCGTGGACCGGGACCGGCTTCGAGAGCGGGAACGTCAGGCCCGCGCGGCGATGTCGGTCCAGGCGGAACAGGCGGCGGCGGGAGGCGGTCCGGACACCCGCCACGGCCATCATCATCACGGTCATCACAATCACGGGCATCATCACACGAATCCGCACGCGTCCGCTGCCGCCTCACTCTTTCCCCGTGCCCCAGTCAGGGTGAGCCATGAACTTTTAATAATCGTTACGAGCCTACTCAAATTTCGTCGATCGATGTGTGATTGTGTCTACATATATACGATGGCCGTGAAGTTTTTATCGTTGGAATGCGTTTTTTTTTACAAGCCCCAGCCTGGTGTCTTAATTTTTGTTGACACTTGTCAGCTGCGAAAAGTACTCAAATTTTTTATGATTTTTTCTAAATTTGCAAACAATTATTCTATGGCAGAATGAAAGAAAAAAAGTGAATAAAATATATTTTATGTTGCGTCCTAACCAGTTTCGATTTTTTTTTATATTGTATTTTCTCGCTTTTCTATTTTTCTTCGATGAAAAAAAATTGCCATTATACAGTGATCTTGAAGTCCGCGTCGTTGGAACGCAAGGAAAATTGATTCTTTTTCATTGATCGAATTTTATGGCCGTTTTAGGCCATGAAAATCATTCGAACGTTTTTACCTATTTTTATTGCACATTTGTAATCTCAAGTTGCAAAAAAGCTTTTGAATAATAATGAAAATGAAGAAATAACACCATAAAGAAAATCGTCACATTCCAACGTTGCAAACTTCAATGTCGTATTGTATATAACTTATATGAAATAATTTGAATGAGCCTCATTGAATCCTGGTAATTAAATATACTTCGAAGATTGTCGCCTAACGAACCAAGAATCCAAACTCGAACAAACTTTGTTGAAATCGTCTCCAGTAGTTTTGTCGAACTGTACGGCGTAGCGTTGTAATTTACTGCAGGATATTTATTTATTTATTTCGACCTACACCGACGGTGATGCTTTATTCGTTCTTTTTTTTTCATCAACCCGTGAACACTAACTGGTAACGATATCCACGGTGACTAATGAAGTTCGCATGGTTGAAATGCAACGAAAGTTCTTTTATGAAAATAATTTATTATTTTTTTTCGCACATCTAGCGAAAACTCAAAATGAGCATTTCAGAAAAACTGAGTGATTTCTGCCGGCATAATTACGACGTTGAAGTTTGCATCGTTGGAATACAACGAAAGTTAATTCTTTTAAATCGCTCAAACTTTTTGTGGCTCGTATTGGCTCTGAAAATCATTCGAATGTGTTTACATTTTCTTAGTAGAGATTTTCAACCTTAATTTACAAAATGTTTTAGAATAATAATGAATATAGAGAAATCGAAAAGACAGAAAAATAAAATCGTTGCGTTCCACGGATGCGAACTTTAATGTCATGCAAAAGCTGCAAAAAGAAGTCGCAGCACTTTGGAAATATAATCTGCGATTGCACTCCAACGATGCAAACTTCAATCTCATTGAATTGCGATCTTACGCGAAATTACTCGAAGCTTAATGATTCCGATGAATTTCAGCGCTACATGTGTGTTTGCATCAGGAATGTCGATAATTGAATAATCACAGATGGATGGGAGGGTATTCTCGGTGTTCCGAGCACAGGCGATTGCATGTTCGTTAAATACCGACGATTTAATCGAGATCCCGCAAATCAGCCGTAAAATACCTTCTGGATATTATTTCCGCGTGTGTATTTATGTATACGCAATAAAAAAGAAGCAGGTCAAATATCGCGAGGTAGAGAGGGACCTTTATGACTATTATTATTATTATTATCGTGATCCTTTTTTTTCATCGTCCACGGTGGGCTCGTTTTCTCTTCGTTCTCATCGTTTTTTATTCATCCGTTACTGTGTACGAGTGTTCGTGCGTGGTTTTTTTTTCTTTCTTTTACCCTTCTCGAAAACGTTTTATCGACTTACGAGTGGGCCAATAGTACACATCGATCTACGACGTGAGATTTGTCCCGTGGTGAAATTCCATCCGTACGGTTGTCGCTATTTTTGTGGCCGGAGGCACGTTTCCGTTCGAGCACAGCCGGGGTCGGACGGGCATAAGCGTCGAGTGGTGTAGATAGATCCAAAAGATACAGTGATCGGCCTCCTAAGACGACGGAAAAACAAGAGACGAAACGCTTCACTCTATTTCGAGAAACGAAGCGGAACGAAGAATTGTAAATTTGTCCACATCCTTCGGGGCGTATCGGGTTCGGGCTACTTTTTTTTTCTTACGCTTTAGAATGTAAATTTCACGTCGTAGAAATTAAGCTCGCTAATTAACGATGAATACGATTCTACCAGACACGTTCGATCTTCGATTTTTTTTGTCTCCATTTGGAAGTCATCATTTGGTATCTTCGGGAATATGATGATTTTGTTTTTAATTGACCAATTTTTTCTGCTGTTTATTTAAACTAAGAAAAATACTTTACGTTTTTTTTGGGATCTCTGCCAAGGACTTACAATTCTTTGATTTTTGGATGATATAATTGAATATTTTTCGAATCCAGTAACGAATTTTCATGCATGCCCATGATGCGACCTACAACTCCATTGCCAGTGGACGTTTTCTTGCGCTTGATGCGGTGTTGAAGTTTGCGTCGTTGGAACGCAACTAAAGTTATTTTTTATATTTTAATTTTCTTGCTTTGATTATTATGCGAAGTTGTTTGTTACATATTTATATTGTAGGTCTCCGAGTGAGCGTGTGAAAAAAATAATTAAGGGTTTTTTGTAGGCAAAAATTTGCTGAAAGATATTAAACGAATTGATAAGTATTCATTTTCATTACATTTCAACGATCCATACTTGAATCTCATTGCACTTACAGAAGCATGCGCTATCTTCATTCATATGTATGTGTGAAGAACATTTTGTAACCGTCGTGTCTCTGGAGCTTGACTATCATCACAGGCTGTGATAATGAAGTTTACATTGCCGAAATGCAACGAAAATTGATTATTTTCAATTGCCCGATTTTTCGTTTTGGCCGATTTAGGCCATTACTATCACTCAATCGTTTTTACGTACTCGTGAAAAAAAATTCACGACCTTATTTTGCAGAAGAGGTTTTTGACAATGAAACAAAATGAAGGAAATAAAAAATAAATTAATAAATAGTTGCATTCCAGCGATGGAAATTCAACGCCATGTTTTCTGGACGGTCCTCGAAGTCCCAGAAATGATCTTACCTCGTATATATGCTTTATTGCAATTGATCGGGAGGCTCAATTGCCATTTACATTTTGCCACTGATAAGTTCGCAATAACAGCACAGCGTCGTGTAAAAACCCTCGCGTCTCGTTACAAGCCCCGATAAAATTAATAACGTTGAAGCTTGCATCGTTGGAATAGAACGAAAATTCATTTCTTCAAATCATCAACTTGTTATAACGCAAACATTTTTGGCTCTTTTAGGCCACGAATTGGCCATTTTAAAATTGTTTCTTCACTTTTGCACGGTAAATTTTTCACCAGACATTTTGGGTGATAACCAATGACGTTGAAGTTTGCGTCGTTGGAACGCAAAGAAAGTTGACGTTTCAATTGCAGATATTTTATTTGGCCACTTTTGGCTGTGAAAATCACTCAAATATTTTCAAGTATTCTTATCAGATATTTACGACCTCAATTTGCAAAGAAAAACGCTGTGGATAATGATAAAAATTAGGAAACGAAAAGTAAAGAAAAAAGATCTGCGGATATTACACAAAGTAATCATTTAAAATTGTAATACAACTATTGTAAAACAATTATTTCACGGCATTGAAAATGTCATCAGACTTTTTGGGCCATAAACGACAGGCACATGTAATTAATATGAGTTGGTTTTTAGTATTTTCCGCAAAATATTGATACATTGAGATATTTAATTGAGTTTGATTGGATTTTTGAAAATTTGTTTTGTAATAAAAAAAAACAGGTACATGTAAACAATATGAGTTGGTTTTTATTATTTTTCGAAAAATATTGATAATATGAGGTATATGATTGGGTTTGTTTGGGTTTAAAAAAAATTTGTTTTGCAATCGTTTGTGTTTGTTTGAGGCTAGATTGGGATTGTTTAGGTGGGTTTGGGTTTGATTGTACAACGATTGTTATATAATGTTTGTAATATATTTGTAATCAAAGTCGTTATACAATTGAAGAATTGATAACAAGATTAGAATTGGACGGGGAGAGGGCATATTTCAGGGTCCGAATGTCCGAATGTCCTGTTGAGAATTGTCGAGTGGAGAAAATATTTGTTTCAAGTACGTCAAGATCTCGTCGAAACGGTCGTTGCTTTTTGTGATTAGTCCAGTCGAAATAGGATTTCACCTGGAATTAATTTCGGACTTTGATTTTCTTTTTTTTTATACTTAGGGGGGGGGTGGTTGGTAGTGTAAATCTCGATTTTCGGGAAAATCCCCCTGGTGCGTTTGCCGCCATCTTGATTTGAAGAGGGATTTTTTTTTGTTTTTCGAATAACTCGCTTATTTTCAACCTTAGAGTGAAAATGATTGTATTCAAAGTTGTGGGAAATGTAATTCTCCACAAGTTTCGTGATTATAATTTTTACCCTAGGATCGATATTTAGAGAGTTAGACTGCTAAAATGGGTAAAAAACGTTTTTTTTTCAAACTTATCTCGTTTATTATCAAGTTTATTGTAAAAATGGTAATAAATAATCACATAGGAAATTTTATTTCCTCTAACTTTGGTCATTAGCATTTTTACCCTCGGATCAATATTTTCGGACTTATACTTAATTTAGGGGTGAACTTTTTTTATGTTCAGTTATTTCGTTTATTATCAAACTTATCGTAAAAATGGTAAGGAGTAATCGGGTATGAAATTTTATTTTCTTCAACTTTGGTCAGTACCATTTTTACCCTAGGATCAATATTTTCGGACTTAATTTAGGGATGAACTTTTTACCCCTATTTGCAGTGTAACTCTATAAATATCGACCCTAGGGTAAAAACTATAATCACCAAACTTGTGGGGAATTACATTTCCCCCAACTTTTTATATGATGATTTTCACTCTAAGGTTGAAATTAAGCGAGTTATTCGAAAAACAAAAAATCCCTCTTCAAATCAAGATGGCGACGAACGCACCGGGGGGATTTTTCCGGAAATCGAGATTTACACTACCAACAACCCCCCCCCCCCCGCTAAGTATAAAAAAAAAAAGAAAATCGAAGTCCGGAATTAATTCCAGGTTAATCGAATTTGAGACCTATCTCGACTGGACTAGATGAATTTATCACAGAGATTACACCAATATCTGTGCGATATGGCTGACAACTGTCTTATATCCTGTACAGAGGGTAAGAATAACGTGGATGAGAGCAGCTGTCTTCGGGTTTCTCAACCCTCTTGCAGAGAAGTCCGCGGACGTTTCTCGTCGGTGAAAGTCTTTCGCTCCCCTGACTTTCACACGCATACACGGTCTAGCTTTTATCGTATACAAAAAGTGCGTATACACGCAGGACGTCCGACAGAACAAATATTCCACCCTCGCGTCGCTGGAAGAACGTGCGCCCTCGAATAGCTCGCGAAGAGGCGACTTTGAGAGAGCTCGGCTTCGTACGGGTATACCATCTAGGCTCTGCGGGATTGGCCCTCGAGATTTATTGCTCGGTAACTGCTATTCGGTGTGTGCAACTAGCCAAGTGGTGTGCCCCGCTTGTGGCCCTCTTTTCCCGTATGTACTCCGTCGACCCTCTGGAAAAGCCAGGCTTTTCAAATTTTTATAAAATATTCCAGCGACTCGACCGGGCAAGACTCCTCTCGCCAAATTCACGATTTGATTTTACGAGATTGTCATGTAGGCTTGAAGCGTAGCCAAAAACGGAATGATTGTTTGATCAGCTTTGGGTTTATCTTTTTGTCCTGATTAATGATTTGGCTGTTTTGGGATCGGATTTCGTTTTTCATTGCCGTTTTTTGCCTACCGGCCAATATTAGCTCGTCAATTTTACGCTGATGTCGACCTGCCGAATATCTTCGGATTAAAAAATGCAAGACTTGTGGGATTTTGGTGGGTTCGGTCTCTGCGAATAATCTTGAAGCGTTTCGAAAAATTGGGCCGAGATCGAGACAACCAGGATTCGAAGTTAACTGAGATTCATTGTAATGAATATACGATATATTTAACTAATATTAATATATTTAACTAATACATTTACATAATATATTACACTATTGTTTACTAACATAATAATATTGTATTGGCTGATTGCGTCGAAGTGTGCATCGTTGAAATGCAACGGAAATTAATTCTTTTTGATCGCTCAATGTTTTTTGGCCGTCTCAGGTTGTAAAGCTCAATCAAACGTTCTCACGTATTCTTATTAGAGATTCGTTCACCTCGAGTAGCAAAAAAGGCTTTGGATAATGACGAAAGTGAAGAAATAAAGAAATGAGACGAGAAAACCGTTGCATTCTAACCACGCAAACTTCAACGTCATAGTAGCTGCTTGTACGTGAGTTTTCTGATGCTGAAGGTGTGCTGGTAGCGTTTGGATACGATGCTGATAAGCTATGAAAATCGCGCGAACTTTTTTCCGTATTCTTAGTAGAAATTTGCGACCTCTATTTGTAACAAAAGGCTTCAAACAATGCTTAAAATAAAGAGATAATAAATTAACAATAAATATCGTTGTAACTCGACGATGCAAAATTCAACGACATGGAAATAAACGCCTCCAGAGTGTCGCTGCACTTTGTTTCGTTTCGATCCGGCAAGTAGATTTCATTAGCTTTAATCATTATACCACCAAGTTTTGTTTTTTCAATAATTCGATTATCACTAAGGTTTAAGCTATACAGAAAAAATGTTTTTTTAAAAATATATAGATAAAAAGGACTAAAAAAGGACTCATTCTTCGATCTGATAAAACGCTGATTTGTTTCATATCACAGGCAAAATCAGAGCTCATTAATGCGATCCACGCACTACCGGAAAGGGAGCGATCAGGCTTGCAAAAAACGCAAACTTCCTGCACGACTCGGGTCAGTAGCTCGTTGGTATTTTTGGATCGCACCCTCTCGGTGAACTCTGGCCGGCACTCGATCGCACGCGCCAACCCCTCGCGAAGCTTTTCGCCACCCCTCCGTACACGTGTATAGTATCCCCCGGGAGTTTATAAATACATCGAAGTGTAACGAATAAAAGGGTGCCCGTGTCATCTTCCCGCTAACGTTATTTTCACGACCCAGAAGTTAGGCGCTTCCGCTAAAACCTTCGAGGATTATTGACAGCGGCGACTTTCCGTGAGGCCTGCGCAAAAAAATGTAATTTCGAAGAGCGTCTCGCTACTTCTCTCGTGCTTCTGACTCGTCAGAATAAACGCCATGGAACAACGTAGAGCTTGACGAAATATTTCTCAACAAAAACTTGTGGGTATTTGCTCGTCTCGCGTGTATAAAAAATATTGGGAATGCAATATTGGTCACGAAGGATCAATGAAATTTTTGCATTCGCACCTTTTGCCATGTCAAATTTGGGAACGCATTGTACGAATCGCAGCAATTTGGATGGGATTGAAGAAAGCAACGGAAGTGAATTCTTTTTCGGAATAGGGTATTGCACGCTTTTTTGAAAGGTGTCTCAATTCGATCCTTTGGTGGTAATAAACTACTAGAATTTTTATTTCATTTTTATGAAATCGATTAGCGCCATAAAAACGCGTTTAAATTTTACATTTCAAATTGCCGCGCGAAAACGCTAGCGAATACGTAAATTTTTTTCTCTGAAAGTCGGGTAGAATGCCTATCATTGGTGTGTTGTTCCTCAATGTAAGGATACTAGTGTAAAAACACCGGGAGAGTTGTGGATTAAAATGCCAATTGACATAAATATGAGGAAAACTTGGTTAAAACTCGCGAGAAGAGATTCAAACTCAAAGTCCGAAAATAAACTCATTTGTTCGTTTTTGAAGTACAGATAACTATTTGAAAATTTGCAATTAACTATGACTAGAGAGTGATAGTCTACCGCATTATTTGTTTACTATGTCAGTGACGTCACGTCGGAATTCATTATGGCGGCTATCGTTGCACATGTTCGTTGAACAGATAGAAAAAGTATTTGAAAGAAAGTGAATTATACCATTTATTTTTTGTTTTTGTAAATGAAAACCAACATTATTCGATTGCTCATTGCGAAGACTACCTTATTTATACATTCTTAGCATTTTTTTTTACATACAGTAAAATACCCTATTGTCTACATTTGTTTTGGAAAATCTCGGCTACGATAATCACTTGAGCATTTTTGAGGATCCTTCCTTGGATATGCTGCTGAAGCGTGCATCGTTGAAACGCATCGAAAATTCTTTTTTGTTCATCTTTTTCTCCCATGTATCGTTGTCCAAAATTGTTTCGGCAGATTTGGCCTGTAGGTCTGTAACGAAGAATTTTTGAGTGAATTTTGAAAACGCTTGAGTGACAGTCCTATCCTTCGGGTGCCAAATAAAAAACGGTGGCAATTGGGGGAAAAAAATATCGTACCTATTTATAAAGAATTCTCGCTACGTTCGAATGATGCAAACTTCGACAGCGTCAATGCTCATCGAATGACGTATTGTTTATTGTGTTGAAGTTTGCATCGTTGGAACGCAACGAAAATTCTGTTTTCACTTTTTCATTATAATAGTAATATACAGGGTGATTTTTTTATTTTGAGACTGCTAAATATCTCGAAAAATAAGCCTTCTACGATAAAAATGTTCCAAACAAACCTTTAAGAGTTTCCAAGGGGCAATTTAATCCTACAGAAATTAACCGCTTGCCGGCCCCCCTGGGGGTGGGGCGGGAACTTTGAAATATTAAGGGCGGGGTAAAGTATTAAAATTTTTGTTTCATTTTTCTTATTTTTTTTTAAATGAATGCATAATATATCAAGAATATTGTGTTAAAATTTCAAGTCGATCGGAGTAAAATTGACGAAGTTATGAGTATTTGAGCGTCTATTGCTCCATGCCGTTCTCTTCTCTTCTGCGTTTTTCAAACCGTTTTTCTGAGACTTGTCATATTTGAAGTCCGTGTGCACGATAACTCAAAATCTACTGGACCAATCGCTTTGAAATTTTGCACAGTACTTCTTCACATAATTCACCAGGTATTGTCGAGAGCTTTTTTGTTTTTTTAAAAATAATTACTAATTTTTCAACAACAAATTAGCCGATTTTTTTAGCGAAAATCGGGTTTTTGGCTCCCAAGTGCTAAGAAAAATCGAAAAATCGAAAAAAAAATCCTCCCGTCATTACCTCGAGAAACATCTCCTTTAACAAATGCATTTTGATTGTTTTGTTTCAAATGATTCTGTTGCGAGTTATGGTGCACACCGCAAACCAACTTTTTTTCGAGGCGCCTCCGGGGTTTAATTTTCACTCGCTCAATTTTGAATATTTTGCAATGCAAATTTAGGAGAATGTTGTTCAAATGTTACTTTATTATATGTAAATTTTTCAATAAACGAGCACTATTCGTTACGCCAAAAAAAAATCTTAAAAACATGCCTTTTTTTCGCCGAATTAACTTTACCCCGCCGTTAAATGGGAATCCCTACTTTTCATTACAGATTCGAATTGTACATAAAAAATACGTAACTTTTGTCTGAACTTTTTATTTTAATTCGGGATAGATGGCGCTGCACTCGGTGAAGATTTTGCAACCTTCCTTTTCTTCAAGGGAAATCCCCTATGTTTTATTGCATAATGGAGCTACGTCGAAGAAAAGTAACTTTTGTCGAAAACATGTTTTTTTTTTAATTATCGTAAATATCTACTATAATTTTGTATGCGTTCTTAGCTTTACCCAGGATTAAGGACGTGGACCTGACGGAAATTTAATCCCTTTGGGGTGCTTCATTATTGTGAGTCCCCTTGCCTCTCACATTCGGGGTGCTTGATTATCGTGAGTCCCCTTGCCTCTCACCATTTAATTCAATAAGTGCTCAAACCGATGACCTTCAACATCGACGCATTTATTGATCCGTACTTCGAATGATTGTACACAACTGAAAAGTTTGTTCGCTTTAATGTTTGCGCAAGCATCTCTGATTCGTCCAATCGTGTTTTCACGAGTTGTTGGCACTTGTTGATAAACTACAGTTTTTACGAGACCCAACAAAAAAAATCTGGCGACGTAAGGTCTGGCGATCTGGCAGGCCAATGTATCGTTCCGCCTCTACCAATCCAGCGCCATCTATCCCGAATTTAAAAAAAAAGTTCAGACTAAAGTTACGTGTTTTTTTTTATGTATAATCTGAATCTGTAATGAAAAGTAGGGGTTCCCATTTAAGATTTCAAAGTTCCCCCGCGCCCCAACCCTAGAAGGGGCGGCAGGCGGTTCATTTCTTCGGGATTGAATTGCCCCTTGGAAACTATTGAAGGTTTATTTGGAACATTTTTGTCGTATAAGGCTTATTTTTCTAGATACTTAGCAGTCTCAAGATAAAAAAATCACCCTGTATAATACACTCTTATATATACTTATTATATACAGGGTGTCCCAAAACTCAACGATAATCTGAGACCGGATGAAAGGCCAAGTTATACCAGTTCTGGGAAAAATAAAAAAAAATCCATATCACTCAGTTCAGCGATAATAGACATTTTTTAAAAAAAGTTGAAATTCGACACCCTTGGTCGCATTTTCAAGTCCTGTGATTACCAATGTCACAATTTCGCTGTGATTTTGGTTAATTTCGTGATCTTCATTAACGATGCTATTAATCGCAACTACAAATTAATGCAAAAAACATTGTTAATTTAATAAAATAAGTTAAGTTTTAGTGAGTCATGGTTCACAAAAATATTGTTAGTTAACTTCGACACTTCATTTGGAAAAAAAAATGTACTACACTACCCCTGGCAAGTTGTTTCAAAAGATGGCGCATTTAATCAAGATTTCAAAATGGTGCAACACTTGCCACTTTTCTTGCCATTAAAAATTTTATGTCTTATTTTTTTCAAATTGAGCTCATTTTGAACAACTCAACATTAGGAATTTTTGTTACTAAAATTTGTTATTTTTTGTTTCTGGTCTGAAATAAAATTATTATTTTTAGTAAAGAGGTAATTGAGTCAGTTAATAACCAATTTTTGTTGTAAAAAATGTTTTTTGTTGTAAACCAATTTTTTACAACCAATTTTTTACAACCAATTTTTTAAACCAATTTTACAACCAATTTTTGTTGTAAAAAACATATGTTTTTTACAATAAAAATTGGTTATTAACTGACTCAATTACCTCTTTACTAAAAATAATAATTTTATTTCAGACCAGAAACAAAAAATAACAAATTTTAGTAACAAAAATTCCTAATGTTGAGTTGTTCAAAATGAGCTCAATTTGAAAAAAATAAGACATAAAATTTTTAATGGCAAGAAAAGTGGCAAGTGTTGCACCATTTTGAAATCTTGATTAAATGCGCCATCTTTGGAAATAACTATTATTTTTAGTAAAGAGGTAATTGAGTCAGTTAATAACCAATTTTTATTGTACAAAACATATGTTTTACAATAAAAAAATGTTTACAATAAAAAATTTTACAATAAAAATGTTTTACAATAAAAAAATTTTTTACAATAAAAATTGGTTATTAACTGACTCAATTACCTCTTTACTAAAAATAATAATTTTATTTCAGACCAGAAATAAAAAATAACAAATTTCAGTAACAAAAAATCCTAATGATGAGTTGTTCAAAATGAGCTCAATTTGAAAAAAATAAGAAATAAAATTTTTAATGGCAAGAAAAGTGGCAAGTGTTGCACCATTTTGAAATCTTGATTAAATGCGCCATCTTTTGAAACAACTTGCCAAGAGTAGTGTAGTACATTTTTTTTTCAAAATGAAGTGTCATAGTTAACTAACAATATTTTTGTGAACCATGGCTCACTAAAACTTAACTTATTTTATTAAATTAACAATGTTTTTTGCATTAATTTGTAGTTGCGATTAATAGCATCGTTAATGAAGATCACGAAATTAAAAAAATCACAGTGAAATTGTGACATTGGTAATCACAGGACTTGAAAATGCGACCAAGGGTGTAAAATTTCAACTTTTTTTTTAAAATGTCTATTATCGCTGAACTGAGTGATATGGATTTTTATTTTTATTTTTCCCAGAACTGGTATAACTTGGCCTTTCATCCGGTCTCAGATTATCGTTGAGTTTTGGGACACCCTGTATAATACAACAGTACAAATAAAAGTTCATATAATATGTAAACAAAAGATTATACAATACAATCTTTTTGCAGTTTTTGGGTCCAAATTTGAAAAAAAAACGACTCCCAAAAGTGATTCGGTGACTTACGTAGCTTAAATACGCCAAAAAAATAAGAAAATAATACATTTTCGTTACGTCCCGACGATGAAAAATTCAATACCATTGTTTATTCAGTTTACGTCACATACAGCGTATACATCGGAAGAAACCCGAAGATGAGGGCAGATCGCAGTGTCTCATGTGCGGGACTCCTATACATAATTCATGCAACCATTCTGTTTCTCTCTCTCTCTCTTGCTCCTTCTCTCTTCTCTTTTTCTCCGCTAAATCTGCAGGATTCGCGAGAAATATTGAATTAAATTCAATTTAAAATTGATTGAGATTACGAAAGATTGCCAGGAACTCGATTTATTGGATATTGTATTTGCACGGCGCTCTCAGGGGATTTCGGTCTCAGAGCACGATACAAACAGTCCTCTCTTCCTCTTCTCTTTATCTGCCTCCTTCTCTAATCGTCGTTGCGCACGTCCCGCAATTGCGATCTCCCTGTCCTCGCGATGATGTTCCTTACGTCAATAAATAATTCGCCAAACGCTCGAAGGTTATTTTCACTCTTTATTACGTTTTTTTTTTTTTTTTTCATTTGCCTTCCATCTTCGCTCGTTTTCTCGCTTCTCGGGAGAATTGAGCTCTCAGCGTGGGTTTTGCGAGTCGCGAAAAGCTCGACGTTGCGTTACTATATACTACGCGTAAATTTTCGCTGCTCTATATAAAATTCTCGGTCGTCGCTTACGAAAAATTCAACAGGCTGCGCGCTCCTTCGCCGTCTGGTTTTTTTTCGGTCGAGACGTTTTCACATCTGCGAATGGGTCGTGTATGTATTTTGCGACTGAGCAAAATATGATTTTAAATAGTTTTACTTTTTCGAAAAAAATTATCAATTTTTTTGTGATGAGTAGCAGTTACCGGAAAAAATGGAGCATTCTGAATAAAAAAAATGTATGCCAGGTTAAGTATAGCAGGAGCAGGATAATTAAATTCCAAATACGAAACGCTCCTGGAAAACTTTTTCGCGTATTCCGATATCGAGAAATTATTTAAAAAAATGCATTTTAAAAGGTTAGGCTACTGTGACATCCCGAAAATCAGGGTTATGTAGAAAAAATAATGTTGAAGAATACGTAAAATGATTGAAAAATCCTTTGGACATTTATTTGTATGTACATTAACAAAATAATGTACCAAATTTCATCAAAAATATTAATAATTCAAGAAGTTTTAAACTCCCGAAGGACCTTTGAGGGTGAGGCGCTCAACGGTGTACTTGATTTTGGTCACCCGGTTTATCTGAAATTAAAAACCCAGTTTTTTTTTCTTAAAATAGATACTATTGGCTACGACTTGTTCGAGCTTTTTTGTTATCGTGTTTCAATAATAAATAAATAAAAATTGATATTCCCCCTATTTTTCGAGGAAAAATGATATCGATATTGTTAATAACTAATGAAAACAATTTTTAAGTAGAAAAACGTCGCCAACACTAAAGTACTGTTACACTGAATAACTGTACCACATTTCACGTCAACCCTTCATTACGTATCGAGAAATCGTGTACACCGTTTTGAAAAATATAATTTCGAGAAACACGCGTTTAAAGTTTGACTAGCAGTTCTATTGTTGTAATAATAAGTTTATCGTTAATTTGCGATTCCCGCACCACATGTTGGACCTTCCTCTTCAATTTGAGTCGTCTGCCTAACCCCTAGACGGGGATAAAGAGGCTTTAATTCCATTTGAAAAAAGTTTTTTTGGGAGTTTTATGTATTCAGAATTTAATTATCTTCATTCCGTTGGACTGATAATGAAATTTTGATTTTTTTTCCAGAATGCTTCATTTTTCCTAGCCAATACTACTGTCATCCCAAAAATACTCTATATTTTTTTTCGAAGGAGACTAAAAACTATCGAATATTGTATTTTTCTTGGTCGCAAAATCATCGCACCAGACCCTTAAAAACCACATGACCATCTTATATTCGTTACTCCGTGCATATATATATATATATATATATATATATATATATATATATATATATATATATGGAGGCATTGGTCTATGTATGCGTTTTTTATTCGGAGCGTAGAAATTCTCTACTGGATTCTCGAAGCGACAACCGTTTTGCGCCTGGCCGGTATTGCAAAGCTTTAGCTTGGCGATCGTTCCGATAAGACGAGTCCGCGTGAGAGTGAGAGAGAGAGAGTGAGTATCCAGATAGCCGATTGAAGACGAGCGAGAGAGGGAGCGCGTAGTACTGTCGAATCACGTGCGATCATTTGCGATAAGAGGTTACGATAACGCCCGATAAAGTTCACTCCATGCGTGAACGTCCGCGTAAAGCGGATCTCACATACGCGCGCACACACGCCGATAACCGTATTTCGAAGTGGCGGTATCGGCCATTAGTGTGCGACTGCGCGGTCACTCGGACTACTTTGATACTCGGGCTGCTTGCGCGCGTCTACTCGCCCCTTTTCCCACCCGCGCGATTGTCGTCAAGCTGTTGCGGGGCTCACGGGCGTAAATCGAGCACAGAATCAGACCTACTCGTGAACGGCCTAGAGAGGATTCTCATTGGTGTATCTACATCTATATACGTAGTATATATGCACACTAATGAAAATCGACCATTTATTACTGATACATGTGTAAGATTGAGTCTCCCTGCTCGATCGCGCATACATTGTGATTGTTGATCGGCCATTTAACGAGTAACGGGGAATAAAATGTGAATACCGTGCGATTTGCAGATAGTATTATTGGATCGGTATTATTACCTGAAGATCGATCATTTTCATCTTGTGAGTAGGTTTTGTGAAGTCGTTCGCTTGGATGAATAATTAATAATTAAAGCTATATATATATATATATATATATATATATATATATATATATATAAAGAGATATCCAAAAAAATTAAAGTAAGGACGAAAATTGCCGATCTTTCCTTTTTTGTTTAATTAATTTTGCAATATTGATTGCATTTGTACACTTTTAAACATTCATTGTATCTGATGATATTCACCATACATATATAAATCCTATTTATTCATCCAAGCGAGCGAGTAATATGAAAGAATGAAAGGATGTTTGAAAATTTTTGAAAATAGGAAAAATTCGCTTGAAAGTTTGATAATTGATAAAAGATAGGCCGAAAGTTACCGATCGAACCTTTTTAAGAATTATTTTTTGTAATGTCGCTCGCTTGGACGAATAATCAAAGCTATATATATATATATGTATATATCAATTTATAAATTAGTTTTCGTGAATTCGCTCGCTTGGATGAATAATTAAAGTGCTATATTTATAGCGAGTGACTTCCTTAAAATTAAATTAATAAAAATCAGGTAATTTTCATATGAAAATTGCCACATATTTGATTATATACAGATCGGTAACTTTCGGCTTTACTTCCATCAAATTTCAAACCTACTTTCATCCTTTTATATTATTCAGCGGATAAAAATGACCGATATTTAGGTATAATATCTATGTGATTTATATATAATTTATAAGTCAATTTTTGTAAAGTCGCTTGCTTGGCTGAACAATTAAAGCGCTGCACACACACACACACACACACAGCCACAGCTACACACACACACACACACACACACACACACACACACACACACACACACACACACACGCACACACACACACACACACATCCTCATTGTCCGCCAGTTCCTGAACTGGCGAAGAAAACCGCACTTGTCCGCACTACGTCGATTTTTTTTTAAATTTTCGTCTTATACAATCACATCTTGAATAGCTTCCGAAATAATTTGAATCAAATTCGGCCCAAAACACGTCAAAATTGGTTAAAAACTGCCTTTTTTTAAGTGAAATGGCAGTTTTTAGATACAAAACGAAATAAAATTTAAATAAAAAATTTATTTTACATAGTGTGGGCTAGTCCGGTTTTGTTCGCCACCTCCTCATATATATATATATATTTAAAAACAGGTAATTTCCATATGAAAATTACCACCTATTAAATTATATATAATAACCACCTATTAAATTATATATAAATGCTTCCATCAATTTATAAACTTCCAGACTCACCTTTTTAATTTTACAATTTTTAAAATTTACTAATTCAACTTTTACAATTTTTTTCACATTTTTCATCGGCTTTCAAACTTACTTTTGTCTTTTCATATTACCCACAGGATGAAAATGACTGATCTTTACGTATAATGCGAATTTAATTTAGTTATAATCCGAAGTCGCTCGCTAGCACGAATAATTTAATTTACGTACATAAATAGTTTTGATAATTCCGTAATTAAATTCATAAATTATTCCATAATTAAATATATGTGTGTGCGCGTGGGGGAGGGGAGAGAGAGAGAGAGAGAGAGAGACAACACGGCAACTTTATTAAAAGATTATTTTGGGACGTCTGCGCAATCATGGCACCGGTCAAATCCGCGAATAATCGCGCTGCCACTTGATATTCGCCGCACGTGCTAAGAGACCGCTCTAAACCGACCAACGTTCTCTATTTATCTGTGTGTCGTTAGCTCCGTGCGGGGAATCCAGTGAACGCGGATGTTCAAATCATGATTTCTCGTGTATGCACAAATTTGCCAATTGTTACGGTAGCCTGTGTGATTGTACACATATACACAGCACGCACGCGTGTAAGTTTGTATCAGCACGCATACAGATGTGAGCTGATGGTTAAGTAGCGAAAAAGTAGCGTGTCGTCCCACGGCGTTGTCCGATGACGCAGTAGCGCGTGTGTCTTCGCACGTACGCACGGCGTTTCGTATGCCGATGTACAGGGTGGTCCGAAAAGTGACGTCCGAAAGGAAAATCTAGATGTCTCGCAAATGTTATAAAAATAGGTTTAAGAGTATCAGGGCTGACGTTGAAGTTTGCATGGTTGGAACGCAACGAAAATCATTTTTTCTCATTTCCCAAACTCTCTCAAGCGAGTTTGAGATGCGGAAATTGCGCAAATATTTTTTGGATTCCTATTTGGTGATTTACTAGCTGCCGTGCCCGGGTTCGCTCGCGCAGGTTTATGCAGTCAACTTTCTTAGTGCGCGTCTCACGTTTTTGTTTACTGCTCAGCGTCACCCAGAAGTTTATTGGGTACAAGAAAACCGATTAAATCTGTGAAATATCATTTTTTATATTAATATATATATATATGAAAATAAGAACATGGAAAAGAATTTTTGTTGCATTCCAACGATGCAAATTTTAACCTCATGATCAGTTACTATTGTTTAGAGGATTTAAGAAATACTCGCACTCGTCTCAGTGACGCCCAATTGCTTTTAAAAACTTCTTAAGGCGTTACCCCCACTTGTAGCGCAAAAAAGGCCTTTTTCATGAATTTTTTTAAAGAAAACTACAAAACTTTTTTAATCGATCAATATGCCATCTTAAAGAACACATCTTGAAGAACTTTCAGTAATTTTTTTATTGAAAAATATTACATACTTTAGTGGCAAATGGCCGTCATTGAAATAATGTTTTTATATACACGGTTTGCGGTGACCAACATTGCGGCGAAGTGGATCATCTGAAAAAAAACAATGCGGATGGATTTAGTCAAATATAAGTATAAACTAGTTTTTAATCGAAGGATTTCAAAAAATATTCATTTTTCACAAAATGGCGGACAGTCAAAGTTGATGGTTCGATTTTAACGAAAAAAAACGGCCGTTTTTTGGCTATAAAACGGCCATTTTTTTCGAAAAAAAAAATCGAACGATTAAAGACTACATTTTTATGTATTAAATAAGCCTGCAAAATTTCAAGAAGATCGGTTTATTAGTATTCAAGTAATCTTGGTCACCGACTTCAGAAATGCCATTTTGAGAAAAACGCGTTTAAAGTTTCAATTTCCGGTCGTTTACACAACGGATTCTTCTCTTTCAACGCTCATATCTCAGTCAATTTTGTTCGGATCGACTTGAAATTTTCAGGACATATTCTCACATACATATACTTAAAAAAAAATGCAATAAAAAAAATCGATTTTTTCAAAATCGCAAGTGGGTGTAACCCCTTAAACGGAAGTACATACACAAAAGCGAAAAAAATACATACCCATACCACAGGAAAATTCGAAAAAAAATGTTTAATGTGTTTTGCTTGAAAAAACGATACGAGGCATCTAGATTTTTCTTTTAGACGTCACTTTTTGGGCCACTCTGTATATAATAGTGTGTAATATAGATATGTATCATACTTCGTGCATGTGTGTGTATATATATGAGTTTATATGCGCATTTAAGCGTATAACCAACCACTCATGCAGTCGAAGAGCAACCCTCTCTTTTTTATCACTCTTTTTCTCTTTCTCTCCCTCACCCTCTTTCTCTCTTTTTTTTTTCGTTCCCCTCTTACTTTATCGTCCCTTCCCACATCCGTCCGAGCGTGGTCGGAGAGCAGCACCAGCAGCAGCAATCACGAGCGGCGCTCACGTAAACGGACGCACGCGTACACACTCGGCCGGCTATTCCGGTCTCCCAGTAGGTCACGCAGGCGTTGAATAATTTCCATCGTATGTCGGGCTCTCAACGGCGTCGCGCATCTCTCGTCATTCATTCGCAACGATGAGGATCGATGACGCAAAAAAAAAACAATACAATAAACAACTCGCCAACTTTTACTTTCCCTCGGCCATAGAGAGCAGCGTCAATAGGTCCTCGAGGACGCGCAACGTTTTGGGAAAAAGAATTTGGATCAGAGATGATCCCGGGTAAACGCTTTCGAATGTAATTTCGTAATTTTTTCGGAAAGGGGGGTATTCAGTCGGTTTTGTTGCATAATGCGTTTGGGTTGTGATTATGAAGGATGAAAAGATTTCCGGGGCTGTCGAATATGAATATTTGTGGTATTTGTATATTTTCAAAAAGTTGTTACAGCGCGTATAGAAATCGATTTTTTTTTTTGGACGAGCAGAGGAATTAGAAAGACAAAGACCGGCGAAAAATTACGAGATTGAAGGTTGTATCGTTGGAATGCAATCGAAATGAATACCTGTGAATTTCTTTTTATTCCTTTCGACAAATTTTGCCTGCAAAAGTCCCTTGATTATTTTGCAAGACACTTATCCAGAAATCTAGTATATAAATATGCAGAAAATGATTTTTAATGATAATAAACATGAGGAGATTAAAACGTGAAAATGATATTTTGTTGCATTCGAACGATGCAAAATTCGACACCGTAAAAAATCATGAGATTGAAATTTGCATCGTTCAGGTGCAACGGAAATTAATACTCGTAAATTAATTTTTTTCGGCAAATTTTGCCTATGGAAATTCCTCAATTGTTTTTTGGAACACTCATTCTAAAATCTACAAGGTGAATATGCAAAAGAAAGATTTTGCATGATATAAAATAAATTAAAATAAAAACAAGGAAATTATGATATTCAAAAAAACTTTTCTTGCGCTCGGACGATGCAAACTTAAACACCACAAAAAATAATGTGACTGAAAATTGCATCCTTCAAGTCCAACGAAAATTAATAATCGTGAATTTCTTTTTGTTTTTTGGCGGCATATTTTGCGTGCGGAAATGCCTCAATTATTCTTCAAGACACTCATTCAGTAATCTAAAATATAAATATGCGAAACAAAAGGTTTTGCATGATATAAAATAACATAAAAATAAGGAAATTATGATATTTAAAAAATACTTATAAGGAAAGTGACTTTCCTTGTACTCGGACGATGGAAATTTAAACACCATCAAAAATAATGGGAATGAAGATTGCATCGTTCGAGTGCAACAAAAATTAAAACGTGAATAAAAAAATCGGCTAATTTTGCGTACAAAATTCCTTTGATTATTTTTCGAAACTCTTATCCAAAAATTTACACTATAAATGTGAAAAAAAAAGATTTTTCATGATAATAAAAAAAGGGGAATAAAATGCAAAAAATAAATTTCGTTGCGTTCAAACGATGCAAACTTTAACACCATAAGAAGTTATGTAATTTCGTCGACAATACAAGCCCCTTACATCGTGCCTTCAAACATGGGTTTGATTAATTTTTTCTAATTTTTTTAATTCGCCTCCTTATCGCTCGGATCATTATTTATAATTTTATTATGTGCGCGTTGGAGAAGCGAAAGGGTAAAAGGAACGGTGGTCGACAATTGGAAGCACCAGCCTCTCACCAAATGTGCAAGACCCACTGACCGAGTCCTGGGTACTCCACACTAAAGTTACGTAGCCCGACGAATTATGTCGCATGGATCTCGCACGCGGGCGCTATCTCGCCAACTCAATTAGCCTGATTAGCCGCCGTCGCGTTCACGCACTCGTCGAGAGCAAGAAGGCGATAGCCAGGGCGTCGTGTTACGCTGCTCTGGTCGTGTCCACACGAATTCGAGGGTGGACGCGCCTCGTTTCGTTCTCGATTGATACGCGTTCGCACGCTCACAGCCAAATCAACACTTGAACGCGAGAGTCATGAGCAATTATGAATATCATTCGTTTTTGTTTCGTCTGAAATTGAACGTTAGGATTCATTTTGACATTATCAATTGGTTACTTCATTCGCTCGATTGGGGCTGAAGGTTTTTTTTTAAATATTGATTCAATTTGATAATATTTGACAATTCTGGAAGAAGTTTTTTTTTTTAATATTGATTTAATTTGATGATATTCAATTTCTTGATTCTGGTTGAACGTATTTTAATACTGAGTGAATCTGATATCCAATATCTCGATTCTGGCTGAATGTTTCTTCTTTTAAATATTGATTCAATTTGATGACATTCAATATCTTGATTTTGCCTGAGGATATTTTAAATTTTTATTCAATTTCATGATATTTAATTTCGCGATTCTGGCTGAAGATTTTTTTTTCCTCCCAATATTGGATTCACTCGAGCTGTACCAAGCCGTTTATAATTGTGCAGGAAATCGTGCATAGAATCGCGGGGTTCCTAGTCAAGCGTTTGTAGATTGTAGCGCAATAGAACAACGGAGCTTTAACGAGCGCGCGGATTATCGTATTATTATATACAGGAGAGCCGCCTTCTCTCTCTCTCTCTCTCTCTCTCTCTCTCTCTCTCTCTCTCTCTCTCTCTCTCTCTTGCGGATATACCGGACTGTGTACGACACGTGAACTTGCTTGCATAATGGTAAACATGAGATGGAGTGTCGTCTCGTTTATGCGTGCTTTCGCACTCAAACAAAATCCAACGATACATGTGTACGCGTGTGTATAAATTTACACGCGTATACATTACATCATTATTTCCTTTTTTATTAATACTTCCATCTCCCAAATGCTATTTTTTTTTTCATTCGATCTTTATAATAGCATTTAGAATATTGAAGTATTCATTTAAAAAAAATTGCATTTATTTCTTTGAAATTAAAAAACTCAGGCAACCTCATTAAAAAAAAAATGAGTGAAAAAAAATAACAAATCTTGCTTCCGGCCGAGAAAATATGACACTTCGAATAGATGCCGTTGAAGTTTGGATCGTTGGAATGCAACGATTTTCTTTTCTTCGTTTGTATCATTACCCAAAGCCTTTTTTCGCAAATAATCGTATCGGTAATTAATTAAAATAAAAAAATTTCATACTATATATTTTTCGGGTTCTCGTTGTAAATTCTGTTTCTCGAGAAAAAATCACAAAATGGCCGTCGTTCCAAAAGAGTCTATTTTTGGCCATATTTTTACTTATATCCGGGGGCTTAAACAATACTAAATAAAAAAGGCTACGTAGAACGGTAGCTACTGCGATTACGGAAATTTAAGGTTTTTTAAATCGAAAATTGGACAATTGTAGCTAGAGTCATGATTCCCGCCAGGTTGAGAAAAGTCGTTTCGAGAAAAAGGCGATTGAAAGTTTTACTATACGTAAATCGTTGCACTACCTGCTCTCACTGAATCGCCTGTAACTTGGTCAATTTTTAATATTTCAACTTGACATTTTTCACATATTCTTGAATATGTATACTTTGATGAAAATGCACAAAAGTCATTTTTTTACGTCGCATTGGTGTCTCGCTTTACTTGTCGTTGTCGGAGATGAATATTGGTTTATGTCGTCTTATGTATTGCGAGGTTTTTTTTGGACATCTCGGGCATGTTGGCGTGTGTATGCAACGGGTAGGGTCGTATTAAATTGCGGGAAATGCAGTAGGCGTGCTTGAGGAGGCGTCCGAGTTGTTACATGTGCTTATGGAATATTAGCTTTGTGGACAGGAGTCGCTGCTCTCTCTCTCTCTCTCTCTCTCTCTCTCTCTCTCTCTCTCTCTCTCTCTCTCTCTCTCATTATTTCTTCAAATTCTTCAAATTCTTATTTTGTCTTATTTCATCTTATTTCATCTTATTACATTTTATTTTCATTTCTTTATATTACCTAATATTTTACAATAATTATTATATATAACTATATTTTATTTTACTTTATATGATTTGTTTTACTTTATATATACTTTATATGATTACTGTCTGATTTTTTTAACTGTACTCACATACTGCACGGTACTCTTAGGGAACTTCGGTTCGAGAGTACGGAATAAACGCCCCTCTCTCTTCCATCTCTTTCTTTCTTTCCTCCGCTTCTTTCGTGCTTCTTGTGGGCTCTTATACTACGCGTCGAGAAGCTCCGAAACGCAGCTAAGCGGAAAGCGAAGCCCGTGATTTGTAGGTCGGTTCGATCGTGTTATGCATTGTGCCCCCAGTTACGTAAGCCCGGCGCGTGTCGCTGTTCGGCCATTTGTCCCCTTTTCTCTATCGTTCCTATTACCTTTGCACACATTGCTTCTTACACAATCGACGTCGTTGCCTGCCTAGTTCCTCACGCCACAAGGACCGTCCTCCTAGTAGCCTGTTGACCCCGTACTCAACATTATGCAAGCCCCAATGTATTCAACGTGACCTTCGTAGACGAATGACAGCACGTTTGTACAAAAGTAATTGCTAGGACTGTCCTGTACCCAAAATCAAAATGGTCTTGAAGTTCGCATCGTTGGAATGCAACGAAAGTTCTTTTTATATTTTTATTTCCTTATTTTTATTATTATGCGAAATTCTTTTTTGCATATTTTTATTGTAGATCTTTTAATAAGCGTCTGGAAAAATAATCGAGGAATTTTTGTCAGGCATATTTGCCGAACGAGACTGAGATAAATCCATAAGTATTCACTTCCATTGTAAGGATGCAAATTTCAATCTGATAAATCAGAGATTCTAACAAGGAATATCACTTGAGTGTCCACATTCGATTTTTTTAAACTCATATATGTGATGAAGCACTGAAAACTATTAAACACGTGATTTTTTTTTAACAGCGGAAAAACGGGTTTAATTGGCAAAATCACCCCTCGAAGAAAGACGTGCCACGCCTTAATTTAATGTTTTAAAAAAATACTTTTATAGTGAACTTTCTATCGCTTTACTCGAGAGAAATTTTGGTTTTTGTTTCATTCAGATCGGTGGACTGCTTGTGGGTGAAACTGCAAAATCATCCCTCGACACGTCCTTCTATGAGGGCTGGTTTCCGCCCTTAAAACTGTTTTCCGCCGATAAAAAAATACGTGTCTAATAGTTTTCAAAGCTTTATCACATATGAGGCATTCCACGTCACTTCAGCCAGTAAAAAAAATCCACAAATAATTTTGAAAATTCGAGTTACTATATTGAAAAATATTGACCGAGTATCGACATTTTAAAAAAATTTCTGACGTTTTTTCTCGTTGATTACCATTTTTTCATTCAAATGGCTGTATCTTTGGCAGGATTTGACGTATTTACATTCGTAAAAAACGAAAATGTGCGTTTTTTTATAGCCTTCCAGAAAAAAAGTAATTTATATTTTATTGAGCAAGTCGAACGTCCGTTTCACAGCAAAATATGCAAAATTTTTTTTTTCTCAACGAAAAACACTCGTTATTTAATTTTTTTAAATTTCCCCGAATTGTGAATAGGAAAAACGGATTTTTGGTATTTTTTATATTATGGGATTCCTCAACACCGTGAAGTAACAGCTATTTTTATTTAAAATTTTTTTTTATTAATATTCGATTGAAGAGTGTGAAGCACTACATATGACATATATGTCATATGTACGGCGTTTAGAAATCCCATAATATAAAAAATATGAAAAATCCGTTTTTCGTATTCGCAATTCGGGGAAATTCTGAAAAATAAAATAGCGAGTGTCTCTCCTCGAGAAAAAAAATATTTTTGGATATTTTGCTCCGAAACGGACGTTCGACTTACTCAACAAAATCTAAAATACTTTTTTCTGGAAGGCTAGAAAAAGACGCACATTTTCATTTTTTACGAATGTAAATACGTCAAATCCTGCCAAAGATACAGCCATTTGAATGGAAAAATGTTAAAAAATGGTAATCAACGAGAAAAAACGTCAGAAATTTTTAAAAAATGTCGATACTCGGTCAATATTTTTCAATAAAATAACTCGATTTTTCAAAATTATTTGTGGATTTTTTTTACTGGTTGAAGTGCCTCATATATGAGTTTGAAAATTCGAAGGCGGAGACTTAAGTGATATTCCTTATGCGGAAATAAAAATTAGGGGTGTTGTCTAAATTGCTGTATGTGCTGATAGCAAAATTGCAAAGATATAACGAGCTCGAATTTTTCCCCCCATATACAGGGTGTCCCGAATGTCACGCAACAATATGCATAAGCCGCGAAAGATGTATGTTGCGTGCCATTTGGGACACCCTGTGTGTGTGTGTGTGTGTGTGTGTGTATATATATATATATATATATATATATATATATATATATATATATATATATATATATATATATATATATATATAGGTCAAGCTGAAAAAAACCGAGTCGGAGAACGATTGAAGCTAATGGAACTCTTTTGCATTGAGTGTTTGCCGAAGAACTACTGTTGGTGTGTGCATCGTTGGAATGCAACAATAATTCTTTTCCATATTTCGATTTCCTTATTTTTTTATTATGGTACAAAATCTTCTTTGCAAATCTACATTGTAGATCTTCGAATAAGACACGTTAAAAAGTCGTTGAGGAATTTTTGTAGGCAAAATATCCCAAAGGGGATGGAGCAATTCAGAAATATCCCGTTTAATTCAATTACAACGATGCGAATTTCAATCTCATGAAGAGCTTTCTCATTAATGCTGAAGAATATCACGCGCCACTGTCCCCGTCGAAGGAAAAAATCCATTTTCTCAGACTCCACTTGTCGAATCGAGATGAAACAAAGTGCAGGGAAATTGTGGAAGCGTTTATCTTTACATACCAAAGTTGACGGAAAAAGAGCCTCATATTAGCCGTTCTCACGTCATCTCTCTTCAAATTCAGAGAAATACTATTATTCTAAAATTGATAGTTATCGCCCAGCATCGTATTCTAACCATACTAGCTCAATTTCAAACTAATGAAGCGAATATGCTCATACAGACAATACGTCATGTATGTATGTATGCTTTATTTGATCCCCAAAGGGTCACAAAGGGCTTCCGTTCTCCTCTCTCCTTCCCTTCTCTGCCGTGTCTATATTTACATTTTCCTTATTCTACTTCCCTCTTTTCTTCTCCTTCCGTCCCTTCGCCTTTATTTATTTACATTTAGTTTTTTACATGTCTAAAATATTTTTTTTAGACAGATAATTCTATATGATAATATCCGTAAAATTTACATTTGTTTATATACACGTGTACATGCGTAAAAATACGATGGCGTTGACGTTTGCATTGTAGAAATGCAACGAAAGTTCTTTTTTGTATTTTAATTTCCTATGTGATTGAAGCTTGCGTCGTTCGAGTGCAACGAAAATTAATACTTGTGTATTTCTTTTCATTTTTTCCCACAAATTTCGCCTACAAAAATCCCTTTATTATTTTTCGAGACACATATCACGAGATCTCTCAAATAAATGCGCAAAGAATGATATTGATTTCCCTATTTTTATGGTAATGAAAGTAAGGAAATTTAATGTTAAAAAGAAATTTTGTTGCATTCGGGCGAAACGTTAACACCATAATTTCCTTATTTTCATTATTATGCGAAATCCCTTTTTGCATATTGATATTCTGGATGGCAGAATAAGTGTCTTAAAAATAATTAAGCGATTTTTGTAGGCCAAATTTGCCGGAAAATGTGTGTGTGTGTGTGTGTGTGTGTGTGTGTGTGTGTGTGTGTGTGTGTGTGTGTACATTAGACTGATTCACAAAAAAAAATTCCTTCTGGATTCTCGTGCTATTGTTGGGCACTGATAAAACAAAATTTCTCTAAAAAGATGGGCGCGACCACTCAATTTTTAGAGGTGGCTATCTCGACTTTTTTGTATTTGAATTTTTTTAACAAACGTATTGCATTTAAGCATAGTCATGGCTTCGGATTACGGATAAAAATCACATCCAGCAGCTTTTTCGTAACAAAAATAAACTCTAACAATTTGAACAGGGTGCGATATTCACAATTCAAATCCAGGTAGATCAATAACGGCGTCTATACTACTCTCGTTATTCATGTAGATTTATTTATACGCATTAACATTTCGCACTTTTTACGAAAAATTAAATTATAAGCTTTTATTCATAAATCGTATATTTACATTTTCAAAATGCTACGCTTATATTATCTTCAAACTCATTTACATTTCTTCCCAGCCATTCTCAAGTTCGTTAACATTTTGGGCAGAACGAAAATGTGCAACGTTGAACAGTTTGTCCAAACCTGAGTCGAAATTTTTAGCCTCCTCTGAACCCTCGCAGGACCCATTTCTTTTGTAATACATAAGCCGCCAGCCTCCGTTGAACCTACGAAACCTCATTTGTCGAGTTCAGTGCCATGCAGAGACCTCCTCTTGGCCCACAGTAGCCTCTGCTAGACCTCCCAAACCTTCTCTCGACCCCAGTTTCAGTGAAACGTGCAGAGCACAGACCTCCTTAACCTGCTTTCAACCTCAAACTGTTGCCTCGACCCCACCTAACCTGCTTTCGGCCCAAATTCGATATCTCCTCCATCATCATTCCATTGTGGCCTGGTCGGTAACCCGTTCGATGACGAAATTAATAAAAATACATCGTCCCCTTATCAAATTATTAGTGCAATATTAATATGCGAAAACAATCAAATTTTCTCAATATCGATTTATTATTATTTTATAGGCAATTCATAAAAGAATGCTTGAATATACAGTCTTACTCCAATTCTATCGGATTAATGGGCGTTTTCCTGTCAGAAAAAATCTCACAGGAAAATTCTTAAAAAATGTCAGTCTATCCACTATAAGCTTATGCGACGTTTTTCGTCCTTGACGTTTCTTCTTAAACCCTCTAGTTCTTGAGTTACATTGCATTATCTAGAATTAGTCTTTTTTAGCAAAAAATGAAATAACATTGCGAAAAAAATCGTACAAAACTTTATAAAAACGCAAATGGACTTCTTGCTACCCCGTTCAAGTTTATCATGGATAAATGCAACAATTTTTTTCGCATAAGTCATGCACGTATAAAAGTGCGTACCGGGGCGAAAAGAAAATTATAAAAAAATATTTCAGAAAAGCAATATAAAGCTGAATTTATTCCCGTCAAAACGCCGTTCGGTAAATTTGGTTATCTTTTTATTTACGAAGCTATGTAACTTTTCGTGCAGCAAGAAATATCGACTATGATGTATCCAAACTTTTAAGCGACGGTATATGTTATATAATACTATATATATATTATACTCGAAATATGTGGTTGCATTAATATATTCGAATATACACTACCAGTCAAAAGTATTCAGACACTTCAGATAACTGCAAAACTTAATATCACTTTGGATCATTGCAAACTTATGGTAGAATAATAATTGTTTTACGAAGATAGTATAAAGCTCTGTATAATTACTTAATTATATAGATCTTTATAGTATGTTCGTGAAATAATAAATGAAATGAATTATATTACTCTAACATTATTTGGCAATTATCCAGCGCTCAAAAGTTTTGCGATTATGTGGAGTGTCCGAAAACTTTTGGCTGGCAGTGTAGATCTAAATAACATATAATGTTGATATCTATATGGAACATTAGGGTGTTAATTATAGTCTATTTCATGTTTTACAGGATTGAAATTGTCGGTTTAGAATTCAACCTCATTCGATTTTTTCTTTTTGTTTTTGTTCGTTTTGTTTTTTTTGTTTATTCAATAATAAGTTGATAAATGTCGACGGCCGATTACCGTCGATTTTAAATAAAATGTTTGATTTTTCTTTGTTTTCATTTTTAGCACGTCGAAAATTTAAAAACCATTTCCACGTGTATGTATGAAGAATATTTTTATTTTTTTCCGCAAAATAATTATAATATTAACTAACCGCGTCTATTTGATTCTTTTTTATTTTAGTTAACTAGATTTTTCATAGAACCAAATTTTTCCTATTGCATTCCATCATTAAAATGATTGATTTCAAAAATGTTTATTTATAGAAAATGAATCTATGCAATATCGTCCAATAACTACATATTTTATTTGATCCTAATAAATCTGTGATTCGGTTTCATCAGTTCAACATCTTCATCTGTTCAAAAAAACAATTTAGTTAAGTTCACTGAATGGGTCTAGTTATTTTTTTTTAATTTACCTTAAATAGAATTTTCTTAGAGTTAACCTTTTTTCTATTTGATTGAACTAATGGTCCATCTTTATTGTAACACTCATATAAAAGGAGCGGGGGGTAGAGTAGGTGGAGAGAGAGGAATTTTATATATATGTATATGTATATGTGTGTTTGTTTGAAAAATCTATAGCATGTTATTCGATGAAACTCTCTAATTATCACAATCATATTAACTAATTCACATAGCTTATGTGATAAAACTAATAGTTAGAGGTATTCATTTGGTCTCTTATGCCATATCAGCGACCAAAATGTTATAAGCACTCGGTGGCATAGGGGCAGCGGAGCGTAGTTATGAGTAGGTAGGCTAGGTTCAAGGCGCATATAGGGCAAATATTTTCTTCGAACAAAATCATTTCTATAGGCCAGGGAATGACGAATTAGGATGAAAAATCCTTGTGGTAAAGCTCTCAATTAAGGCGTTCATTTTATTTTCGATTTATGAAATATTTTATACATATAGTACACTTAGCTTTACAGTGTGCATTGTAAGCAAATAAAGATTAATTTAAATCTCATCTTTATTAATATATATAAATATCTTTGAAAGAAATATGATCGTAGTAGGCTGTGAGACAAGGAAAATACCTATTTTATTTAAATAGATTCTATATAAATTCATTTTTTTGTTTAGCAGTGTACAGTAGGCCGAAAGGGGGGGAAGTAGGTTCTGCGGGAGCGCTCGCAGTAGGCCGAACTGAGGTTCCGTAGGTTCAATTGTGAACCTCACTGACCTCCTTTGAGTCAAAAAGTCTACTTTCTGCCATGCCGGAGGTTCATCGGAGGCTCTAACGCATGGTACCTTCAAACATTGTACCCTCCTTTAGATACCCAATAATCCGCTCATGCCGATTTCTGCTCGCCTTCATTTTGTGGGTTGAACGCAGCTCGAAAATTTCGACTCGGGAATCTCTCTTAAATTTACGCTCCTTCGATATTTGTGACGGCAAATTCTTTTTAACTCGATTTTTTAAAAGTTGTTTCCAGACTAGATGGAGTTTTATTGATTTCAAGATTGCGTTATTCAGTCAACGCGTTGGAATTTCAGCACATTTCCATTGTTCGAAAATTTCTTTCATCGTTTCGTGTGCATTTCGCCGTATGATCAGTTTTTCTCTGTTATGTTTGTAAAAGAACAAACTCGAAACTTTTCCGATTTTTATCCGTAATCCGAAGCCATGACTATGCGTAAATGCAATACGTCCGTTAAAAAAAATTCAAATACAAAAAAGTCGAGATAGCCACCTCTAAAAATTCAGTGACCGCGCCCATTTTTTTAGAGAAATTTTCTTTTGTTAGTGCCCAACAATAGCACGAGAATCCAGAAGGAAAAAAAATAATTTTTTTTTTTTTTTAATCAGTCTAATATACATACACATACATACATACATAATGTGTGTTATATGTTTCGATCCCGACACATTCTGTTTCTCTCGTGGCGCCTCGCATCTACAGCATCCGTAATAATATCATAACGTTATATTACATCGTCGCGGTATATATATATATATATATATATATATATATATATATATATATATATATATATATATATATATATATATATATACACACACACACACACATATATATATATATATATATATATGGGGGATTTGAGCTCAACTCAATCGACTATTTCTCTCACCATCGGTGATTATAGATTTCCATAGTGGAAAACCTCATTTCTGATGTAAAAAAAACACCGATTTAAAAATAAATTCCTCGACCCCATGCCCTCTTTCGGCTGCTGAAAATCGAAAAACTTACAAGGGCTTTTTTTGAAATTCGGAAAAAATTTAGGCACGTTTTAGACTTGTTTTGTGCATTTATCATCAAACTTCAAATTGTGCTTCCCATATTTACAATTTTGTCCCCTGAAATTTTGATTTTCGTGATGATTATACGACGGTGAAGAAATCAGAAGAGAACTTTCCCGGTCACTATATACACCCTACCCGAATTCAATTTCATCTGGAACGATATTTAGTAAGTTTCTTCCATTCGCAAAACCGAAAAGATGATCTTTTCACTTCCGAACTGTCTGAAAATCATCCACGAAATTGAAATTCTACAAAATAAATAGTAAATATCGGAAGCACAAGTTGAGGTTTGTTGAAAAATGCACAAAACAGGTATCAAAAAGTATCAAATTTTTCTCGGAATTTAAAAAACGACCCGAATGGACTTTTCGATTTTGTGCAGACGCAAAAAGCAAGGGATTTGAAAAACAAAAATTAGGCCATTGTTGACACCAAGAATGTGATTTTCCACAAAGAAAATCTATAATCGACGATGATGTGGGGATATAGTTGTCTCGAGTTGAGCTGAAATAACCCATGCATGTTTACGTCTATTCGTCTGGTCCGTGCGCGCGCACACAAAGTTTCTTCGGCACTTTTGTGCACGTGGGCATCTACGTGTAGGTCATACGAAGATACATGTGTATACATGGAACTGTATCCGATTGAACGCATGCTCGCGTCTGTTTGCGCAAGTGGGAGTTCAGCTAGATTATAGGTTTGGTCAGGTTAGGCCGAGACGAGTCTCCTCGCGAGTGCGTCGCGGCGACCGATCAACCGTGCATCGCTTCAAGGCCTCGAAAGATCGTACTTCTGAACGATGGTCCCCAGACGAGACTCTCTTGTCGCACACGTTTCACGCTATTCGTGATGAAAGAAGATTATGCAAATGAAAAACAAACATGAGAAGGCAGACACTATTTTTCTCCGTTTTGTTTTGCAGAATCGATCAGTATATTTGTCGAGGGATGTAAAAAAAACATCCGTGAGTTTTTCAACGCCTGTGTATCGTCGTCGTGAATTATTCAGTCCTCTGATCGAATAGACAAAATATTTCAACGGTTTTTGAAAAAAAAATCTCGAACATAGTTTTAGGCGATTTTCTATCGGGGGCAAAAAAAGTTTTTTTTTCGCGTTTGTAAGACACGAAAAGTGAATTCGACCAAAGGGTCAACACGAAGAGCAGGAAAGGAAATTCGAATCCCTTTCCGGAAGTTGGTTTCCGAAATTTTACATCGCCCGTAGATTCGTGACCGGAAACAAAAATTTACAAATCTTTCGTTATCTTCGTTTTTTTTCCCGGAGCACTTTTCGCAGTGCGAAAAAAAACGTGACTTTTGCGTTTGGCGAAACCGGAGAAAAAGGTAAACAAAAGAAAAACTTCAAGGCCCGCGGATGATCGTACTTTATACAGTCGAACAGCACAGGCGCGCGCAGCGGCGGCATACCGACCATTCCGTAATTACTTTCATAGACATTCGAGGTCAACAACGAGCAGGTCCGCAACGCTTCGCTTTCTGGCCTGCTCCTACGTGTTGTAGTAAGTACGTCGCGGCTCTCTGCTGCTGCTGCTTCTGCCGATCCCCGTCCCGATGAGTGTCAATTCGTCGTGGTTTCGAAACACACGAAGCTTCGACCATTTTCTCCGCTATAAATTCTCGCACTCTCGTATCAAAGTCCGGTGCAGATTGATAGGCTACGGCGGGGGGATAAATCATTCGAGACCGTTGTATCTATTCAACGTTGACTATCGGCACGTCCGCCTTGAGAATGGCCCTTTGATTTTCATCTCGACGATTCGTTGATTTTGGGCACGCGATTGTCCGCGAAACTATTTTTATAGAAATATATGATGAGCTTGGAAGAGAATATGAAACATCGTTGGAATGCGATGTTTTTTTATCGATTTAATTTCTGTCTTCTAATTTTCACGATGAAAGTCCTTCAGTGATTATTCACAATGCTTCTTTGAAGATTTACAAGTGAAATGAGCGAAAAAATATATTAGACATATAAAAAATGACGAAATAAAATATGAAAAATAATTTTTTTTTTTCCTGGTTTTCGAGATAAATATCCATTAGCGATTTTTCACAATGTTACTTTGAACATTTACATTTGAAATCAGCGAAAAAATATATTGGACGCAAAATAATCGAATACATAAGAAATGAGAAAATAAAAATATTGAAAGGAATTTTCGTTGAATTCCAACGATGCAAAGGGCAACTCCAAATGCAATTGATTTTGGAGACGTTGGGACGACTACGTAATGTCGAGTGAGAAAAAAATGACGACTCCGGGTCCTCGAAATCGAAGGTTCTTATGTATAAGCGCCATGGCAAATACCAAAAGACGCGGATTGTGAGCGCGAGCTGCATTAAAATGCGCTTTTCGTATACGTACATCAAGGCCAGCGTGACAAGATCGTCGTGCCTCGCCGGGATAAATTCACAAGCCGTGCTGGAATAATAACGAAACGATTGTGCATTTTATACACGATTGCAGGGAGACTGAGATAAAAGTCGCGATGTTGGAGTTTGCGTTGTAGATATTACAAGAGATTGTTTTTAATTGGCCAAATATTAATATCAAGCAAAGATACTACGAGAATCACTCAAATGTTGTTTTCTTTAGCTTCTTGCGTGATATTTCGAACACCAAATGTGCCCAAAATTATTTTGGACGATGCTTGAAGCAAATAAATGAATGATACTGATGTTTGCATCGTTGGATTGCAACGAAAAGGCTGTTCATTTTCTCTTTTATTTATTTTCGTTATTATCCAAAATATTCGTTTGCAAATTGATATCTTTCGTATTTCTAATAATGACTCTAAAAAACGTTTCAGCGATTATAGGCCCTAAATCCACTCGAACCGTAATTGGGGCAATTCGGACACAATTAATTATAATGGAAATGATTCTGGCCCAACGGTGCAAACTTCAGCATTATAGAAATAAAAAAGAAAAAGATTTTGCGCATCCCGCAAACTTGAAGGTCACAGCATGAGATTGAAGTTTGCACTGTTGGAATGCCGTAAAAAGTAAGATTCTTGAAATGCATTGATTTCTTGTGGAAAATTTTGGCTTGATAAATTCCTCGATCATATTTTTCGAGATACTTATTTAGACATCTACAATATAAAACCGCAAAAAAGATTTAATATAACAATAAAAGTGAGGAAATGAAAATACGAGGAAAACTTTCGTTGCATTCCAAACCCAAACATCGATAGCGTAGAAAAGTTCATGGTGTTTACGACAAACGTATGAAAATGGTAAAGTAGCAACGACGCAGACTTCAACGCAATAAAATATGGTACGATAAAACCAGCGCCGGCTTAGCGACCAATCACTATAAAATTGTGTCGGCCATATTACGATTGCCTTTACCGATCAGCTGCAGTTAGTTTTACTATACTCTTTCTTGCCATAGTAGCCCAGCAAGAGACGAAAACCAAGCACTTTTAGCGTAGAATTAGAACTTTTGACTGAAGCTAGATGATTCGGTACTCAAAGTAAACCCAATTAAATGTTGCCCGCTCAACTCGCCCCAACCCTCATAAATAGGGGTGGAAAACTTCAAAATCGCCGTATCTCAATAACGAATAGCCCGATCAAAAAATGTTTCAAACAAAAGTTGTTTGGAATAATAAAACACGGCAAAAGTTATCTGACATTTTTGTGCCGCTATTTTCAAAGAGATAAGAGGTTGGACATCCCATAACTTTATACGTAATTTATTATTCCAAACAATTTTTGCTTGATACATTTTTCGATCGGACTATTGATTATCGAGATGCGGCGATTTTTAAGTTTTCCACCCCTATTTTTCTTAGGTTTGAGGCGAGTTGAGGGTCAAATCAGCGAAAAATATATCGGATATACAAAAAATGAGGAAATAAAATATGGAAAATAATTTCTTTTTTCTGATTTTCGCGATAAATATCCATCAGCGATTTTTCACAATGTTACTTTGAACATTTACAGTTTCATTCAGCATGCAAACAAAACAACTAGGGTTTTCGTCTTTTTTATTGGACTCTAAGTCTTTGTTAGAATCACCTCTGACTTACCCCCCCCCCCCCCCCTCTCACTGTATTGTATATCTATAAGTAAAGTGCGTTATCGGTAGTTTTCCGATAGCCCCTTACCGTCCGCGATCATTCGACTTACCGTAATCCCGAGTGGAGTTTGAGCCGAATTTTTTTTGCCCATCCGTATTCAAGGTCGACCGATTCGCCGGCTTTGTACGCGTCGCCGGAATAGGTACGAAGAATAGGGTACGAGCTTTTCCCCGTGTACCCTCAAGGCATCCAGTGCCCTCGAAGGCCAAAGGGCTTGACCCACTTAATTCCGACACGCCGAGTGTTTTGCACCTCACGACATTTTGCTTCGCGACTGCCGCGGTTTATACGGCGGCTGTAGCTAATGCAGGTATTATCGCTGGACACGCTATCGCACGAATCCAAAGAGAGCTTCATTATCGATCGTCAAGGTCAACAATGTAGCCACGGGACTTGCCGTCGCGACCTCTATTATATATCGCGGGCTGCGTGTTATCGGTGGATCAGTGTAGTCACGGCATATCTCCCTCTCGCCGTGATCTTCCCGAGAGACCCCAAGACGATCCGAGCTGCTCCTTCCGCTCTCCGCTCGATTATCGATCATCTCGGGCCACTCAACCCCTACTAGCTGTACATACACGCTTCGCTCAACCCTTTCGAGTCCGTAATGCTGAAATATGAATCGTTCGTTCTGAACGAAAATTTCTTCCTTTTTTACAATTGCCCGGAATCTTTATTCCCGATATTTCGCGCACGAAAGAAACTCGTACGGGTTTTCAAATATATTTTCCAATCATTCGCTCCATACGACTTCGAAAAAACAAAATATTTCAACCGATATGTAAAATGGAGCTGTTAACATTTTCATGAAGAACTTTCGTCGCAATTCTTCTGTTTGAAACTTCAATAGTGTTAAAATGGCGTTACAGCACGGGCAATACAAAAACAGCAGCATCTTTAGTAACCAAGATTAGTTAGTAAAGATTACTACAGTGATCACAAATAACTAATTCAGTAACTAGATAGTTAGTCATTTAGTAAGCAGACGGCAATTTCTGCTTAGGGGCCGTCCATATATTAGGTCATTCTAAATTTGGGGGGGGGGGGGGAGGTTCGTCTGCGGATGACGGTAAATTATGGATGAGGGGGGGGAGGGCGTTTCGAAATTGACGTCATTCTTGTGATATCAGTTACTTCAAAATGTACAATAGTATATTGTACAACTAGAGTGGTTTCCCCGCATGAGTGATGAAAAATATTTTGCAAGTACCTAATGGTATTAATTATTGAACTCATTATTTATTTATTTATTACATAAGGTTTGTCTACATTATATTCGAGAACTTCAAATAACAGCGTACCTATGAAAATAGTTCGATCGAGCCAAAATGAATATGGGGAGGATACGGAGATATTACCCGTGATCCAGGATTTGTAAGAATGGGTGAAAACTCCGTGGGAGCTATCCAAAGAAAACTAAACAATAGGGAAGAATAATATTATTATATTAATGAAAATTGCCAAAGCACAAAATATTAAAAGATGATTCTATAACAAAATGTGGGAGCTATCCAAAGAAAACTAAAGAATAGGGAAGAATAATATTATTATATTACTAAACATCGCCAAAGTACAAAATAATAAAAGATGATTCTATAACAAAATGTTTTAATGTTACCCAATTTTTCTCAAATCCGCAAATGTTTTAATTTTGCCAAACTGGTAATGACGTCAATTTTGCGAGAGGGGGGGGGGGTCATTAGGAAATGACGATAGGATGATTGTAGAGGGGGGTCGAAAATCAGCAAAAATCGATGACGTAATATATGGACGGCCCCTTAGCAACTGCTCTTAGCAATTTGGTAATTAGGTAGTTACTAATAAGTCCAGTTACTAGATAGTTACTAAATAGATTACTACAGATGAGTAATTGAGTGACTTCATAGTTACTAATTCAACCAAACTACTAGAATATACTTCTATTACTCAACTGCTTCTATTTGTATATATATACACATATAATTGGGTTAATCGTTGAATTTTGGCACCTTAGCAGTTCACTTAGTTATTAGATCAATAGTATATATATTAGGGTGATTCGTTTCAGGGCAGCTTTTTTTTTTACCCATCGTGCCCGAAAACCTTTAGTTGGTATCCAAAAACGAACTTTCGTGAAAGGGGGGTGTTGTCAGAAAATATTTAGAGGTCGCGAATCAAAATTGAAGGTTTCCCATTTGATTAACATTGAAAAAAATGTTTTTCTCATTATTAGTGTTACCATTCCGCGAATTTTGACATCGCGATATTTTCCAAGTGCGTTCTCATAGGAAATATAATACTTTACAATAAAGTTCATTGAGCCATGTCCGTAAATTCAAACGTTTCAGCGGCATCATTATTTCAAGTGAATATTGTGCAAAATATCTATTCAAACGGCTGTAACGCCTAAGCTATTAGATATATCGAAAAAAATTCAGATGAGAACTTTGTAGAGAAAGTAATTTTCTCCAAAAAAGTCTTATAAGCCGAGCCCGAAAATTCAACTCTTTCTCAGCTATAGGTGGATGAAGTAAAATAGATTTTTTTTTAAACAAAAAAATTTATTTATTTTACTTCATCCACCTATAGCTGAGAAAGAGTTGAATTTACGGGCTCGGCTTATAAGACTTTTTTGTAGCAAATTACTTTCTCTACATAGTTCTCATTTGAATTTTTTTCGATATATCTAATAGCTTAGGCGTTACAGCCGTTTGAATCGATATTTTCATACAATATTCACTTGAAATAATGATACCGCTGAAACGGTTGAATTTACGAACATGGCTCAATGAACTTTATTGTAAAGTATCATATTTCCTATGAGAACCCATTTGGAAAATATCGCGATATCAAAATTCGCGGAATGGTAACAATAATAATGAGAAAAACATTTTTTTTCAATGTTAATCAAATGGGAAACCTTCAATTTTGATTCGCGACCTCTAAATATTTTTTGACAACACCCCCTTTTCACGAAACTTCGTTTTTGGGTACCAACTAAAGGTTTTCGGGCACGATGGGTCAGAAAAAAAAGTTACCCTGAAACCAATCACCCTAATATATATACACACATTCCGGGCGTCCTATTTTTATTTTACACTGATTTATCTAGAAAAATACTGCTCCGATCAAGTACTGAGTATAATAAAACTTTTAGGGTTCAAAGGAAGACGTTGAAAAAACAATTTTTTTCGGTCCGAAATTGAAAAAGGCGATATTAGGATGGCCGACATGTTTTTTGAAGTGGTATCATGAATTTCTTGTCACCAAAAAATTGGTCAGTCCAAAACTATCATCTTTTGTGGGACAAGTTTTTTTTGATAACGTTTATCATTTTTAGGTTAGAATATCATTGCTTACTATTTTAGCGCTATTCAGAATGTACCACGAGGAGGTAAAGTCTTTAACATCCCTATTGTAAGTGTGGGTGTGTATGTGGATGTGAGTTTTTTTGGTTTGTTTGAACAAGGACTAGGTCTCTGCGGTTGGTCACTTGCCTTATCAAACAAACCTAAGTGTATGTGTGCGTGTGAGTTTGCTTGGGTTTGTGTGGTAACGGAAGTAACGAGCCGCAGAGACCGGATCCTTGTTTAGGTTTGTTTGGGTTATCGAACAAACCCAAACAAACCCACAAACTCACGCACACTTACACTAAAGATGTTGAAGGCTTTTTGGTACATCCTGGATAGCGCCAAAATAGTAAAAAATGGTATTCTAACCTAAAAATGATGAACGTTGTCAAAAAAAACTTTTCCCACAAAAGTTGTTAGTTTTGACCGGACAAATTTTTGGTCTAAACAAGAATTTATCCTCCCATTTACAGAAAACATGTCAGCCATCTCAAACGTCATCACACGACGGCACTTTGAATTCTAGACCAAAAAATACTTTTCTTTAAATGTCCCCCTTTGAATCCTAAACGTTTCATTACACCCAATACTTGATCGGAGCAGTATTTTTCGCGATAAATCGGGGGTAAAATAAAAATGGAACACCCGGTATATGCATTTTACTAGCTTTTACTTACTCGTAAAAAATACTGCTGCTCATCAATTGCTCCCTTGTGGTCCAATAGTACCTTTTACACTTGAAGAAGTACAGTGTTTTTTTTTTCGTTTGTGTGGTCCTCCACACGAACTGTCCTCTGCTGTGCACAAATACTCACTAACCGCGCAACATCGGAAATTTTCTTGCGTCATATCGTTTTGATAAAGTTGATTGTGATGAAAAAATATATTCGAGTGCCTTTTTCCTGGTTCTTAATGTTTCCTCTTTCATTTTCCGTCATTCTCTCCCATTCTGCTGTGTACACGAGAGGGAAGGGAAAAAAAGAAGCCAGGCGAATGCGTAAATCGATAAGTACACAATGTGGCCAAGTGTGTACGTGCCGATTTTATCTCTTCTTTTCGTCGACGTAGGAATTAACAACAACAAAAAAGTGATCGAAGAGCCGCTCGGTTCGGTTGATATCGTAATAATATGGGCCAAACACGCGCGCATGCGTGCGAGTATGCTCGGCGAGTCTGCGTAAGCTTGGGGCCTAGAAAACAGATCGATTTAGAGTATTTTTTTTTCTGACGAGAGTATTGGGATGACAAGGTCGAGATTTTACACGCAATTGACACATAGCCTTGCCGAGTTTGAGTTTTGGTTTTATTGGAAAATCATTATTGACAATGAAATTATTATTGGTTAAACAAAGTGCTGCCTTTGCTGCATGGCCAATCGGTGTAGGTCTTTCTGGATGACGTTGACGTTTCCATCGTTGGAATCCAACGATTTTTTGTTAACCTTCCATTTCTTTGTTATTATGCCTATCCAAAGCCTGCTTTTTTTTTGCAAATTGAAGTCGTAAGTCTCTAATAACAATACGTAAAAATGTTCGGGTGATTTTCACAGCCAACAAAAAATTTAAGCAAATAGAAAGAAATCATTTTCGTTGCATTCCAACGATGCAGACTTCAATATCATCTTTCTGGCAACAAGAATCATCTAATATGGAAAATAAAAAAATGTACTTTTAGTATGATGAGATACTTTTTTTGAATTTCGTAAATTACGAAAATGTCAAGTTGTAGAAAAACTTTCAATTTTCGACAAAAAGCGACTTTAATAATTTGTTATTAACAAGTAGATAGACGTATGAAAAAATCATCTGCTCATAGGATAGAAAATTCTGTGAATTCAGATAATGTTATGGGCTCTGTTCGAATTTGAAATAAATCGGACGAGAAGATTTTGGGATACGACTTACAACGTTTCATAAAATATAGTTTCGAGAAGAACGCAAAAGAAAAAAAATCGTATATCGCCGAGGGGTGGTTTGCCGTAGCCCAGTGGTTGATCTGAGCCTTCGCAAAAGTCGTCCCAACTCGGTCCATTTTTAATTTTTCACAATATCTTCGTTGCAAATTAAAATTAAGACTACGCTATTAAATCGAGCAGAAAAAAGTTGTATTTTCGAAATTCCTAGCTTATGCGTACCTCTTAAGGGAGACTTTGTCCTTGGAGTGCCATAATTCAGGTGTTTATATTTTATTTTTTTTAAAGGAAACGAGTAAAGCTTTTTGAGTGCGGTTTTTTTCTTGCTTTTATTCATGATAAACAGAACGTTAACATTTTTTTTTTTAAAACCAAAATGGCGGCCTTTGCAGCTCCGCGAAAACAGGTCCTCAAATCGCGGGAGGTAAACGGCTGACATCACTGCCCCCTCTTTTTTTATCTGAAACACAAATTCAAAGCATATTATCAATCTGTGACCCTTTGGTCATGGAATGACGGATGGGTTTTTCGTTTAGTACAGATTTCGGAAAATGGCGGCAATTTAAAAAAAATCGATTTTCGCGTTTTTTTCGCATAAAAAGATAAATAATAAATGCAAAAATGTATCTATCGAAAAAACAATCCGTCATTCCGTGAAGACATGTTTTCTGAGTATGCTCTCCAAATTTCAGGTCGATATGTTAAATACAGCGGTCAGGAGAATGTCAGCCATTTAAAAAAACGTGTTTTCGAGAAAAACGCGTTTAAAGTTTTGTAATGTGTTTACACAAGTGTGTTTATAATTACCGCTAATCGGCAATGCCTGATCCATAGAGTCATCCCTCCTCTTCTTCTAGCTGCTCATGTTGAGCCTCTAACATCTTTTTGAAAATTTCAAGGACAAAGTCTCCCTTAACCAAAACATCTTGCGGATTCTTTATTACAGTTCGCGTTTAGACGCTCGCGTTTCATCCGGGCTTATCGCCACTCGTACGCGCTTATCGCACTTCCCGTAGCGAATAAACAACGCTCCGAGGTTTCTTAATCCGTCCATATTTCTTCGCTTCAACCGACACTACCGACGTTCTCCGAGTTTCTTAAAAAAAAAAAATGCCTCAATATCTGAAATATGCGATTTTCAACTTTGATATTCTCGATTCGATCGACTTCGCAGAGTGGCTCAAGGGGGGTCGGGCACTTTCGCCCATCCGTGATGAATGGTCCTGATTTCTTTTCACGTATAAATACGTTCGACGAAAGTAATTGAAGTATCCTCTAATTTAAGGGGTCTTCTCACTTTAGACGCTAAAAAAGGCTATTTTGATGCATTTTTTTTGATAGGTTTATATTATAGATATTGATATAAAAGTTGTTACACTTAATAAATACACTTTGGAAAAAAATATTTATTCAAGTCACTATTTATAGACAAAAATGTTAGCTAAAAATATGTCATAAAAATTGTAGATCGCGCTGTTGATGCAATCTCGGAGATGTATCATCCGAAACAAAAAAATCAAACGGTATTACATTCAGTATGTTAATGGCCATAGCGCATCTCATACGATTTTTCATATATGCAAAAATAACAAAATGGTGGACATTTTTCGAAAAAAACAACAACAAAAAGGTGTTATTGCACGGTTTTTGGCAGAAAAATAGTAAACATCAAAATTTTAAAAAATCCATGATTTATCTATAGTTGTAAATAATATGTGGTTAAAATTTCATGAGGCTCGGTTCTGTAGTTTCGAAGATTTCATCATCAAGCCGTCGAGAAACGCTGTTTCAAGAAAAACGCGTTTGAAGTTTGTTCGGGTTACATGAATACACAAAAAAAAATGTCGATGTATTTCGAAAGTGTATTTATTAAGTTTAACAACTTCTATATCAATATCTGTCAAAAAAATCTATCATGCTCTATCAGTCTGCCCTATCCGTCCATCTACCTATCAGCTCTCATGAAGATAGCCCTTTTAGCGTCTAAACTGAGAAGACCCCTTAAGGGGCACACTCTCGTAGACGGTGGGAAAAATTCGTGAATTTTGGGAATTATTATTTCAAAAACTATTTGTCCAATTTCGTCCAAGTTTCTGTCATTCGGAAGAATAAATATTGAGGTATATTGACAATTTTTTAAAATATATATATGTTGTCTGAGAGCGCTTATTATTGTGGGCAGCGTAAAACATGTCTCTCTTTGTTACGGTCTGCGTGATTGCATGCAGTCGGTTGATCTGAAAAAAAAAAGTTCGAAGATTTAAAAAAATGTAATGTATTTTACCGCTTCGCATGGTAGGATTTTTAGAAAAAAAAAGTAAAAAAATGTTTTCCACACGATGGCGCCTGTTTGACATTTACATTAATTCGGATGTGCCCCCTGAAGCATCGTCGTTGGAACCCGCACGAGCCGCACCTCAATCGCACAGAATATCAAACAGTACGAGAATGTGTACGAAGTTTCGTGCTTGCGCATCCGCGAAGTCCATTAAATTGTAATGAAACATGGACGCGGCGCGGGCGTGTCTCGAGTATAGGCTTAATCGAAACGACGCGGTCTCGTTAGCCCTGCTGCTTTTGACCTTGTTTCGCTTCGCCATCTTTAATCGCTTCTAGCACTTCTCATAACTCTTGGGTTCGAGTTCACTTGTCTCGTACTCGTGTCGTCTCTCAGCTTGCGTAAATACTCTCCGAGTTTGTGCGCGCAAGACGAGACGAGGCTGAAACGCGTAGGTTCTCGCGCTGGTGTAGGTGTGCGCGTTTATGTACAGGGTGACACTTATAAAGTGACCGTGTGTTTTTTAAGGGCCCCGCGCATAGGTCTTGCGACTTCGATTTTGTTGAAATTTGCATATGTGATAAAGCATGCAAAACAATTAGACACGTATTTGTTTTACGGCGGGAAAACGGTTTTAAGGCGTTACCCCCACTTGTAGCGCAAAAAAGGCCTTTTTCGTGAATTTTTTTAAAGGAAACTACAAAACTTTTTTAATCGATCAATATACCATCTTAAAGAACACATCTTGAAGAACTTTCAGTAATTTTTTTATTGAAAAACATTACATTGTTCAGTGGCAAATGGCCGTCAATGAAATAATGTTTTTGTATACACGGTTTGCAGTGACCAACATTGCGGCGAAGTGGATCATCTGAAAAAAAAAATGCGGACGGATTTAGTCAAATATAAGTATAAACTAGTCTTTAATCGAAGGATTTTAAAAAATATTCATTTTTCACAAAATGGCGGACAGTCAAAGTTAATGGTTCGATTTTAACGAAAAAAAACGGCCGTATTTTGGCTATAAAATGGCCATTTTTTTTTTTCGAAAAAAAAAATCGAACGATTGAAGACTACATTTTTATGTATTAAATAAGCCTGCAAAATTTCAAGAAGATCTGTTTATTAGTGTTTGAGTAATCTTGGTCACCGACTTCAGAAATGCCATTTTGAGAAAAACGCGTTTAAAGTTTCAATTTCCGGTCGTTTACACAACGGATTCTTCTCTTTCAACGCTCATATCTCAGTCAATTTTGTTCGGATCGACTTGAAATTTTCAGGACATATTCTCAGATACTTATACTTCAAAAAAAATGCAATAAAAAAAATCGATTTTTTCAAAATCGCAAGTGGGGGTAACCCCTTAAGGGGTGGAAACACCCCTCGAAGAAAGGGAAGGGAAGGGCAAAATCACCCCTCGACACGTCTTTATTCGAAAGGTGGTTTCCCCCTTAAGGCTATTTTTACGCCGAAAAAAAAATACGCGTCTGATAGTTTTCAATGCTTTATCATGTATATGAGTTTCAACAAAATCGAAGGCGGCGGACATTTGAGTGATATTCCTTGGGAGAGAAATATGATTTAATAGGTAGAACATGGGAGACAGTCTCATTCAAATGCAAACATACGTTCAAGTTTTTAAATCAGCAATAATTTTGAAAAAGTGATGAATTTTCCTATTTTGAAAAGACACCGTAGAACATCTTACTATTCGAAAGTTAAAAATTGACATGACAAATTCGTTCACAATAAGTTTTAGAGCGGTCGTCAACATGGCGTTGACGTTTGCAACCTTAGAGTGCTACGAAAATCCTTTTTTATTTTTTCATTTCTTATTTTTACTATCTAAACTTTTATTTTGTAGTTTTAGGTTATGGATCCTTAATGAGGATCATCAAAAATATTTTTGTGAGCTTTGTCGTTAAAATGTGCCAAAAATTGGGGCAACACGAAAACAAAAAGAGTTTCGTTGCATTCTAACGAGGCGAACTTCAATACCATATGGGGTGGCAAACTTTTAGCAGGGCTTGCAATGCTAGCAGCTATCTTGATGGCTTTTCAAGTTTTCTTGGAGAAAAAAAATATTGCGAATTTTTGTGATAAGTAGATTAGCCAGTATAAATTGAGCATACTGGAAAAAAAAATGAAAATTCCATTTTCAAAACATTAACACAGCCCGAGTTAGGTAACATCCGACTTACGTAAATTCGCAGATACCAAAAAATCTCGAAACTATTAACATACACATTCGGAGAACCCTTTGTACGTATAAATCAATCATGCGCCGCTGGCGCCATCTCTACCTTGACCCGACTAAGCCCAACTCAACCCTTACATGAATTAAAATGTTTAGAGAAAAACTTGAGCCGATGTGATCTTTTTTTTTAATTTAGGAATTCAGAAAAACAGTTGTCAACTTTAACCCTCACACTGAAAAAAAAATTCGTTCATCCATCCAAAATTCAGTTGGTTTAACAGAATTGTATTGTTAAATACATTCAACTTGATTTTTGATTGGCATAACAAAACAGTATAGTTGGGCAGTAACCAAACATACATTTAAACTATCTGCTTATTTAGCATGTCTGAGCAACTGTTAAAACAAAAAAATTTCGAGACAATAAAAATGCATTTTGCACACTCAACGATTCTTTTTTATCAGTGCAGATTTAGCTCAAAATTAGAAACATAGAAAAAATCTAAATTTAAGCTCAATGTTCAAAACTTTAAAAGAAATAGAAGCAAACTTATCCTTTTTTTTAATTTAGAAATTGATTCAAAATCAGTTTATTTCTGACACGTTTCTTCAATCTCTTCTTTTACATTCTTTGATGTAGTATTTTGTCATAATGTTATTGTTTATATGAGCGTCAATACTGCTGCACGATGTTTCTTCTTTTATAAAATAATATTTGCATTAATTTACCAATTCGGCTTACGTAAAAGTCTTGTCATGTAAAGATTTACGGAACGCATTACTTACGTAACCTGAAAAACTTTTTTCCTGCATCCCGTAATCAGGAAAAAAATGGTCAAAGCTGAATTTCAATGTGGATGGATGAAATTTAATTCTATTGGAGAATTTTTTTTAGCGTTTCGTATTCGAAATTTAATTACAATATTAATTCTGCTGACCTAAAGATGAAACTTTGATGTTCATCCAGAATATTCAATTTATACTGGTATATAGTACTCATCACAAAAATACGCTATATTTTTTGTAACAGCATTTAAAAAAGCATTGACTATCATATTTCTCGGTTGCCAATCCTACACGCCAGAGCTATAATATTGAAGTTTACATCGTTGGAATGCAACAATGTTTTTTTTTTCATAATTGCATTTTCTCATTTTTATTATAAAACAAAATAGTTTTTCTGCAGATTCAGATTGTACAATTCCAAACAAAAATCCTCAAAAGTGTTTTAGTGATTTTTGTGGCTAAAAACTGACGATAAAAATATAAGAAAAAAAATTAGGTATGTGGATTGGAGAAAATGGTGGGAAATGTAAAAAGGGGAAATCCCTGTGCGTGGAAGCTACAATTAGCGAAGCGTTCACCGTAGCAGATACAATAAAAATAAAAATAAAAAAAATTCACTGCATTCCAACGATGCAAAATTCAATGTTATTCAGAACTTTGAAAAACGCATGACCCCCTTATAACTGTTACTCACAATATATCGTTATGTGCGGATGTTTAGCTTGCGTAGTCTCGTGCATATGTATATTCGCGCACGCGCTTCTTATTGCCTGCAGTTTCCACGGCCCTTAACGATGGCCGTCTACCACCATCCAGACGCGATCTTTTTCCCGATACTTTCGTACTTCATGTATACACTGATACATGTGCCTGTCTATTTTTGCGTGTACTGGAAACATGTTTCCCCCAATACACCACACCGGAGGGTGTTTTACGGTGCACTCTCGCGGCGGGTATTATGCACGAGGTGGTATTGTTACCATAGAACGTTCGACGCGCGTTGTAACCGAATCTCTCTCGTTCGTTTACCTGATATCAATAATAGATTATTCACTCGTTACAATAATAATACTCGCGAATATTCATCTCCGTGTATCGCCGCATCGCGATTGAGCGATTAAACTTGACACATTCTAGGCGTCGACGCTCAGTGGCTCAATCGGCGCCCTCTCAGGTGCGTGTAACACGCGCACGAACCGAAATCCGGTCACGTTACACCTATCGAGGAAAAAAAGAGGTGTACACCGTGTGGTTAGAAAAGTGACGTCCGAAAAGAAAATCAAGCTGTGCAAAAATTGTCGTAAAGATCCAATAACAGTTTCAAACAAATTAGATTAATATACAAAATGAGTTGATTTAAAAAAGTATAAATCTTATCTTAAAAAAGGATAAGTACCTTAAGGCGTTACCCCCACTTGTAGCGCAAAAAAGGCCTTTTTCATGAATTTTTTTAAAGAAAACTACAAAACTTTTTTAATCGATCGATATACCATCTTAAAGAACACATCTTAAAGAACTTTCAGTAATTTTTTTATTGAAAAATATTACATTGTTTAGTGGCAAATAGCCGTCAATGAAATAATGTTTTTATATACACGGTTTGCGGTGACCAACATTGCGGCGAAGTGGATCATCTGAAAAAAAAAAAAAAAATGCGGATGGATTTAGTCAAATATAAGTATAAACTAGTCTTTAATCGAAGGATTTTAAAAAATATTCATTTTTCACAAAATGGCGGACAGTCAATGTTAATGGTTCGATTTTAACGAAAAAAAACGGCCGTATTTTGGCTATAAAACGGCCATTTTTTTTCGAAAAAAAAATCGAACGATTAAAGACTACATTTTTATGTATTAAATAAGCCTGCAAAATTTCAAGAAGATCGGTTCATTAGTGTTCGAGTAATCTTGGTCACCGACTTCAGAAATGCCATTTTGAGAAAAACGCGTTTAAAGTTTCAATTTCAGCTTACACGAAGAACGGATTCTTCTCTTTCAACGCTCATCTCTCAGTCAATTTTGTTCGGATCGACATGAAAATTTCAGGACATATTCTCACATACTTCAAAAAAAGCAATAAAAAAAATCGATTTTTTCAAAATCGCAAGTGGGGGTAACCCTTTAATGTTTTCAACAGCAATTGAACGTCATTTAGACTAGTATACGATTTTTTTTTTTTCATTTTAACTTTGGTGCGTGATCCTCTCAAACCTTTTTTTTTTATTTTTTATCAAAACCCAAAGCATTTACGTGAGCCCTTAATTGTTTATTTATCTATTGCTCAACAATGCACTCCATAACTCGGGTAAAAAAAATCGCGTGCAAACACACATAAAAGAGAAAAATTTGTAAAAGTATGTCTCGAAAAGTGAAAAAGGTCGTAGAACATAAATGGGGATGATTCAGTTAGGTATTGGATACGAGGCATCTAGATTTACTTTTTGAACGTCACTTTTCGGGCCACCCTGTATACTCGTGTATATTATTCTTACAAAGTCACTCGAGGCAAACATTTTTTTTAGATAATCCTCGGAGTATTCTTTCGATCCATGATTTCAGCCGTGTACGAGCGTATCATTCGACAAGTTCAAACAATCAGATAACGAATCACGAATCGTGATCAAAATGTATTATTACCGTGGTGATAATGTTGTAATATCGCGCTGATAAATCGTTCTGGCCGAGGTGAATCTCTATGCGCATTCGTACACATATACACGTAGGGATGCATACACGATCTACAAAGTCGAATATCATCGACGTTACGAGAGAGCTCTGTGTCTCGCTTGCTCATCGATTTGTCAATATGCGTAGGTGTACCTCGATATCTGCACTTCGGGATCCGATCAATATATACATTTAACACTGTGTGCATGTGTGCGCGAGTGGTAAAGCCCTGTCTGATCTGTTCACTGGTAGCCTCCTGCCCTCGAGGTTTATATCTCGTTAACGCACTGACCGACGAGCGTACACAAGCCTCGCACACAAACTTGCGCGATTGTACGCGCGTGAGCTGGAACGTAGGTTTATCGTATACTTGTGTGTTGTATGTGAGACCGAGCTCGGAGGGGAATGGAGAAAGATATGCGAGGCTGTCGATTGATATTCCACAAGCGCCGCAAGGCTTATATACCAGACACCTAGTTGTTACGGTGATACAATTCCAATCACGTAATTCCATGATTAGAAGTTTCCCCTCCGGAAACATCTGTTATGCCCTATCTACCTGTTTATTATATTTGAGGAAGGTACGAGCCGCTTCGTCGGCAAGGTAAACTTCACAAGGTTCTCCTCAAAGGAGGACACCACTGTGAGGCCCCGAAAAAGCTCGTTTTTTTTCCAAATTGTTTTTGTCCGCTGGATTATTTAGTTGGCATTTGGAAAAAAGTATGTTATTAACCCCTCCTTGATCCACTTATACTTGGCCACGACTGTGACACACTGGGCCAATTTGAAAGGCCGAAAAATCTTGTCTCTTTAAATTGCTTAAATCGATAGATAAAATATTCAAGAATATATTTACGAAGTTACAGAGGCCAATTGTAAATATTTTCGAAGATACAAGGCCAAAAGCAGAGAAGCGATTGATATTTGATATTGATATTTTCTCCTATTGTAAACTTTGATGCGCGTTTTCTCCAGTTTTCATTTCCACGATTTTTCCAAATTGACAGGTGTAATAGAAAAAAAAAAAATACTCAACGACTTATTGAATCAAACCAAAGTTTATTTTCTTCAATATGGAAATCTTTTCTAAGTGAATTTAAAAAGTCGTTTGGATTAATTTTTATAACACATTAAAGTGTTTTTTCAAACATCTTTTTTATAACCTGAGAAGAGTTATATCACTATTTTTTGAGCTGTTTCATAATCCATCTAGAAGAAAAAAATATAACAATTGCACATTTTATTGGTTCCTTTGGTTCAGTCAAGAATTACGAGCTGCGTCTTTCCCGCCAATTGGGGACTGCAGTTGCAAGACGCACATGGAATAGGCCAATAAATCTTCAGTCATTTATTGTTTCATGTTGAAACATTTATTTCATACATTTCAAATATATATGAAGAGGTACCTCAATATTTGCTGGGCTCACTTGTTTTTTTCCCTTCTAAAAAAATTCCCGAAAAACACTTTTTTTGGACCTTCTAATTCCGGATTTCGCCTTAACAACCCAAGAGTCGATTTTTATTGGAAAAAATCCGGAGTACACTTTACACATTTCTTCATATATCGGCATAATTTGAATTCGGTAAGTATAAAATTTAATTGTTGTAAAAAATTATTCAAGACTTTCAATTTTGCGAAAGTGAGCATTTTATTTCAAATTCGTCCGGGTCAAAATGACCCGGTGTGTAAAGGAACGGTTAAGCATACCTTGAACTCAACTTGGATGAACTTTTATAAATAAAAGTTCTAAATTATCAACGTTATTGAGGTGTCATAGAGCCTCTGTGTAAAAAATCTGGTCCAACAGCCGGAACAATAACTTTTCAATGATTGATCCGAATAATAAAAATGTTTTATAATCTCTATAAATGTAGTTCTCGGTGTAAGTAGGCGGTGTTCGAAAAAATCATTCGCAAAATGGCTGGCGTTGAAAAAAAAAAGTAATTTTGGCGCAATTTTTACTTATATTCGAGGCCTTAAAAAATACTAAATTGGACAAAACGCCTACGTACAACTATAGCTACTGCAATTACGGAAATTTTAGTTTTTTAAATTGCAAATCGGACAATTATTGCTAGGGTT
>OZ023313.1:59397261-59446709 GCA_964007375.1 Ophion obscuratus
TAAATCTTCACTGTAGTACTTGTCGACGAAAAAAGTCGTTATTGGCAAATAATTTTTGAGAAACAATAGGTTCACGTAATCGGTAATTATGTTATCTAAAAGTGTGCGAAATTTTTAAATAATCGATTAAGGTAGTTCCTCGGCGAAAATCTGAACTAAAAGTTTACATACCATGTTCATTTTTAGAAGATTGATAATTGGTTTAATTAGTAATAAATAACATTAAAAACTACGCAACACTGACGCGGTACTAGTGGATAATACGATGGATATCATTTATTGCCGTAAAATATATTTTACATTGTGTTTTTGATCTACCATTGCGAGTAAACTTTTTACCGGAACTGTCCAGGCTTTGCCCCAATTGTTTTTTTTCCAGGCTTCGCCAGGCTTTGCACCAAAATTGTGAGGGCTTCTCATGGTTATATCTTGGACACTAGATGGTGAATCATTCTCACGTTTTTCTTCACATTATTCGTGATATCTTACTCTAGCTTATCCTCGTTTTTTTTAATCAATTTCTTAATTTTAGTTTTGACGGTAGAATTAATGATGCTCTGTTTGCCCATCACAACGCGTTTGTTACGTGTAAACCGAGCCAACTTTAAGTGTAAATATCTCAGGTTTGGGGCGGTCAAACTTATTCAAATTGCGCCGATGTTTGGATAATGTATTAAATAACATTTATGTCAAATTTCAACAATTTCTTAACGCGGTCCTCTAGTTTCTCGGCTGTTTTTGTACGGCTCTTTCAATAATTTTTTACGGGTAAAGCATCGAAATAATCAATCTCATTGTTTTTGCATAATCTTTATTAGCATTTAAATAAGCTTTACAAATTTTTTAAAGTCAAAATATATAATAGAATAAACGTTATAGTGGCCGACAGGAAGACATCAAGTAAAAGAGGTGCTTGACGGTGACCAAGATTGCGGCTGTTCTGCTTATCTGAAATAAAAAAACCAAACGGCATTTTAATCTTCATATTTAAGACTAGCGATTGAACTAGAGTGAATTCTAAATTACAAAAATTGACTTTTTTTATATACTTTTGAAAATTACATTCTATTTTTTACTCATTTTTTCTTAAGTTTTTCGCTCGTACAAAAAAAAAACTATCGAAGCAATCATGATAATCCTAGTTCAATCGCTGGCTTATAACATATTAAAGATGCTGTATAAATTTGAACAAGATCGGTGCAGTAGTTTCTGCAATGTCGTGGTCACCGTTTCGAAAAATGGTGTTTCGAGAAAAACGCGTTTGAAAGTTCGCGCATGTGATTCATACTAAAAATTTCATCTCACCGTCAATCTGCTATGCCTGGACCATACAATAGACCTTCCTCTTCTTCTTGGAAGTCACGCAGAGCTGCTCCGTCTTCCCTTTGCGCGATTCGGGCCTGTTTTACAACATCACTCGTGCGCCTTTCTGAACGGTCGATCCGAGAGCTATCACGATGTTGAACACATTCTTCAGCTTGTGGGCCGATTTTCACTCCCATGGTGTTTCCAAGGTCTTCAGGATAGATTTGAATCCTTCGTTGAAGATTACGACAGCGAGAAACGTGGCGATTTCAACCACTTTTGGCCCAGAATTGGAGGTGCTTCGGAGCAAAAGTCCAGATTAACGAATTGAGCGACTCGTTATTATTTTGAGTTTCCGCTCCCAGGCATCTGCTTAACAATTCTTCTTTGGATAAATCATCATAAATTGGCTTTATAACTTTTTGAACTGCTTCAGAAAGAGGCGGTTTATTGTGTTCGAATTGCTCAGCCTCTCCGAGAAACTCAGCTCTGCGCCATTTGCACCAACTAGATTCGCCTGCAGGACAATTTTGAGGCTGTGGATTACTGTCTGTGGAAATCTTGTGAAAGAATGTTGCCCAAATTTCCTTTCTCATTTCCTCGATAGAATCTGGATGTCTCCGAATAGCTAATCCATAATACGTTGTCATCTCACCATCCAATTTATCAGTGAGTTTTCCTGCACCTTTCCCACCAATGCCTTTATTAGATTTTTTTGCATTTCGGAGCCGAGTCCCCATCCTCTTTTCAACGTGTCCAACACACACTTTTTTTACAACAACAACATCTTCTCCATATGGTTCTGCCTTCAAAATACCGTTGAATGTCTTGCTGCCGCCGTTCGGCTTCGGAGCAGCTCGACGCGCGCTCCGTATACCTGCTCCGTTCCAGGGCCGTAACTTGTGAACCACTTCGAATATCGAAAAATCCTTTGGCACACATTTTCTACACATGTTGTAAATGTGATTTATGAAAGAAAAAAATCGATTTTTTCGACCCGAGAAACTAGAGGACCGCCTTAATTCAACTCTTCTCTGGAGGGACTACCTTAAATAGTTTTTGAGCTGTCTTGTACAAGATCTGCGAAAAAAATGGTGAAATCTTCATAACACCTTCAAATGTCATGGAAAAATCGAAATATTTGTCAAACCTTTTGTGACTAAATGATCTACCGATTAATGGTGATTCCGAAGCGATAAAGGAGACCCTCGGCTTCCTCGTAGAGTTAATTTTCCACCATAAACTCTTCTTTACATTATAGAGGGATCTTCCCCCTTAAGATGGGAGATCGCCGATGCTGCACATTCATCACGTGACCACTAGTCCACTAGTCCGTGTTCATTCGCGCTTTTATTTTCTTCGTCTTTCGACTGATAAATTTCTTTTGTACCACTAGTTCTCTCTCTTTCTCTCGCTCTACGCTTTATCTCGTGGGGTTGGCTATCTCGTGTGGGATAAACGCGTTCATGTACACCGCACGGACACATATTCTTCGGCTCTACAACTCTCTCTCTCTCTCTCTCTCTCCCCTGTTCCTCCCTCCCTCCAACCCTTCAGTAGCCGCCGACCGAGAAATAAACAACGAAACGCCAGACCGCTAACCCACGTTTTATGGGCCAACTCCGCTCTCGCAATGCGAAGCCCTACCGCCCCCACCTCTGCTCTTCCCCTCTTTCTGGCGCAACGTATGTAACTACCCTTCATACACTCTTGTACCCATAATAATCTCTGCATACCTGTGTATACTTTATATACACAGGTATATAAAGTATGAGCCGCGGGTGCGTATCGTTCGTGCGGCTCGGCTTTTTATTCATTTTTCCTATATACGGGTATATGCGCCACTGGCGCCTGCCGAGAATTAATACACTCGCGGGCGTACTATACTGCATACTCGAAGAACGTGCACTCTCGCCCTCTCTCTTCGACAACGTCGATAAAGCATTCCTCGTCCTCCCTTGCACTTCGTTAAACGATGAATTTTTAATAACGTGTGCTGTCGATAGTCGAGTATACCTTGAATACGTTTTCGCGTACACGTGTGCAATGCGAAAGCTGCTTTTCATTGATACACCGTTGGTCGCTTCGTGATGGACATACAGGATTTTACAGAATTCGTCGTATGGATAGGTAGGCGTTTGGCATTCGAAAGAGGGATCAATTTGTCGTTGATAATGGAGCAGCAAGGAGCCTGAGGATTGGCATACATTGCGGGCCGATGCACATCGCAGTTTGAGCGTAAACGCATTTGAGACTACGATGCACGGAATTATTGATCGCACTTTTGTAGCTTTGTCTTTATGTGGCTGAGTAGAAAGTGGAAATGATCACCGAAGACTCGATTCTTGGCGTTGCCAATTGTCAATTCCGGATATTTGAGAAAGTAATCGTGGCAGCGTTCCTATTCACATAACCAAGGATAAGCATCCTTCAGCCTTCTTCAGGGAATATTTACCACAATGACAGATATTCCCTCAGCATTGTTTTCTAATCCTATCAGCGCGAGTTAATCCTGAAAAAAAACTAATGTACAGACAGCCACTACGATTCGCTAATAATAGGAAGATCATTGTGTCAATATCATAGTTGGCTTTAGAGTCGATAAACTATCGTTGGCAGAAAAACGTAATGGCTCCTAGAACACTAGGTATTATCACAACTACGTATCGTTCACCGAATATTTATGAGAGTCATGATTAAAAGCTATTACTTTTTTTTTTCGTTCTTGCTCAAGTGAGGGTTGATAACTGCACGATAATAAACGATGATTGAGTGCAGGCGATAGATTGAATACTGTAGGCCAAAGAGACTGGGGGAAGCTGGGCAACGGGATGTCCCGATTATCGGTGAGAGGAAACAGGGGGTTGGAAACTACCGCGTTACACCTCGTCATTGTCTGCGTCACTTATCATCCCCTTCCCTCTCTTCTCTCTTATTCTACGTATCTATCTATCCATATATTCATCTATCTATCTATCTATCAATTCATCCATCTATCTATCTATCTATCTATCCATCTAGCTACCTATGTATCTATCTATGTATGCAACTAGCTATGTATCATTCATCTGTGTATTTATCTATCTATCCAGCTATCTACCTATCTAACTATCTATCGCGATGTCCCGATTATCGAAGGGAGGAACCCGGTTTGGAAACTACCGCGTTACACCTAACGCTTATCATTGACCGCGCCACTTCCCGAATAGAAATTTCTTAGGGTTAGCCTGATCAGGATCAGGCCCCGATCGGGGTGTGACACGGCTAACACCTATTACGGATATCCTGATCCGGCCCCGATCGGGCCAGAAGTATTTAGGCCTTAAATCAGGCTATACTAAAATGGTCCTACTAAGGCCGTCCCTGATAAGATCCTACTAAGGTTTTCCCCGATAGGGCCCTACCAAGGCTTGCTCTAATAGGCCCCTACTATGGTTTTCTCTGATGAGGCCATAAATAGGCTTGCCCTATAACTGCCTCAGCAGTCGATAGATGCACATAACCTCTTATTTTCCACATGGAATCTTCGATTTTACAGCATCGTAGGTTCGGAGTTTCGATGCATTCCTGAATTCTATTTTAAAAAAGGTACTATGGACTGTCACGACAAAAGAAGATTTCGGCAACTTTGCAAGGCGAAGAGAGAGAGAGAGAGAGAGAGAGAGAGAGAGAGAGAGAGAGAGAAGAGAGAGAGAGAGAAAGAGAGAGAGAGAGGAATTACACGCACACACACACACAAAACCACACACACACACAAGGTTAAGTTTCAAAAATCTATAGCATGTTATTCGATAAACCTCTTTAATTGTCACAATGATATTAACTAATGGATATACTTTATGTGATACAACAAATAATTATAGGAACTAATTTGGTCTTTCATGCCATATCTGGGACCAAGATGTTACAAGCACTTGGTAGCATAGGGGCGCGTGCCTAGCTTTGGGTAGGTACGAGGTTCGATTTTCATATAGGCGAAATATTTTCTTCGAACAAAAACATTTCAGCAGGCCAGGAAATGACGAATTATGATACAAATTCATTGTAGTGGAACTCTAGATTAAGTGGTTCATTCCATTTTGGATTTTTGAAAAATTATATGCATTTCTTTCTGACCAGGCAACCTGATAGGGGCCTGATCGGGCAACCAGGTCAGGCCCATATGGGATACAACGTTACATTACCTAGCAGGGCCCTTTCAGGCTGCCTCATTAGTACCCTACCAGGGCAGTCAGGCAACCTGATCGGGCCCTGATTTGGGTCCCATCAGAATTTCTACGCGGGTTATTATCCCCTTCCCTGCGTTCTCTCTTGTTCTATCTATCTATCTATCCATCTTTCTACCTATTTATCTGACTAGGTACAGTAGCGTAGCATGGGTTTTGCCGCCCGGGGCTAACCCTAAATTTGCCGCCCCCCCCCCTATCTTCGCAACTAAGTGCCGCCCCCCGCCGCCGTTCCACACCTGCGCCGCCCGGGGCCATGGCCCCCTCTGCCCCCCCCCCCCCAAGCTACACCACTGACTAGGTATCTATCTATCTAGCTATTTATCTATCTCGCTATTTACCTATCCGTCTATCTATCCATCATCCATCTATGTAGTTATCTATCTATCTATCTATTTGAGTATTCAAATAGCCATCTATGTCGCCAACTATTTACCAGTCCAAGTATCTATCTTTCTATGTATCAATCAATCTATCTATCCGGCTATCCATCTACGTATCTATCCATTCATCTATCTATCTGTCTTTCTCTCTTTGTTTTGGTGCATCGCGCGTGCATTCTAAACCGACTTTGCCGGCCTTGGTGCATCGTGCTGTTGCTACTCGAACTTGCAAAGGGGCGAGGAAACGTCCACACCCTTCTCGGCCTGAAGTAGCAGTGCTATAAGCATAAACCACGACCGGTAGCATCAGCACGGTGGACCGATGCCAAGGGGCACTATTAATTAACCTCTCTCCCTCCCTCCCTCTCTCTCTCTCTCTCTCTCTCTCTCTCTCTCTCTCTCTCTCTCTCTCGCTTCTCACCGGCCCATCTGGCTCCTTCCGGCCACACGCCCGGTTTGCGCGTATGCGCACCTCCGTATACACAAGGAAGCGCACTAAACGCGATCCCACGCGGCACCACCAGTGTATACCCTTAACAATCCCCTTGTACCCTTTTGGTTTCAATAGCCAGTAACTAAGTGGCAAGTTTCCGTACACTACGAACGGGTGCGGTCGTTGTGCGGCTTCGTCGATCTCCCATGTTGAACAGCGTTGGCGTGGTCCGATACTTGGATGGGCGACCGCTCAGCCGCGCACTGACTTCGTGAACTCGATCAAGGGAAAATAGGTTTTTCCACAGTTTCCCTGTGCCCTCCTGTTAATGTGATAATACAATAGGGCGTTAGAGTGATCATCGGTGTTGCGATCGGAAGAAGAGTCGCCGAAAAAACGTACGAAGTTATAAATCAGGACATGATTGTCCAGTCCCATTTTTTCCTAACAATCGAGGAACTCGATAAAAAAAATCGATACGTCTCTCGTACCGCTAATTTTCTTGCACTGCAAAAACTAAGCGTGTTTGACGTGTGTTCGAAGGATGTAGAAATAACACAACATAAAGGCTAGACGCGCGTTGCCATGTTGATTCTACACACTTATGCATTTTGTGACGCGTAATGTGTTGCAATTACACGCGTAATGCGATAACATTACAGGCGTGAGTGTGCAATTTTTACGCATTAAATTATTACAGACCTTCGTAGCTGTCCCCATCAATAACGCGCTTATTCGAACGGTCATAAAGCGTGTAGAATCATCATACAAGACGCATATTTACCCACATTGGACTAAATGATACGCGTTGATAGCAACGCACGAGCAAAAACAACACGGCAAAAATCAACACGGTTCAATTGTGTAAATTGCGAGTTATTGATCATATGTTTTAAAAATCACCTCGGTTATGGCATCACGCGAAACTCATTAGTTTATTTGCCATCGATTCATTAACCGGTTAATTGAAGACCACATTAGGTCTCAACTTTTTGTTTCATTTATAGATCATTTTTGAGTCTGTCACGTGGAAGAACCTGTATGAGAACCTAGCCTGTGCGAAGACAAGAAAAACAGTGACACTTCTCATACATGCTACAGAGTAATATATAAGTACAGTTGAGTTCTATTAAAAAACGCATACATTTTGACGATAAAAAGCTTTTGTTATTCAATACATTATTCCGACGTATTCCACGTATATACAGTACTGCAAAAATAAGTGTGTTTTTACACACCTTGAGTGTGTAAATGGCTGTAGATACTTTTTACACGTTTTAACGTGTGTAAGAAAACAAAACAAGTAAATGTGTTGTTCGAACGCATCTATCCGTGTTATTTTTACACCGTTACTTTCACAACGTTAGAACGTAAAAAGTCTCCACAGGCATTTACGCATCTAAAGTGTGTAAAAACAACACATTTGTTTTTGCAGTGAGCCGTGTTTGAAGAATTTTTTCCCAACGTCAATTGCCGTTGGTTCAATTGACTTCGTGTATTTTTTTTAATTCGTTTGATTGATTGCGCAATCGTGGAACGTTCAATTAATCCAATCGATTATGTAAACCTCCGTTCGATTCATTTTTTTCGATCCATCATATCCGGCTCGATCCCGTGCAGAAATTTTGGCAGGGATACAGCTGGATTCTGACTTGTATCCCGGGCTCCCAGTCGGGATGTAGTCCGATATCGGATCAGATTCGAAGACTAAATATAAGATTCGTAAACTGGATTCCATTAGGGATCCAGAACCGGATCCTTTAATGACTCTAAATAGATTCCCCATGGAATCATTGAGGAATCTGGGAAGGATCACGGGTGAATACAGGATGAAATAAAATGTCAAAAATGGAATTATGACATGTTAAATTTATTATAATAATAAATAACATTTATAAATTTTTGGTGAATTAAACTATCAATAAAAAAAAAATTGTCCAAAGATTCAAATGGCAGATCGCGCTCATCGCGAGATTTTGATGTGAATTGAAAAAAATTCACATCAAAATCTGTGAATGCAAATGTATTGACAAGAAATTATAAATACAAAAAATTTCACAAAATTAGTTGTGAATTTTTTCGTATTTAAGACAAATTAAAATCAAATTCAAAATGATTAGATTAAAATTTGCGCCAAAAGTGAGTTCGTACGTATTTTGAGAGAAAACATTGCCTCGAGGCAAAGAAATTTTTGCACATAACTTTTTGTGCGAACATTTCTTTGCCTCAACACAATGTTTTCTCTCAAAATACGTTTACACTTGTGGTGTAAATTTTAATATAACTGTCGTGAATTCGATTTTTATTTCCTTCAACTTGAGGAAATTCACAACTCATTTTGTGATTTTTTTCATATTTATAATGTAATATTTGAAACTCACAACTTCTTTTGCAAAAATTTCTTTGCCTCGACGAAATGTTTTCTCTCGAAATACGTAAGAACTCACGGTTGGTGTAAATTTTAATCTAATCATTGTGAATTTGATTTTAATTTGTCTCAAATACATGTTTATATCCAGCGACATGTCGGTGGGTATAAACAGAGACTTATTCCCCAAAACCGGTATCCCGGTTAGAATCCAACTTGCATCAGTATCGGAATATGTACGACGACGATGGCATAATTTTGAAAATTTTGGCATCACGTGTATTTTCGGTATTACTATGTAATTCCTATCTATAGATAGGAATTTTATAGATAGGAATCTATCGACAGAAATTCTTATCTATAGATAGGAATTCCATAGTGATACAGAAAATACACGTGACGCCAAAATTTTCAAAATGATGCCATCGTCGTCGTACATATGCCGATACTGATGCAAGTTGGATTCTAACCGGGATACCGGTTTTGGGGAATCCATGACAAATCCTGATCGGGATTTGATCGGACATAGGGTATCCCGGTCAAAATTTCTGCACGGGATGTCATGCGATGAATCCTTTTTTGATTCAAAGTTCAGGCAATAGTACTGCAATACTTCGATAAACAAATACGCAACATCGTCGAGTACGCTCGACAATGTGTTTTTGTTGCCCTTCCCGCCGCTACCACTTCCCGCTCGTAAAATCAATTTTCACCACGCCGGTCGATTTTTTCCCCGCGGTGTAAATGACAATCCTTTTTACGAAATTGTTCTCGCCTCTCATCGACAATGAAACCAAACAAAGAAAGAGGCTGCCGATACACAATGGTACGCGTGTTTTCTTCTTCGTCTCGTCGCCTTTTTTTTTCTCTACCTTTCGCCATCTCCTCTCCGTCCTCTTTGTTTCTCGTTTCCCTTTTGCCTTATATCGTTTTTTTCGCCGTTCTCTGTCCTTTTTTCTCTCTATTATCCTTTTTTTTTCAACCTTTTTTTTCCTCCTGCGGCTTTCGCCGTTCCGCGCTTCGCCGAGCGTCTCTCGCGGTGGCTGGTCTGATAAAACGCTCTCTTTTCTCCCGTTCTCCCTTTTCCTCTTTGGCCTCTCTTTCTCGATCCATAGTCATGTCTCTATGCCCCTCTCTCACCGACTCTCTGGCTCTCTCGGGCGAGAGCTTTCGCTCCCGGTGTTGAGAGCACATAGCTCTACACCAATAGGTACGCGGAAAAAGTGACTTTGAGGAAGTTTGACTTCAAGCCCCGTTATGTGCCCATAATCGACGATACGTGGATAAAAATTTGAAACTTCGTTCTCAAAACAGCTGGAAACTAACTTTACATAGATGTTGATGTGTGTGTGTGTGCGTGCGTGCGTGCGTGCGTGCGTGCGTGTATGTGTGTGTGTGTGTGTGTGTGTGTGTGTGTGTGTGTGTGTATACATGGGTGTGTGCTAGTTCCGATGTCGTATTTAACGCGAAGGGAGGGTACGTCGAGAGCCAGACCGCGTTGGGAGCCTCGATATTTGCTGCCTCGCCGCAAGCATGTTACGTACATCGGATATACGCGGTGCAGAAAGGCGTAATCCACGTGCGCTCCGATACGCTAAGTTACGACGTTTCGGGCCCTTTTGTATGCATAAGGGACGATATGCACTCGTATAATCCGTCAGCGAGTCTGGAATGACACGCTAGTCGCGTATATACGAGTACATGTTCCGCGATCCCGCAAATATATGCGCGGAGAAAAGATAGATCTGTACGACGAGCGAGAGAGGCGGAGGAGAGAGAGAGAGAGAGAGAGAGAGAGAGAGAGAGAGAGAGAGAGAGAGAGAGAGAGAATGCGCGAGCCACCGGCAACAATAACTATGATAATAATGAACTGCGGGGGTGCAGACTCGGGGGGGGGGGGTGACATTGCCCCCTCTTTCTACCTAGGTCTTTCTTCATCTCTTTTTTCTTCTATCTCCGTCTCTCAACGTATCTATGACTATCTCTCTCTCTCTCTCTCTCTCTCTCTCTCTCTTGTATCTGCGCGTGCGCGTATTTGCAAACCAAAGGATTTCCCGGTGTGCGCCCGCAGTCAGCGCTACCGCATGCTCTGCCGTAATTAGATTCACTCACTGGGTAGACCGCGCTCGCCCGAGCGCCTCCGTTCTCTTCACGATGTACACACCAATCGCGAGGGACGAGAGGGCAACATAGAGAGGGAGAGAGAGAGAGAGAGGAGTTGCGAGATTTGTTTAAAGTATTTAACGCCATTAGAGCGATCCTACACGGTTGGTCCTCGTGTGTACCAAATAAATAAGAGGCAGAGTCAATTTCAGAAGCAAGGTATTACGAATTTCGCAAATATGAACGTTACATGATATTACTCGGTTTTAAATTATTCATCTTTGGGGTTGGCATTCCCGAAATATAACATGGAGCGTGTACACAAACACACACATACAAACATATATATGTATATATGTGTGTGAGTTCGTGTGTGTGTGTGCGTGTGTGTGTGTATGCATGTATATATGACACTTGTCGGGGCGGACATTCCGCGAACGATGAGTCTACGTTCTATTTCGATCCTACGTGCTGGCTAAATACGGCGATTCTCCATACCCCCCGACACAGCGCGCTTTGTTTTCGCTCTTATAGCGAATGCGAGCGCGCCGTTGCACCGAGCAAATAAATTTCACTGTGATAGATTAATCAATTCGTGTATACATTTGAATGATATTCAATTATTTTTCATTCCCTTGCGGCTTTTTAGCGGCCTGCCAGGCAGCTCTCAATTATATATATATATATATATATATATATATATATATATATATATATATATATGTATATATATATATGTATCACATACGCTATATTTTTTTTCGAAGTGGACTTCAAAAAAGGTAATTCTTTAGATAAGTCACTTTTCCGAAAAATGAATCTAACATTATTATTTTGCTATTTTCTCATTTATTAGGTTATAAATGATGATATTCAGTCGGGAGAAGGTGAAATTCACCCCCCCCCCCCCCCATAAAAGGTTTTGAAGTTCACGGAAACACGTGATTTTTTAACACTTCGACGCCTACTTTGGGTTTGTTTGAGTTTTTGGAAAATTCGAAATAATTTTTAACGATTTTTTTGCTCGTACAATATTTGTTAATGAAAAATTGCAGCTTTCCCCGACTGAATATCATAATTTATAACCCAACAAATGAGAAAAAAGCAGCAAAAAAAATGTTTGATCATTTTTCGGAATAGTCATTTATCTAAAGAAATGCCAAAAAATATAGCGTATTTTTGTAACGAGTAGTATTTGCCGCAAAAATTGAGCATCCTGGAAAAAAATCAAAACTCCATTTTCAGTGCATCAAAATAAAAATAATTAAATCAGGAGTACAAAACGCTCCGGAAAAACTTTTGTGTGCATTCCGTCGTCGAGAAAAAAAAACTTAGCGAAGATGCATTTTAAAGTACATAAATCGAATTCAATGAAATTAAAAAAAAAACTTTTTTAAGAGTGTTTCGTATTCGGAAGTTTGTTATTTTCATTATGCTGAACCGAAAATGGAATTTTGATTTTTTTTTCAGAATGCTCTACCTGTTCTGGTCAATAATACGTGTCACAGAACCGCGATCGCAAGATCTTCACGTTAGTTAAAAAAAAACACATGACCACCTTATAATTGTCACGCTGTATATGCAGTCACAGGATATTTTATCTCCGTTAATTGGGGCGCGTAGTGTGGGTATGGTTTTCGGCGGATGCGACTGTAGACGGAAATATCTCTTTGAATTAAATATAGGTTTTTATCGGGACGTTCTGATTAACTAATTTGCCTGATGGTGCTCTTACTTTGGCAGAGCTTTATTGTACTGAAGCAAAAATTCTGATACGTTCGAAGTGAGGAAAGAGAGTTTCTTTTCTCCGAATAATTGAATTGAAGAAAAGGCTTTCTGCTGGAATGATTTTCTTTCGACCGAACAAAATATATCTAGGCTATGAAAAACACTCGATCTTGTTTGGGAGATCTTCGGGGATTGACAATCTAAATTGGCAGGAAAAAGGCATTTGTACAATATTAATAATGAAGGAAATGAAAAGAGTGTTGTCTTCGCATTGCAATGATACTTTCACACCTTGATAAATCCAATTTGATTCGTAAGCGTATTCTAGTCCGAAAGAGTGACGGATTTTGCGATAATAAAGATCAGGCCTCTCGGAGTATAAATTATACAGGCTCGTCGATAATTCTCTGATATTCTTAGTCTTAAAGTTTGCATCCTTGGAGCGCACCGAAAAATATTATATTTTCTTTTTTTTTCCATTTTTTTATCACTCAAAATAGTTTGTTTATAAATTTAGATTGTAAAGCTTTAAAAAAATCGTTCGAAGGAACGTTTGAGTTATTCTCGTACAATAAAAGGCAGAAAAAATTTGGTTCATACAAGTCAATGATTAAAAATTCTCGTTGCATTCCGGCGATGCAAACTTCAACATTATAATTGTTTGGCCAAATAGTATTGGAATCCGTTTGGCAGTTAGAAACATAATATTGGGATTTGTTTGGAAGTTAGAGAAATAATATTTCAATTTTTTATGATATTGAAGTTTACATCGTTGGAATGCAACAAAACAAATTATTGCCGTAATGACAATTTTTTTTTCTGGCATTTTTCGGCTCAAAAAATCATATAAACGTTTTTGAGAATCCTCATATTAGGGACGTGTAACCTAAAACTGCAAAAAAGATTTTCGATATCAACATATGTAATGCAATTTAAAATCACAGAAGATTTTTCGTTGCATTGAGGGAGAGAGGGAGAGAGGGAGAGAGGGAGAGAGGGAGAGAGGGGGAGAGGGAGAGAGGGGGAGAGAGAGGGGGGGGCGGGAGGGAGGGGGAGAGAGAGAGAGAGAGAAGGGGGGGCGAGAGGAAGACTCAGAGTAGCGATGTAGCGATAATAAAGCCGAGACTCGCGACGGTCAATGTCCTCAACCTTCGCAACCCCCGTCAAGCCTGACGAGATTCCCGAGGGCGACGAGGCCACTGTACGAAAAAAAAAAGACATTTGATACCTACCACCTAAATACACATATATGTCTGTGTACACGTATGTACATACAGATACCCGCGAGTTAGCGTGATCGAGGGCAACCCGCCGTTTTTTCACCCTGTCTTTTTTCTTCGTATAAAATACCTCGTCGCCGATCTTTCCCACATTTATCTCTGACGTATACCTATAAGCATCACCTTTTCCTCTTTTTTTTTCGCCGCGGCACCATATATACGCACAGACGTCTGGCGCGTCTACGAGGGTGGAAGGGTAGGCGGGGGAGGGACGTGGCCAATACACGAAAGAGACTCTCGCGACTCGCGGATCGAAGCGGGTGCTCTGGTGGACGTTATAAGCGCAAAGGACTGCGAACTCGACTGTGCGAAGGAGCAGTGGGAGAGGGGCGGGGGGAGAGAGCTTGGTACACGGCGAGAGAAAAGGGGACTGGGAAATCGAGCGTCAGACAGACAGAAAGTGAGAGAGCAAGGAGGAGCACAAGAGAGAAACATTTTCCCTCGACAGACCCTCTCGCCACCCACACTCGCGGCAGGAATAAAGTTGCGTTAGTTTGGGTGTAAACGGGTGAAATGAGAAGCACACCGGTGGGCAGAAGAAGGTGCGCGCGCTGAGGAGGAGCGAGGCCAAAGAAGTTGGTCGCGCGTAGCTCTGATGGAAAAAAGACGCGATAAACGACGGGGAGGGAGAAAAGTGAGAGGGTGGGGAAATAAGGGTTGAAAACAGTACGGAGAAAGAATAAGAGAGATCTCGGGGTTGCGAGGGGATGCTCGCTGCACAGATACGAAAATGCCGGTACAGTCGCCGGTGGAAAAGCGAGAAAGAGCAAAGAGTGTACTGCGCGTTGGTTAACGAAGGAAACGGGGATAGCTCGACGGAATTTACGGCGGGGGTGGGGACGACGAGGAAGAAGCTCTCTGGGCAACAGGCACGATCCAAGGGTGGAAATGAATCGCGAATGAGTGGATAGCTCTATGGATAGAAATGATTGTCCACATTTCCCTCTCTCCTTTTCTCTTTTCTTTTTCATTCTTTACTTTCTCACTCCATTCTCGTTCTTCGGCTTTTTTTTTTTGATTATCCTCGAGCCACGCGAATGATTAGAAAGCTCTCGTCACTTTGAGACTTCATTTTCCATGCTCGCCTCTCATCATCGCGCGAATCCTTATTTTTCACGATACTTCTCGCACAAACGAGGCGATAGACCGAGTGGAAACGCGCGGCGAGCACGCCGACATTATTGTCGCTCGCTTTGTTCAGATGTCTCGCTATACATGGAACTCGCTATTCGTTATCCTCTTTTGTTTTTTAATTATTATTTTTTTTTCTTTCGCTCGACGGCGCCTCCATTATCCCGATCGTGTGCCCCCTCGCGCCCCGGATCCTCATGCGTACTTGTTTTTCCAATGATTAATAAGCCGCCCAACACCTCCGGACGTCGACGACAATTACGGCACGCCTTATAATTTGCATTTTTTTGCGCGCAACACACGACGCTCGGGTTCCGCTTGCCGGGTTAATTAGTGAAGTTAAGCCGCGAAGTAGTTACGGCTCGATGATGGAGGCTGAGTATGGGTGAAAATAGTAGTTTCGCTTATGCACTCTAATTTTGGAATGGTTTTTTTTTCTATTTTTGTTATTCGGGCGTTTGCGGACTCCCATCCAGGTATTGGCCAAGGCGCGGGCTGCTGAGAATGTCCACTACTTCCGATATTTTTGGAATACTTGGGGATATAGAGTAGAGAACTTTAGCGTATATTCTTTATTCGTTACAGTATTGAATATGCAATTATATATATATATATATATGAGAAATACAATATCAAATGAACATAAAGGTAAATAACAATACAATATTAAATATATATCGTAATCCTCCGAAAAAACTTCACAAGAACTATCCGATAAAAAAATTGCGGTGCGCTTCTGTGCCGAGATTTGAACCTGGGACCTCTCGATTGCCGGTCGACTGCTCTGACCACTAAGCTACGCCAGCCCGCTTAACGCACCTTGCGCGGATAGCCTTCATATTCGCAACTCAACGACGCAATATATGGGTATTACCGTTCAACTCAATGTTCGAAATCAATGAGATTTTTATCTCAGGGAGGGGATTCTTATCCACGGTAATCAAGGATAATTCTGGTGTCGTATATAATATTATTGTTTGGGCCGTGGGCCCCAGTTGGGCGCCATTTGTAATCCGACGAAAAAAAACTCCACGAGAATCCGAGAAAAAAGTGTGTTGCGCTTCGGGGCCGGGATTCGAACCCTTTCGATTGCCGGTCGACTGCTCTGACCACTGAGCTATGCCAGCCCGCTTACCTCACCTTTCTCGGATAGTCTCGATATTCGAGACTATCGAACGAAAATCGTTGATTATAGATTTCCATAGTGAAATACCTCACTTCTGGTGTAAAAAAACACCTGATTTTTCAAGTTTTTTTTCCTACCCCTTGCCCTTCTGCGTGAAATCGAAAAGACCATTCGTGAGGTTTTTTAAATTCTGAACAAAGTTACATACGTTTTAGACTTCTTTTGTGAATTGTTCACCGAAGCTCAACTTTCGATATTTACAATTTTTCGGGTACAATATCGATTTTGGGATGATTATTCGACAGTTTGGAAGTCAAAGGAGTACTTTTTCGGTCACCACATACACACTACTCGAATTAAATTTAATCTGAAACCATATTTTTTAAGTTTTTTTTTTTTACTTTCAAGACTTACAAAGTACTTTTCCGACTTACAAACTGTTGAATAATCATCCCCAAAATCGAAATTCCACAAAAAATGGCCAATACCGGAAGAATCGAAATTTTGTCAGGACTTAAAAAATGGCCCGAGTGGAATTTTCGATTTTCGCAGCCACCGAGAGGCAAGAGGTGGGAGAAAAAATTTGAATAAAATTTTGCGTTTTTTCGACACCAGGAGTGGGATTTTCCACTATGGAGGTCTGGAATCAACGACGGTGAGGGAAAATAGTTGTCTGAAAAGGAACGTCACTCAAGTGTCCGCCTTCGAAGTTGTCGAAACTCAGATATGTGATAAAGCATTGAAAAGTATTAGACACGATTTTAAAGGGGGGGAACCACCGCTCGAAAAAAGGCGTCTCGGGGATGATTTTACAGTTTCACTACCAAGCAGTACACCGATCTGAATGAACCAAAAACAAAAGTTCTTCTAATGTGAAGCGATGAAAAATCCACTGTAGAAGTATTGCAAGAAAACGTATCTTAAGGGGTGACACGCATTTCTCGAAGGGGCTCTTACCGCCCTTAAAACCGTTCTTCCACCGATAAAACACCATGTGTCTGATAGTTTTCAATGCTTTGCTGCATATATGAGTTTCAACAAAATCGAAGGCGGACACTTAAGTGATGTTCCTTGTGAGTTGAGCTGAAATACCCCCTATACATATACCATTGTATTTTCACTTCACTTTATATTTATTCAATATTGTATATTGTATACCTCATATATATATTTTCAATTTTACATCGACTATTATAATTAATAAAGGATATCCATTATTAGTACAAGTTTTTCCTTTCGTTGATGGTTAGAAAAGTTGTTCAATACCATTTCCAACTCGTATCTTTGCACGACTGGACGTTTAACGCAAATGTTGCTTGTACTCTCGAAACAACTGCTGAGAGACTGATGGATGATATAAGCGAACAACAGAGAGAGAGAGAGAGAGAGAGAGAGAGAGAGAGAGAGAGAGAAAGAGAAAGATGGCGAGCGAGGGAGAGCAAAACGACGACTCTGTGAGAGCAAAGGAACATAGAGCGAAGCAAGCGTTTGCCAGAGCTCTGGGGAGTACCAACGATGCGAGGCACGTACGTTTTAAAATGTAAAGAAGGTGGAGAACTGCTGCTGGTGCTGCGAGAGCTAGATCCAACGTTTTATATCGGTATTGTTGGCGGGTGCATGAACAGCACACAAACGCGGAAGGGGGGTGGGGGGGTTGCCAACAACCCTACACATCCTGCACCCTCTACACACAAAATCCTCCAGACCAATCCCTCTTCTCTTCCCTTATATATACGATATTCCTCCATTTTTCTCGGCCTCTGCACTCTCGACCTCGCGCACCACCCATACCCGAGCTTTTTCGATAAAACGATTAAATTCCGTGTGCTCGTCCACGAGAAATAATTGCCCGTACGATTACAAAAAAGACGCGAATGGCTTCGTGCTCGCGTGAGTCCCGTATGAATACCAACGAATACGAACGAATAATAAGAAAATAAATTTTAGGTGCTCTAGTCGTCAATTCTGGTGTCTAAAATTCTGCAATTTCGGTGTCCAAAAGAGAAAATACACGTTTCAGATGTTTGAAGCATTGAAGGGAAACGAAAATTCTTTTTCAATTAATCGATTTCTCGTCCAAAGGACGTCAAAACTTGCAGGACACTCTGGCGTGACGTCTTCTCAAATGTTTTTCCACGCCGCTCTGTTCCGCCGCTCATTTCGTTACACGTTTTCTCGCGTTATTGGGCGGGACTGTATGATGTTGAAGTTTGCATCAGTGGAATGTAGCGAAATTTAGTTTTTCTCGTATTGCTCACATTTTTTCCGCCAATTTAGGGCACGAAAATTACCCAAATGATTTTTCTTGTCTCCACTTGAGATCCACGATCACAATCTACATAAAAAAGTATAGACCATGATAAAACTGGAGAAATTAAAAAAATAGTAGAGGACTTTCGTTGCATTCCAATGATGGAAACTTTGCTCGCATTATTGGACGAAGCTGTATGATGTTGAAGTTTGCATCGTTGGAATGCAACGAGATTTTATTTTTCTCCTATTGCTCACATTTTCTTCGCTGATCTAGGGCACGAAAATTACCCAACCGATTTTCCTTGTCTTTACTAGATACCCGTGACCTTAATCTATTAAAAAAATTGGTGATCTTGATAAAAATGAAAAAAATAGAAAAGAACTTTCGCTGCATACCAATGATGGAAACTTGAACGGCATCGAAACTCGATTCCGCGAGCCAAAGAAATCCCGAAAGATCACAAAATCCACAAAAATATTTGAGCCGACTGGACAAGGATGGCGGACCATTCGTTGGGCAGAGGGAACTGCAAATGCGATGCCCGCGATCTTATTACGTTGAAATAGTACCGCAAGCAAGTTTTTCAGAAGCGCTTGAAATACATCGGGAGGAGCTGGGGGGGGGGGGGGCTTTTCTCTTTTCTTTCATTCATGAACTCTCAGGCCGTGAATTTTCAAGCCTCCTTCTTTTCGCTCGTCCTGACTTTACTCGCTAATGAAACACTAATTGACGCTTTACTTTTCGGGAGGGGGGGAGTTGGAAAAGCCGCACAAAACGCTTCACGGGATATATATCACCAGCCATAACGTTTAGCCAGGAGCTAAATGCTCTTCATTCTCTGTCCATTTTCTCATTTCAACTTCTCCCTTCCCCCCCCTCTCTCTCTCTCTCTCTCTCTTCTTTCAACCATTCGCTGAGATATTGCGTCTCTCTCGTCACTCTCCTGTCTGGGGTATCTCTCGTTCGCCCCTTTCGTGATGCACACCTCACCACCTCCCGTCTTTCCCCTCCGCCACCTGCGCCACCTCCTCCAGTTCCTCTTCCTCCTCCCTCGGGACCTTGACTCGCGCGTGATTAATTACCGCTTGCGCGGCGTGCACGCCAGCCACCAGCCAGCTTCCTCGTGATCGAGCGGTGCACATGCAGGACTGCGGACAGCGTGTGGTCGTGAAACCTGCCGTGTGTGTTCGTCTCGGCGCGAGCCAACTTTATATACACGAGCACGGATCTCCAAGTGCATCTGTGCACACATCATTTATACATATATATATACAGGGTGATTTTTTTTATCTTGAGACTGCTAAATATCTCGAAAAATAAGCCTTATACGATAAAAATGTTCCAAATAAACCTTCAATAGTTTCCAAGGGGCAATTTAATCCTACAGAAATTAACCGCCTGCCGGCCCCCCTGGGGGTGGGGCGGAGGGGAACTTTGAAATCTTAAATGGGAACCCCTACTTTTCATTACAGATTCAAATTATACATAAAAAAATACGTAACTTTTGTCTGAACTTTTTTTTGTAATTCGGGATAGATGGCGCTGCACTCGGTGAAGATTGGGCAACCTTCCTTTTCTTCAAGGGACACCCCCTATGTTTCATTGCATAATGGAGCTACGTCGAAGAAAAGTAACTTTTGTCAGAAACATGTTTTTTTTTAAAATTATCGTAAATATCTACTATAATTTTGTATCCGTTCTGAGCTTTACCCAGGATTAAGGACGTGGACCTGATGGAAATTTAATCCCTTTGGGGTGCTTCATTATTGTGAGTCCCCTTGTCTCTCACCATTTAGCTCAATAAGTGTTCAAACTGATGACCTTCAACTTCGATGCATTTATTGATCCGTACTTCGAATGATTGTACACAACTGAAAAGTTTGTTCGTTTTAATGTTTGCGCAAGCATTTCTGATTCGTCCAATCATGTTTTCACGAGTTGTTGGCACTTGTTGATAAACTACAGTTTTTAAGAGACCCAACAAAAAAAAACTGGCGACGTAAGGTCTGGCGATCTGGCAGGCCAATGTATCGTTCCGCCTCTACCAATCCAGCGCCATCTATCCTGAATTAAAAAAAAAGTTTAGACAAAAGTTACGTGTTTTTTTAGTGTTTAACCGGAATCTGTAATGAAAAGTAGGGGTTCCCATTTAAGATTTCAAAGTTCCCCCCGCCCTAACCCCAGGAGGGGCGGCAGGCGGTAGGTTTCTTCGGGATTGAATTGCCCCTTGGAAACTATTGAAGGTTTATTTGGGACATTTTGGTCGTATACGGCTTATTTTTCTAGATATTTAGCAGTCTCATGATAAAAAAGTCACCCTGTATATATATGTCGTTGGGTAAAAATCCGAAAGTTGTGACTCACGTAATTTCCAAACGCGATCTTCATGAAGCGTTTGTTGGTTTTGATGCAGAAAGTGTCTGTTGATTTTTTTTAATGGGATTTTTGTAAATATATATGAATAAATATATATGAATATGAGTAAATATATATGAATAAATAAATAAAAGAAAAATCTTATTTTCAAATATATGTTTAGGGGATGTAGAGGCAACATGATAACGCTAACCTCGTATTCAAATAAAACAATACATATATGCGTTAGTCAACGTCAATTATTCTTTTAAACCAATCAACATTTATAATTCTATCAATTTGAAGAAGCAAAAAATTCAGTCTTTCTGAGTTTTTCGATACAATATATGGTTTCTATTAAACCTTTATTTTTCCCATCTTACACTGTATACGGGGTAAGATAAAACAGCGCTGGGAGAATGATGGAACACGAATTATTTGGATCTTGCGCACATAAAAGTGGTTTTATTCTCAATACCAGCAATTTGATAAGCCAATCGTCTAGGTTCTGCAGTATTTAGTCCGAATAATCTTGCTTCCATATAATATTTATCATTTTTAAGTTCTTTTTCTTCCCCTGGTAGAAACACCGGTTGAAGAGAAACTACAGGCTTTCTTCCCCCTTTTAAGGGGAAAAACAAAGTTTGTTAAAAAACAAAGGCTTTTTCTTCCCCTGGTAGAAACACCAGTTGAAGAGAAACTAAAGGTAGAAACACCGTTGAAGAGAAACTGAAGAAAAGAAACTCAAGTTTCATTTCACCTTTTCTAACGTCAATAGTTAATTGTACGTTGTAGAATATTGCGGCTTTGCGATAGCTTGTATTCATTTTGCCTCATTAGACGGTTAACGAATTAACAAAAAATCGTGCAATAAACTTGAAAATTCCTGACAAACCGTTCTTGTTATGTCAATTATTAGTGCTTTCATTATGTTTACCTACCTGTCTCTAATCAATATCAGAAACTGAAATGAACTGAAACGATGGTAAACTTGACCAAAAATTAGATCGTTTTGTCAAAAAATCGATACTTTTTCTCACTCGAGACGCGTGCTTCCACCACAGTTGATATTTTCATACTCATTCACTCCCATCAAACGGTAATGGGAGCACTGTGCTCGCGAACACTGTTTAGTAGCTAGGCTTCCGATTCATCTTACCCCGCGCATTCGCCTTGCCCTCAGTTCCCCTAGACATATATGTGTGTGTGTGTCTGTTGTTCGAGAATTCAACAATTGTTGAATTCTCGAAACAAATCAACGACGATGTTTCTCTCATTAACACTCATATGCAGAATATGAACGAAGGAAAAGTGAGAAATGTTGAAAATCGATAAAACGGTACACTGAAACAAAAAAATTGGAATTTCCGAAAAAATGTCTACATTGTGCAATAAAAAAATTCTTTTTCTTATCAAAAACATCTAGGATCATGTTTTAGACAATGAGGTTAGAAAAGATTTATACCAAATTTCATCAGAATCGGTCGATTAGTTTTTTAGCTATACGTCACGCCAGTTTTGACATGCAATTTAGAAGACCGTGTCATACTTCCGCCATTTTGTAAAATTAATTTAAAAAAACCGTGTAACAGACAAAAGTAGTAATACATCCTAGGACTAAAAAATGGTGAAGAAATGATGCCCTTAAAAAAAAATCATGACAATCGGCAAATGTTTTCCTCGCTCAAAGGTATCTCCCCCCTTAAGTGCGAATGAGGATACGACAGATGGAACAGGACCCCTTGAGCACTTGACGAGATCCGTCAACGCGAATCAGAAGAATCAGCCCTTGTCCACGGTCCCCTCATGTTGCACAATATTCTTCCACATCCGCTCAATGTGGATCCCTAGGTCAGGCGTTCGTAATCGTGAATCGGTGCATACGCGCTTGATGCGAATATGTCACGCGCGGACAGCGACCAATTGAGTTCGGACACCCTCTGACTGGTCTGAAACTTTTGATCGTCAAAGCTCTCGGATGATCGTGCTGTTGCTACGTCACCACACTGCCAAAAAAAAAATATTTAATTCAAATAGGCTTTTTTTTAATCGAATAGGTTTTTTCCTTCTCTCACGGCCTACTGCAAACTTATTTGTTTCGAAGATATTTTTTTATTTGTTTCTTATTCTTTTAAAATATTAAATATCTTCAATTGAATGGATTTGATTGAAATAAATCTTTAGTTGCTTACCATGTATACTATAAATGCAAGTGCACAAATGTAAGTATGCGTAAAATATTTCATAAATCCAAAATGAAATGAAACACTTAATTAAGAGTTTTACTACAACGATTTTTTATCGTAATTCCTCATTCCCTGACCTTCTGAACTGATTTTTTTTCGAAGATAATGTGTCACCTATATGGAATAGAACCTAGAACCTACCTACTCATAGCTACGCAGGCTGCCCCTATGCTACCGAGAACTTGTAACATCTTGGTTGTAGATATGTCATAAGAGACCAAATGAATTCCTATTATTATTTGTTGTATCACATAAACTATATCAATTAGTTAATATCATTGCGATGATTAGAGAGTTTTATTGAATCTCACGCTATAGATTTTTCAAACATAACCTATATATATATATATATATAATTCTTCTCTTTCCATCATCTCTACCCCCACTTCCCTTTGATATGTGTGTTGCAATAAAGACAGACCTGTAGTTCAATCAAATAGAAAAATGGTTCACCCAACGAAAATTGTATTTTATTTAAATTAAAAAAAATCAAATAAATCCACTTAGTGAATTCAACTAAATTGTTTTTTGAACAGATGAAACCGAATCACAGATTTATGAGGATTAGATTAAATATTTAGTTATTGGACGATATCAAATAGATTTTGATTTGAATAAATAAATATATTATTAATAAATAATTCCAATAATGGAATGCAATAGGAAAAATTTAAGTTCACGAAAAGTCTAGTTAATAAAATTTTTTAAAAATAAATATATATGCGTTTAGTTTATATCGATAGAATTTTTCTGTCAGCGCATTGGACTTGGACAGCGCATTGGATATTGGATTCACGCTTTTCTCGTGGCGAAAGCTGTCAAAATCAATTCCATTTTCCGACATTTGCAATGACAACGGTCATTCTTGCAGAGAATTTCGAACGAATCCCAGCTCAACGGAATTACGAATTTCTCGCCTGACAATATAGAAGGAATAAAATAAAACCTGGCGAAAGGAGAGCTTTAATGGCAATTCCATCTCCGGGATTTTACGACGAAAGTCGTCGAGAGCTCTTTAAACGGGGGAGCTCTTTACGCCGCATTGCCAGCGATCTCCGTTAGCGAGGTGTTCCCCGAGCTTATACGATCGCGGCTATTTCGAGCCTCGATACTGTACTTTACCGAGGATCACATTGGCACACAATTCAATCGCATGTAATTGAAACAAATGCAATATAGTAATTAGCGGTCGGTTGAATTTCTGGATTCGCCAATTATAGCCAGCTATGATTTCGGCAAATTAATTTAGTCCGTGAGTTTTCCGGACGCGAACGAACCCGAATAGTACAGTTCTTGCTGTCGCTGAAAAAACCCGGAATCGGAGAAAATTAGAAGGCTAATTTTTTTGACAAGTGATTTTGTAGGTCCATGGGTGCTAAATCCAAGTTTGCCTAAAAATCGGGGTGTAGGGTTCTTTTTTAGGGGATGAAAGGAGATGGGGGTGGATTAATGCTAAACTATAACCCTTACGAGGTCGGCGCCGTGAGACAAAATGTTCAGAAAAATCCGGGCTTTAGTTTTGTCCACAGCGCCGAAGTCGTGGAAGTTCATTTTGAGGGTGAAAAAGTGGGGTGAAATTTTGAAAAATCAGTTTTAATTCAATAACTCTTTAAAAAAAAAATCGTACACTTTTTGTTCAAATGAGAACGTTGTAGCCCTTGAAAAGACGCGTCGATCGAGTCTTCGATCATCACTCTCCTATAATATCTTCGCCCCCTAAAAATGGTAAAAAACAAAAAAAAGATAGTTTATTGAGTAACTCAAAAACAATTGGTTTTTCGGGTATGGTTCAAATGTACAAAATGTAGAGAATAATTTTCTTCATATTTTCGTTGCTATGGACCACCATCGAATTTTGATTTTCCAACCCCTCTCGGGGGTTGAACATTCAAAATGAAATTCTGAGAAAACTATTGACCGCACGAATTCGTCGCCGTGGAAGAATTTGTAGCTTGAACCCTCAGCTACATTTTTGTCCACAGCGCCAAACTCGTATCACTTTAGTTTCGATTAATAGTTTTCCCAGAATTTCATTTTGAATTTTCAACCCCTGAGAGGGGTTCGAAAAAGCAAACTTCAAGGGTTGTCCATAGGAACGAAAATACAGAGAACATTATTCTCTACATTTCGTACATTTGAACCATCACCGAAAAATCGATTGTTTTTGAGTTATTCAATAAACAATTTTTTTTGTTAATTCTTCAACTATTCTTTTGGGGGTGAAGATATTATTGGAGAGGGTTGATCGAATACTTGATCGACGCGTCTTTTCAAGGGCTACAACGTTTCCATTTAAACAAAAATTGTATGAATTTGTCCTCAAGAGTTATCGAATGAAAACTGATTTTTCAAATTTCACCCCACTTTTTCACCCCCAAAATGAACTTTCACGACTTCGGCGCTAGGGACAAAAATAAAACACGGATTTTTCTGAGCATTTTGTCTCCCGGCGCCGACCTCGTGGGCGTTGTAGTTTGGCATTATTCCACCCCCATCCCCTAAAAAATACCCTACCCCCCGATTTTTAGGCAAACTTGGTTTTAGCACCCGTGGCACATACAAAATAACCAGTCAAAAAACTAGCCTTCTAATTTTTTCCGATTCCAATATACAGCACGACTGTACTAGAAGGAGAATATGAAACACGAGAATAGGAAGAATGGCAAATACTGTCGCAACTTCAGACGTCTTCCACACAGCAGTAAAAAGTCCGTCTGCGTTTTTTTCCCCGTTCGATATATCTTGTTCTTCACGTTTTTTTTTATCTTCTACATTCCCCTCTCCTCCCCCTGCTATTGCAGCTCCTCTATCGTCCTCATTATCCTTTGCTTTGTAGCGCGCCACAGGCGCGACTGGTTTTCCACGTGCGGCCGTCTCTTTTCATAGCTATATAATGCACACTCTGTAAAACGAGGAAACAACGCAACGATGAAACTCGACGAGGTTCAGAAGCAATGCACGCCGGTGGTATGTGTGTTGGTGTATGTACAAACGTGTATGTACGAACGCCAAAACCGTGCCCGTCGAACCAACGAAATAAATACCTACCTACCGATGGAGAACCCGCGCTGCAAGCCCGCCTCCTCTCCATCCTCTCCGGCCCTCTTTCAGCTCTCGGCGAACATAAAAGCGAGAGTTAGCGAACCAGTGGGTTCAACGGTTAAAGTAAACTCGGGTATAGACGGGTAGTAAATGACGTAGGCGATTTTGAGGACATTCGCCTGGAGAAGGGCCACATAGAAGTCCCTTTGAGCCCACACTTAACTTTAGGTTCAACCCATTGGGTCCAAAATCATGTTTAGGTAGAGGGAAGCATATTTATTTGATGGGTTACAACGAGTTGACATTTTTTTAAATATCGACTTTCAGTTTTCGACGGATTCTCAAAATATGACATTTCAAAAAGATTCTGCAAAAATGTCGAGTCGATCCGTTTGAAATTGAGGGATATATGGGCTTTTTTTTAGGTAGATTCCGCGAACCGGCGAACTTTGAATGGGTCTTTCTCAAAATTACTTTTTCAAAATCGGTGAGCATGATATCGAAAAAATCACTGCACCAATCAATTTTTTTTTTCGATGCTTTTTCTTGTCATCGAAAATAGAGCGCTTTCTTCACCGAAAATCGATACTTTCACTTTGGACCGCGGCTATTTTTTCAAAAATTAATAGTTTATTGAATTATTCGGTCAAGCGTAAGATAATTTCATGTAAAAGGTAAATGCGTTTGATTTTTTAAATTTTGGATGATTTGTTTCCTAGCTGCTGTTGGGGAAAAAAAAACCAAAAGCAGTGGTCACCCGATGGACGTTTTTCAAACAACGGTCTGCACGAACCGTTGTATCTGTCACATTTATAAATATTTTGCAAAACAAAAATTGTAAAGAATACTTAATACCATGCTCTTTAAGGGGGTATCCCTCTCTCTGGAAACATAAAAAATTCTTTTTTTTTTGCATATTGTTATAGTGTGAACTTTCTAGAATATTTTAAGATCAATCGGACGCTTAAATTCTAAAAATTGACGAAGTTACACCTATTTTAGTGGAACAGTGTGCGTCGGGTTTACCGCAAACCGTCGAGTTTGAACGCGGTTATCTCGAAACTACATATCTCGACACGGCGCGATTGATATCTTGAGTGATAACAATGACTTCAACGTGCTGTTTTTCAAGACAAAAATGATGTTTTCTTTGGAGAAGCTGTAATTTTCCGTATTTTTCGAAATTTCGAAAAGTCGATATATTTGAAGAAATTTATTTTTGTTTTCGTTTCAAATTACATTCGAGCATGGTAGAGATCGTGCGGTTTTCGGGCCTCGCCGCTGAAGGTCTGCAACGCCAACTGCAGCACCACGAACATTTTGAAAGATTTTCTCACGAAAAAAGTACATTGTAATCACAAGCATGTGTATAACATGCTGGGAAAAAATTGATTTATTCCAACCAATGTGTTACTAGAAAAATCGTTCTCACCCTTCAAATTGGGCTTCCAGATACCTCGTTAATGTAAAAACAAAAATTGAATGTCATTTTCACGAAAATTCCTTTTTTTCCGGCCACGAGCTGGTGTAACCCGTTAAAGGTCATATCAAGGACTGTCCTGAAAAAGACTTTTCCTCTCTCTCTCTCTCTCTCTCTCTCTCTCTCTCTCTGTCTCTTTCTCTCTCTCTCTCTCCCCTCTCTTTTTCTACGTACGCCTGTGTGCAAACATTGTACATTCGCGGCACATTAGTCCAGTGGAGGTTCAGATACGTGCTTAGCACACGAGCATACGGAATCCTTCACTCGCGATCCAGCCATTCCTGCTTTTCTTTTTTCAGTGTTTTTCATTCGTCGTATTATTGTCTCGCTGCCCTGTGATCCGTTTTCCCTCTTGTTCATTCACCGTCCGTTGGGCAAATGAACCGCGGAACCATCGCAAAGGAAAGTTGAAGGGACAGCAAAGAGATCGAACAGAAGAAAAAAAAACGTACTTCGAGAGAGTACGAGGGCTTGGGAGGAGAGATGGATGGAAAAAAGATTGCACCGCATGCTAACGCAAACAGGCTCAAAGCGACGAGTATCCAACGAACAAAAATTGCTGCAGTTTTTTTTTGTTTCAAGTTACTCTTGTTTCGTTCTCGATCGCTCGCGTGGAAAATCACACGCCCTCACTTCCTGTCTTCTCCACCCACTCACGAAGAACAGAACTGTGTGTATATGTGCAGCCAACGCGGACGATCGATGGACCGTTTTCGTTGGCAATCTTTTTTTTTCCTTTTTTTTTTTTACAAAGGATTAGGCTTTTTTACAAAGGTTTCTTTGGGGCTCTGTCTAATGAAAGTTTAACTTTGGGCGTTTATTTATTCTACTGTTTTTCTTTTCTTTTTTTATTCGGCACCACCATGGGATTTTTCGGTCACCATGGGAGAAGTCCCTGCGATCTTCTACTCTGCTCGGCTGTCAACATTTTTTATATATACTTTGTTGTTTAACTTCAACTCCGAAATTAATTTTTTATTTGCTTCAATTAAATATTTATTTTGTACACCTAGACTAGTGAAATTAATTCAGGACACTTTTCAAATGTTAAAAAATTTCGCATTGTTCGATCATTTTTTCGTTATAATCAATTATGTTTTGTACGTTTGTCAAAGTAGGCTTATTAAGGCTAATATTAAGGAGTAAGGCCACTGTAACGGCCAAAAAAAAAAGGTTTTTTCACTAATTTTTTGCTCCCGAAATTGAAGGTATTTGAAAAAAAACTTTTAATGGTGTTATCGGGCATACATTAAACTTTATTATAAAATTTTTTTACAGTAAAAAAAAAACAAAATGGCGGTTCCACAGCTATCTTCCCGGGACATGTTTTGCTTCCAGGGCTCCGCGGCACGCAGCACCACTGGTGCACTTTTGAATCTAGAACAAAAAAAAAACCATTAATCTAGAGGGCTATAGCTAGAGAATGTCGATCGGATTTTAAAAAGTATCAATTTTTGTGGATTTGGCGTGCGTTTGAAAAAAAAATTGATTTTTGACGAAAAAAACGGCAAGTTTTTTGTTAATAAAAAATCAATAAATAAAGTTCTTGAAAATTCCGATCGACATTGTCAAGATAATGTAAATGTTCACATCTGGTTAAAATTTCAAGTAAAAAAAATGAAAATTGTTCGAGTTATGCTGCGTGCCATTTTGAAAAACCATGTTTCGAGAAAAACGCGTTTAAAGTTTTGCGAATAGTTTTTTATTGGAAAAAATTAAAAAAAGAAGTTTCGGAGAAACTTAAACTATTTTTTATTTTAAACTTAAACTATTTTTTAAGCCAATAAAAAAAAATCGATTTTTCAAAAAATTTATGGTGGCCTTACCCCTTAAGTAGAAACTTTATGGATTAAAATAAAAACATCACGGTATTTTTTCGGCGCAGCGCAATATACATTTTCTTTATAAATATTTAAAAATAACACAAAAAGCAATTTTTTATTTAAAGTGTCCTGAGGTAATTCCACTAGTGTATATGTGGGTATAAAAAAATCAATATCCTGCATGCAATTATCGATGCAAAGCTTGATCCCTTCCCCAAAATGCAGCGGCTATACCCTACTCATTAAATGTTGAATTTTTTCGTGTGTATTTTTGTTACGGTTCAATTGAGCTTCACTCTATAACGGGGAACGGTAAATGCGCGTGCGCGAAAAAAAAAACGACAGGAAGCCAATACGCCGTGCACGAGCGAAAGCCCGAATATCGCACGTGCGCGTCTCGTACAGATACACACGTTTTGCCACGGCTAATGCACGTTGACACCCACTGTCGTGATGATGCCGTGCCAAAACCTACTCCCAACGAGCACCTCTCCACGGTTATCTTCAATCACTCATACGCCTCTCCCCCTCCCCCCCCCCCTCTCTCCATTCACAGTTCCGTCGAACTTTTCCTCCACCAATTAGTGAGTCTCGAACCCACTTTGTTTTTTCCTCGCCTGTTCTTTTTTCTTTCCTTTTTCAATAAACGAGATTGGATTTTTCTACATGGACGACACAAACATTCTAAAAGTGGAATTTTTATCCTGATCTGTTCACGATGCGTCGTATTCAGTTTACATTGGAATTCACTCCGGATGTCTGACGAGCATTTCCTTTTTTTTTTTTTTTTTATACGTCTGCGATATCACTCTCGTTCGTTATGTATCGCACACCACGGACTGACGGTTGGTCGGACTCTTGTTTCGCACTATTTCGATTAGCAGTTTTTTCCCTACACATGTGTATATATAACCAACACTGGTGTATGGGCGCTCGAGGTTCGGCTTCGACCGTATTGCGAGTTAAGCAGCGTTAAGCATGGCCGATACTCGGAGCGGTGACCGCCTGGTGCCGCGGGGGTATACGTTGGTACTCGGGAAATAAAAATATACATAAACAATTGATAACCTAGAAGTTTGCGGCGTTGGAAGGCAATCATTTTTATTGTTATTTCTTCTTTTTTATTATCCGAAACTTTTTTTTTTGGAAATTGAGACCATAAATCTGTAATAAAAATACATTAAAACATTCGAATGATTTCAGTAGGCCAAATTGGCCAAGACGATTTTTTCAATGAAAAGGCACGACTTTTCGTTGCTTTCCAGCGCGACGAGAACTTCAAGATCGTAATAATTGTCTGCGTGTGTGTCCGAATATCTCATGCTCGGGGTGCATTGACATTAGAACTGTTTCGAATCTCCAGACCTGGAATGATAGAAGAGATTTGGCGGAGCAAAAAATTCCGAACGAAAAAGAAGCGAGTTCCAAAGGCTGCGGAGGGTGAAATAGGGGGTGAGGGCTGGCGAGGGATGGGGGTACCGAGGGTTGTGAGGACTTTGCAGCACGAGGAAGAAGACGAGAGCGAAGAGTGGGCGTTATTGATTTCACGAGAGAAGCGAGTAAGCTTACAACCACCTCTGCTTTGTGTCTACATGTGTGTATACATATGTCTACATATATATATATATATATATATATATATATATATATATATATATATATATATCGTGAACCACATAGGGTGGTACGTAACCCCGTACTCAGCGCGAAGCTTCGACTTTACTCACCTCCCATCTGTATGGGCTGCCTCGTTTGCACGGATGTATATGTATGTGCAGGGGCGTTCCATACGAAGGAGATGTTTAAATCTACCTTCGTCATTCCGCTTTGTCGCTACCTCTATCTCATTTCGCCGCTTATACATCTTGTTCACCCTATCTCGGTTTATTCCTTTTACTCATTCTATACGCAATTTATCTATATACAGAGAAATTTCTCTCTACTTTTTTTTGCTCTCCGTTTCTCCCCTTAGACATTCTCGCGTTTCTATCGCAAATTCCCCGAGAGCGATACTCCCTTTTGCTCTGTTTTTCGCTCGCTCTACGCGTATCCATATTTTCGTTCTATAGATATCGCACGTCTTCGTCCCGCAGCTATCGTCAAGAGTGAAATTCATCCACATTTTACTCTGGCTTGTTCACTAAGGTCTTCCGGGCTGCCGAATTCGGTCCGGTGTGTATATAGGGTGGTCCGAAAAGTTTGATAGTTTAATTCTGTCATAGGAAATTTAGGCAGTTGAGAAAAAAAATATTCCGTTGCATTCCGACGATGTAAACTTCGAGATTATGGTTTGAGAGGATCAGTTCTAAACTTCTAGAAGAGTACATTCACACAAAAGAAGAAAAAAAACAAAACGTATGCTTTAGAAATGTGCGAAGAAAATGCTTTTTTCTCGAAAGGCAAAGAAAATTTTCTTGACATTCGCATCGTTGGAATGCAAAGCAAATTGATTTTTTTTTTTTCATTGATAGCATTTTTTGCCGATTTAACGTGCTTTTATTATAGATTTACGCTTTCAAGTTGCGCAAAAAGGCTTTAAATAATTACGAAAAGGAGGAAATAATTTTTAAATATTGCTGCATTCCAACGATGCAACGAAAATGGTTTTTTTTTCGTCACTCAATTTTTTTTGCCGATTTACGTTGTAAAAAGTCACTCCAACGTGTTCACCTATTTTCAATGAAGACATTTGTGACCTCTTTGAATTAAAATTTTTAAAATAAAAAATGAAGAAAAATCGGTACATTGCATCGCTGTACGCCTCAACGTCATAAAAAAAGATCGTTGAACATCTACGTACGAAGCATTTAGATTTTTCTGTTCGACGTCACTTTTGCGGGTCACCCTGTACACATGGAAAAAAGACACAACGAAACTGTTATATCTCTGTAATGTTGGCTATCGGCAAATCTGGCTGCTTTGAAGACGGTTCTTTTTTTCTCAACGAAAGATTGAATTTTGCGCAGCTTCGTCTGCGTAGCCCAATGTCTTCAAAATCACCTTTCCCTATATGTTTATAGATATGTGTGTGTGTGGGTGTATGTGTGTGTGTGTGTAAATCGGTATCAAAGGAAAGGAACGGAGCTGAAGAGCGAAAGCGAAAGAGCAAAGAAAGGTTCGAGGTGAAGATGAGATCGTTGCAACGGTACCAGCAGCATCCGCGACGTCAGCTCATAGACGGAACTGAGAGACGTCTATATATCTATACAGACAAGGCAAACGCCGGCTCGTCTCGTTCGTGGGAGCGACCGTGCGTTTCCTCGCAACCTCCCTTCACCTTGTTCTTCATCTTTTCTCATTCTTTTTCACCGCTCCTTGTGCGGTATGTATACGTTACTCGAGCTTTGCCGGAGAATCCTTTTCGCGCAAATATACCTCGTACTCGGGTCGTTTCCTCTGCTTGGAACCGCAGGGCACCGATTCATCGCGTATCATGTACCTCGTGAACTTTTATTTCTCATTTTCTGTTAGCCTCGTTTTGGCCATTGTATAATTTTGCAATGACGCCTGTATAGACGCTAAATACGACTCGGGTTTGTTAGGGTATCAGTGTCAATACTCGTTGGGGGGGGGGGGGGGGGTTGACGAGACAGACGTCAGTTGAGGAGTGAGTTTTATTTACACGGAATAAATGCTGACACGTGGATGACTCGGGGTAGAATACGTAGGGAGAGAGAAAGAGAGATTCGTTGATTCACTAGTCCATTTATGTCTTGCATAAAAGAATGTGATATAAACATAATAGAAAAATGACAATTAAAATAAAGATCAGTGATGATAATTCGATGCCCTCAAATAACAGTAATTTATACATTTTTTAAATTTTATATTCAATGTGAAAAACACGAAGTGCAAAGTGAAGATGAATATAACTTTTTGACAGCGCAGAAAATACGTGTATGGATTTGCGTGAGCTTGAGGTCCAAAAAACAGGTCGATTATCTATATTTTTTTCGGGTTAGAGTATTGGGATGACGACGTCGGGATTTTACACACAATTAAGGCGTCACCCCCACTTGTAGCGCAAAAAAGGCCTTTTTCATGGATTTTTTTAAAGAAAACTACAAAACTTTTTTAATCGATCAATATACCATCTTAAAGAACACATCTTGAAGAACTTTCAGTATTTTTTTTATTGAAAAATATTACATTGTTTAGTGGCAAATGGCCGTCAATGAAATAATGTTTTTATATACACGGTTTGCGGTGACCAACATTGCGGCGAAGTGGATCATCTGAAAAAAAAATTGCGGATGGATTTAGTCAAATATAAGTATAAACTAGTCTTTAATCGAAGGATTTAAAAAAAATATTCATTTTTCACAAAATGGCGGACAGTCAAAGTTCATGGTTCGATTTTAACGAAAAAAAACGGCCGTTTTTTGGCTATAAAACAGCCATTTTTTTTTCGAAAAAAAAATCGAACGATTAAAGACTACATTTTTATGTATTAAATAAGCCTGCAAAATTTCAAGAAGATCGGTTCATTAGTGTTCGAGTAATCTTGGTCACCGACTTCAAAAATGCCATTTTGAGAAAAACGCGTTTAAAGTTTCAATTTCCGGTCGTTTACACAACGGATTCTTCTTTTTCAACGTTCATATCTCAGTCAATTTTGTTCGGATCGACTTGAAATTTTCAGGACATATTCTCAGATACTTATACTTCAAAAATAATGCAATAAAAAAAATCGATTTTTTTCAAAATCGCAAGTCGGGGTAACCCCTTAATACATCGCCGAGACAAGTTTGCGTTTATTTTTTGAAAAATATTGTTAAACTATGAAGTTGGTGATACTTAAACCAAGTGCCGCAGTTGCTGCATGGTAAATCAGTATAGGTGGTTCCGGCAACTAGGGTCGAAATGAATAATGGGAAAATGTGCTTTTAGTACAATAATGAAACTTTCGTAAGACCGTATACTTTTCATGGGATTGAGATTTGTATCGTTGGAGTGCAATGAACATTATTTTTTTTCTCTGTGGCAAATTTCTTTTAGCAGATTTTAGCTACCAAAATCGCTCAACCATTTCTTAAAATACTGATTGGAAGATTTACACTTCAAATTTGCAAAAAAGATTTCGTACCATATTAAAAATAAGGAAATAAAAATATGAATTTTCTTTGTATTCCAATGATGCAAACTTCAATACCATATGCTTTTTTTAAATTTTCAAAATTACGAAAATGACAAGCTATAGAGAAAGGTCCGATTTTCGACCGAGAATAAAACAACTTTAAAATTCGCCATCAACAAATGGATAAACATATGAAAACAATAATCCGGTCATACGATTGTTATAAACTATGCTCTGTCCGAATTTGAAGTGAATCGGAAGAATACATTTTGAGATACGACCCGTACAGTTTCATAAAACATTCCGACGAAAAACGCAAAACACAACAGGGTAAATCACATTGCAGCGGCTCACCGTAGAGCAGTATCGCAATTTTGGGAATTTTTACGATATCTTTGTCGCGAATTGAAGTTAAGACCCTGGGATATAAAACTATGCGATAAAAATAATATTTATGAATCATCAAGCTTATGCAGACCCTTTAAATAAAGTCAATGATGCAGATCCCAAAGGAGAGTAATATTGGGGGAGGGGGGGGGGGGGAGAAAGAAACAGACAAAGAATTGTAGAGTAACTCTCTCGTTCAATCCCTGCTGGCTTTCATCCCATCGCATCTTCAAGGCTTTTGCCTCTTTACCCGTCTCCGTCTCGGGCTTTTTGTATATAGTGAGAGCATAGAGATCGAGCGAGCGGCGAGCACAGCGGGCACAAGCTTTTTCGCGAATTCGCTTCAAGATCCACTGCCTCCCGTCAGCGTCGAACCTTTTTTCATTTCTTCTCGTTCAGCTCTTCGTGGCTCTCTTTTTCTTCCCTCCATCCATCTCGATCCCGAGCAAGTCGCGTTCTACCGATGTATATACGTAGAATTTAGACGACAGACGTATACGCGGCAAGGGTAAGTAGGGGTTGTGAGCGAAAGTAAGCGAGTTTCAATTAAGATCCCCGTTGGAATCCGCGTTGCAATTAGCTAGGGAAAAAAGAGAGTCAACGTTTTTGTGGAAAGCCTATTTCTGTTGGTCAGCTGATCGCAATTAGATGATCGATCATTGGAAAATCTTTGAAGCCATCGAACGTAGCAAACGTCACAGTAGTGCGTTCGAAAACAAATATGGCTACGTGGAACAACGCTCCGCGAAACTCTAAGGAACCGCGAAAACTGGCAAGTGTAGGGTGAACGTGATTGCGTTGAAGTTTACGTGGAAATACAACGAATTTTTTTTTCTTCATTATCCTCGAAAGCCATTTTAGCTGATTGAGGTCGCAAATGTCTGCTAAGGAGACGTAAAAACTTCTGAGTGATTGTCAGATCACCAGAAGTTTTTACGTCTCCACTCAGCCAAAAAGTTCCAGTTAAAAAAAATGAATTTCGATTGCCGTCCATTCAGGCAATCTTCGACATCATCAAAAGTGCAACTACGGGATGATAAAAGTCGAAAAGGGCACCACTAGGGAAGTTTAGGAGCTGGAACACGGAAATTTGTTGATCATCTGTCAACAAAAGAATTTCAGTAAAGTGGCAAATGAGCATTTCCAGTAGAAAACTTAATTCCAAGGGTAAACTAGATCGAAGAGCAGGGAGCTTTCATTCGCGTTACTCTCGCGTTTACACTTATATTCACGAGTGTTAGATCCGTGGCGGTTGCCAACCGAAGGGTTGAGAGGGAGATTGTAAAGCAAGAACGTAAGAAAAAGACGATAAAGGGACAGGAGGACGCGACAGGCATCCCTTGGTGGTTTACTCCATTGGGAAGCGAGAGCGATCCTGTTTTTTTCTCGTTTCTCTCCCTCTTTGCACACGTATACACATGCATACATATTTCGGAAAGTCCCAGCGAGTTACACACACGCCACCAACTCCGTGATCCTCCTCTTTCTCTTGCTTCGCCGCGGTGGATCATCTCCTACGAGTGAAATCTCCGCACTATACGCGATCATCGTTGGATAACCCGACACGCCGTCAAGAATACCCGAATAATTTACCTTCGAAATCCTTCCGCTATCTTCTTTCAAAAGCTCTTGTGCAAGATTTTTTTTGTCTCGTTGGAAATGAGAACAATGATATGTGCGTGATACCCAAAAGAGTTTCTGTCGGATCAACGTCGGATGTCACGAAACGCGAAGAGAGTTCATCTCTCGGGCATCATAATACCGCAACCTCTCGCAGTTTTCCCCAATATTGGTGGTTCTCCATTCTTCGTTGAAGGTAGGGAAGTACGATTTTTTAGCTTTAAAGAAAAATCACTCGCTGAGAGTGATCCACGGCGTTTACAACAAAGGCACTTGGTACGGCTTACGGTTTGCGACTGCGGTTATCATCATGTCAAGCACCGTTGGCTGTGTCAATACTCTGACTGGTGACCGCTAAGTCGTGTACTCGCTATCGCGCTGACTGCTAATGATGTTGAAGATCTCATCGTTGGAACGCAACGAAAATGAATTCTTTTTAATTATTCAAAAATGGTGTTTTTCACTTGTTTCACGCTGCGAAAATCGCTCAAGCCTTTCTACGTATTCTTATTAGAAAGTTACGGACCTGAATTTAAAAAAACATCGTTGCCTTCAATGCAAACTTCAACGTCATCACTGCTAAGCTGAGAGACAGATTTGCTGAGCTTCCTATGACTGTGCCGTTGAGAACTAAGCAACACACCGGAAGGCTCTCGCGAGAAATAAACTCTCAGAGCACGAAGCACCCATGTAGGTTTCGCCAATCGAACCGTAACGGACCAATGTTGGCGGGACGATGATCGATTAACCAATTGTATGCCAATGCTCGGCTGAGTATTGACTAGCCAACATTGGTTTGCTGATACGAGGCCAATGTTCGGCCAAATATAGACTCGCTACTCATTGGCTTATCGATACGAGGCCGATGTTTGGCTAAGTATAGACCCGCCAATCATTGGTTTGCCGATACGCGGCCAATGTTCGGCCAAACGTAGACTCGCTAATCATTGGCTTGTCGATACGAGGCCAATGTTTGGCGAAGTATAGACTGGCCAATCATTGGTTTGCCAATACAAGGCCAATGTTCGGCCAAGTATATACTTGTTCATTATTGGTTTATCGATATGAGGCCGATGTTTGGCGAAGTATAGACTCGTCAATCATTGGTTTGCCGATACGAGGACAATGTTCGGCCAAATATAGGCTCTCTAATCATTGGCTTATCGATACGAGGTGGATGTTTGGCGAAGTATAGACTCGCCAATCATGTTTTTACCGATACGAGGCCAATGTTCGGCCGAGTAACGCATGATCGTACCGCAATTCGTATATTGACGATTCATTGTTTCGCGTTGAAGTCATTGAGAGACGAGATAAATACTTTTTACAAGTCCATTGAACATTACTTTTAACAAATATACTACCAAATCAATGCACTGATTATGGGCCGATTCTCGAACGAGCTCATACGCGATATTCTGCCGATTTTTATGAACCATCCTACACTGACAGAAAAATTCTATTAATATTAACTAACCGCGTCTATTTATTTATTTTTTATTTGAATTAACTAGATTTTTCGTGATATAAAATTTTTCCTATTGCATTCCATTATTGGAATTATTCATTTTAAATATATTTATTTATTCAAATTAAACTTGAACTAATGAACTAATGGTCTGTCTTTATTGCAACACACATATTAACGGGTTGTGGGGGTAGAGAAGGTGGAGAGAGAGGAATTATATATATAGGTTAGGTTTGAACATTCTATAACATGTCATTCGATAACACTCTCTAATTATCACAATGATATTAACTAATTGATATAGTTTATGTGATACACATAATGATGAAAATCCATTTGGTATCTTATGTCATATCTGCGATTCAAATGTTACAAGCACTCGGTAGCATAGGGGCAGCGTGTTTGGCTATGAGTAGGGAAGTTCAAGGTTCGAGCCCCATATGGGTGAAATATTTTCTTCGAACTAATCATTTCGAAAGACCAGGTAATGACGAATTACAATACAAAAATAATTAATTTTTTTTTTTTTGGCAGTGCAGGACCAATTTTGGTGATCTATATTGGGTCACAATTATCCGCCAAGACTCGGTCGATAATTGGGCCAAGCTCGAGTGCCAATGATGGCAATCTTGAGGGGGCTTATTGTTGGCCGATTCTCGAATGAACTCCTACGCGATGCTCGGCCGATTCTCATGAGCCATTCTAGGGCCAATATTGATTGCGAATATCGGGCTGCTCTTATCATCCAAGGCTCGGTCGATGATCGGGCCAAGCTCGAGTGCCAATGTTGGCAAGCTTGGCGTCGAGCATCGGCCAATCATTGGCCACTACCGATCACCCTACATGGGCAACCAAAAGTCATTCCCCCGGTAACTTATCGTCATTAGTCATCACCAGAATCCATTCCTCTGGTGTCAGCATTTGGATAGCTGTTCTAACGGTGATACGTTATATCAATAAGAAACTGTCCAAACCGTTCTTTTTTCCTTTAAATCAAAAACTCTACAAACTGTCCAGTCTTTTGCCACGAAAGCTAGCCAACAAACAGGATGATTGCTGGCTACAACCCTATCGAAGCTGTACAACCGAACTTTTTTGTGACGAACAATACTTCGTTCTCAACGCCAATGAAGGGCGACCGAGCTCAATTAAAAAACGAAAAGCATCAACGATGAAAATGAGGTGACTTCATCGAGGCACCGTCGCGGTGATAAGATCAGTTTTCTTGACACACAGTTACGTAGTGTTACGTACCACGCAATCGCGGCATAGTCATAGTGGGAGCTCGGTGGTTGTAAGGAGAGCGAGAAGACGGGGTTGGGGTCGAGGGGGGCTCAGGGAAGGTGGTGTGCGCCTTCGAAGGTGAGGTTAGCCGAGGTCGTGACGGACGTGAAAACCCTGACCTGGTCACCCGTTCCGCTCCTCGCAGTTCCTCGGGCCTCCTTCTACTTCCAGCTACATCGAAGTACTGCATCTCTCTCTGTCTCTCTGTCTCGCTCACACGCACACAGACCTTTTCTCCCCGTCTTCCTCCGTTCTGTTCTCGCCGAACGGTCCTTTCGACTAAATGGTCCAAGGCCCTGGATAGGCCCGGGTTTAATGGTCGTCGTCCGCTGTCGTCAAGCCTCGCCATAGAGAAGACTGTCTAGCCGGCTGCAATTTCGATGGCCCGGGACTTACACGTCCTCTGTCCCTTTTAATCTCCAACGGCACTTTTTTCTACTTCTTTTCTCGTCCTTTGCCTTCCACTCCTTTTCTCTCTACCTCTCTCGTCGTTTTCTCTGTCTCTCTCTCTTTCTTTCTGGAGTGCAGATGGCGTTTTTTTCTCTTTCCAGCGACGCTATAGAGCTCCATTCAACTTCTTTCCGCTCACTGGTTTTCACGTCCACGTAAGATCCACTTCGAATACATGTCATAAAAGAGAACTCGACGGAGACACACGCGCAAGATCTCATTAACCGTACGTACATGCACGTGTGCGGTGTACATTCGCAATGAGAGAATTTCTTGGCGAAACTGCCGAAGTAGCCTCGCAACGAGCAACGCGATATCCTTTACGATCTCTTCGCTCGTCTCACGTTTTATCAACCTCACGTTCCAGCTACGAATAAAAACAGACTTCCCCGAAAATCAAGAGTTAATGGCTGCTGCCTTAGCGGTATTGCATAAGTGCCAGTTGGTTTTGTATGAACAGCTGAACGCGACAGTCATGTTGGAGGTGTAAGCGGCCAACGTAGAATCAATCGAATCAAATGTACTTGCAGTGCGACGGGTTGCGCAACCATTCCGGACTGCTCAACTAGTAGGTTCTGGTTGCGTGTGTATTCCAGGTCATTAAGGGCGAGTTGGTCCAACCTCTGGGTAAATTCCTTCGTGCATTCCGAGCGATGCTTACGAAAGACCAGCTCAGTGGCAAAACGATCCCTTCGTAATGAGCAGGTGGCGTATATTTGTGAATTCGATCTTGAAAGTGGTTCTAAGGATGATGGGATGATGGCTGTTTGGGCGATCAGACTGGGCTGGGTCTTGACTTTGGCAATGTCACTCAGGGGCTCAAATAACCATGTTGATTTTTGCAAATTAGCCAACACAAATTTAAAAAAAAACAAGCTGTTGAAGTGTGCATCATTGGAAAGCAACGAAATGGACTTTTTCGAAATCCCTCAAACTTTGCTTTTCGCATCCACAGGCAACGAAAACACTCGAACTTATTTTTTTAAATCTCCATCACGAAAGCCCACCCTAAATTTGCAATAAAACCTCGAGTGATCATCATTTAGTACAGTCGTGCTGTACATTGGAATCGGAAAAAATTAGAAGAAGGCTAGTTTTTTGACAGGTGATTTTGTAGGCGCCACGGGTGCTAAAACCAAGTTTGCCTAAAAATCGGGGCGTAGGGTTTTTTTTAGGGGATGGGGGTGGATTAATGCCAAACTACAACCCCCACGAGGTCGGCGCCGGGAGACAAAATGGTCAAAAAAATCCGGGTTTTATTTTTGTCCATAGCGCCAAAGTCGTGGAAGTTCATTTTGGGGGTGAAAAAGTGGGGTGAAATTTTGAAAAATCAGTTTTCATTCGATAACTCTTTAGGACAAATCCATACAATTTTTGTTCAAATGGAAACGTTGTAGCCCTTGAAAATACGCGTCGATCGAGTATTCGATCAACCCTCTCCAATAATATCTTCACCCCCAAAAGAATTGTTGAAGAATTAACAAAAAAATTGTTTATTGAATAACTCAAAAACAATCGATTTTTCGGGAATGGTTCAAATGTACGAAATGTAGAGAATAATTTTCTCTATATTTTCGTTCCTATGCACCCACTTTTGAATTTTGCTTCTTCGAACCCCTCTCAGGGGTTGAAAATTCAAGATGAAATTCTGGGAAAACTATTGACCGAAACTAAAGAGATACGAGTTTGGCGCTGTGGACAAAAATGTAGCTGAGGGTTCAAGCTACAAATTCTTCCACGGCGGCGAATTCGTGCCGTCAATAGTTTTCCCAGAATTTCATTTTGAATGTTCAACCCCCGAGAGGGGTTGGAAAATCAAAATTCAAGGGTGGCCCATAGCAACGAAAATATGGAGAAAATTATTCTCTACATTTCGTACATTTGAACCATACTCGAAAAACCGATTGTTTTTGAGTTAATCAATAAATTATTATTTTTTTTTGTTTTTTAACCATTTTTTGGGGGGTGAAGATATTATCGGAGAGTGATGATCGAATACTCGATCGACGCGTCTTTTCAAGGGCTACAACGTTCCCATTTGAACAAAAAACGTACGATTTTTTTCTAAAGAGTTATTGAATTAAAACTGATTTTTCAAAAGTTCACCCCACTTTTTCACCCTCAAAATGAACTTCCGCGATTTCGGCGCTGCGGACAAAACTAAAGCCCGGATTTTTCTGAACATTTTGTCTCACGGCGCCGACCTCGTAGGGATTGTAGTTTGGCATTAATCCAACCCCCATCTCCTTTCATCCCCTAAAAAAGAACCCTACACTTTTAGGCAAACTTGGATTTAGCACCCGCGGCACCTACAAAATCACCTGTCAAAAAACTAGCCTTCTAATTTTCTCCGATTCCGGGTTTTTTCAGCGATAGCACGACTGTACTAATTGACTTTCGAACGACGTTTTACTTCCAACACCACCGGTCATTCGTATTCATCGTACAATTGTCCAACTGTGTTGATCGATACAGGCTCGTCCTTGGGAACGTTCGCTAAATTACCGATTGTTTCGGTCATTGCAGGTTAATCCGGACGCTCAGGATCGCACGACTCTGCAGATCCAATCTAAACTCGGTGATTACACGCTCGTGAAGCATTTGCTCGACGAGCCCAAGCGTTTGATCGGGATCGAGGGTATACCGGCGAGTCCAGCGCCAGCGGGTGCCCCAACCCCCAGGATACCCTTGGCAACCGGAGCGTGCAGAAGTTCACCGTCGTCCCAAGAGTTCAAGAAGCCCGGAAGCGGGCCCCGCTCGTCCTCCTCGTCGGCCGGCTCCTCCTCGTCGGCGAGCAATACGAACGCAGGCGCGACCACAAATACATCGGGCTCGACCTCGTCGAGTCACGCATCGCAGAGAGGCGGCTTCGTAAAGCCGGCCGATGGTAAGCCGCCTTACGGCGGTAGAGGCGGATATCCCGGCCAACCGGTCAAACACGGTGGCAACAGCAACGATCATCGGAGCCACGGAATACTTCCGGCCAAGGGACCACCACCTCCCTCGTCGCTCTCGGCTACCTCTGCCTTGTCCTCGTCCTCAGTGGCGAACGCGAATTCACATATGGCAACTTCTGCCGGGAGTAGCCTCGTCACTTCCGGTAACGGCGCATCAACCGTTGCAAACTGCAACGCCGGTACTCCTCTCAACTCGAGCAGAGTACACTCCGCAGTTTCGAGATTGTCGAGGCTAGCCCTCGACAATGTGAGTATTAGTTTTCTCCCTCCTTGTTCTCTTCTTTTCGCTCTCTCACAACACACAAGTCATATTTTTTTTCATGATAATAATAATAATAATAATAGTAATAATAACAATTTACACGTTATATGTGTAAGTAAGTAAGACACACATTATTTATATACTTACTTACTTACACATTATTTATATAATTTACACATTATATAACAATAATAATGACAGTTATGCGAACAACACTTATTTTCTCTCTAACTCTAATCAATTCACTAACTCTCCCAAATAATAATAATAATGATAGTTATGAGAACAACAAGAATAATAACACGAAGAATAAGAAGAGCAGCATCAGGAACAATAACAACGACAACAATATGCTTACCACTATTGTCGTCGTTATTATTATTATTATCTAATGAAGTTATTATTATTTAATTCAGTCATTATTATTACTACTTAATCATGTTAGTATTGTTATTATCATTTGCTCAGATCGCATTATATATTGATGCTGTTTTTATTCATTCATTTGCAAACTGTATTGTTGTTTTTTTGAAAATCTTTTCTGTTTATTATATTGTTTATGTCTTTATATTATTATGTTTACGACTGTAATTTTGTTTTCTTTACTACTTTCGTTTTCTGTTCATTATTCTGTTTTTTTGTTGTTATAACGCACAGTATAATAGTCCAATATTATTGATTGAATAATAATATTCGTGACAACTATAATACAATTTTTTTATAATATGCAGAAACAGGACTTAGTGGGCAAAGAAAAATTACAGTCGTAAAAATAAGTATATAAAAATATAAGAAATATAATAAACCGAAAAGATTGTCACAAAAATCAAGATGAAAGTTCGCGAATAATAGTATATTGCATATTATATAATAATACATTTTATTTTTCAAACTTACTATTCCACGCTAGTAACATTGATCAATATATCATACTTTTGTTGAACAAACCTAAACAAACTTATATACAGGGTGATTTTTAAATCTTGAGACTGCTAAATATCTAGAAAAATAAGCCTTATACGACAAAAATGTCCCAAATAAACCTTCAATAGTTTCGAAGGGGCAATTCAATCCCGAAGAAATGAACTGCCTGCCGCCCCTCCTGGGGTTCGGGGGGGGGGGGGGGGGGGCTTTAAAATCTTTAATGGGAACCCCTACTTTTCATTGCAGATTCACATTATACATTAAAAAAAACACGTAACTTTTGTCTGAACTTTTTAATTTAATTCGGGATAGATGGCGCTGGATTGGTAGATGCGGAACGATATGCCTGCCAGATCGCCAGACCTTACGTCGCCAGATTTTTGTTGTTGTTGGGTCTCTTAAAAACTGTAGTTTATCAACAAGTGCCAACAACTCGTGAAAACATGATTGGACGAATCAGAAATGCTTGCCCAAACATTAAAGCGAACAAACTTTTGAGTTGTGTACAATCATTTGAAGTACGAATCAATAAATGCATCGAAGTTGAAGGTTATCAGTTTGAACACTTATTGAATTAAATGGTGAGAGGCAAGGAGACTCACGATAATCAAACTCCCCGAATGTGGGAGGCAAGGGGACTCACAATAATGAAGCACGCCAAAGGGATTAAATTTCCATCAGGTCCACGTCCTTAATCCTGGGTAAAGCTAAGAACGGATACAAAATTATAGTAGATATTTACGATAATAAAAAAAAACATGTTTCCGACAAAAGTTACTTTTCTTCGACGTAGCTCCATTATGCAATAAAACACAAGGGATTTCCCTTCAAGAAAAGGAAGGTTGCCCAATCTTCACCGAGTGCAGCGCCATCTATCCCTAATTAAAATAAAAAGTTCCGACAAAAGTTGCGTATTTTTTTATGTATAATTCGAATCTGTAATGAAAAGTAGGGGTTCCCATTTAAGATTTCAAAGTTCCCCCCTGCCCCACCCCCAGGGGGGCCGGCAGGCCGTTAATTACTGTAGGATTAAATTGCCCCTTGGAAACTATTGAAGGTTTATTTGGAACATTTTTATCGTATAAGGCTTATTTTTCGAGATATTTGGCAGTCTCAAGATAAAAAAATCACCCTGTATAAGCGATTCAGGGGATTTGTCCCAGTTCACACTATATATATATATATATATATATATATATATATATATATATATAGGGTGTCCCATTTTAATCTTACACCTGAATTTTCTCGAATAATATTGCTCGGACGAAATATTGTGTGGAACAAAACTTCTAGGGATTGAAGGGGGACGTTTGAAAAAAATTTATTTGAGGAGCCAAAATTCAAAATGGCGGCGTTACAAAGGCTGACATGTTTTTTTCAAACGGAAACATAACTGTTTTTATTGCCAAAAAATTTGTCAGCTGAAAACTAAAAACTTTTGTTGAAAAAAATTTTTGATAAAGTTCATAGTTTTCAAGTGAGAACATCATTTTCAATTATTTCAGATGTATCCAGGATTCGTGTGTGTGTGTGTGTGTGTGTGTGTGTGTGTTTTTCTGCCCATCGTGATCAAAGTTCGTCAAGGATTTAAAGAAACACGTTTTTGGGCCTGAAAATGGCACAAACGCTATTAAAATGGAAAAAAACTATTTGTCATCGATTTTCCTCCAAAATTTTCTCATGAAATATTTCTCATGGATATTTGAACATTTATAGAAAGGGATCAGAGTACACTTACAAGGAGGGTTTGGAGTAAAAAAATACTGCGGTAGTTACGAACCGCAGAGACCTAATCCTTGTGAGTGTTCCATACGCACGCACACACACACACACACACACACACACACACACACACTCGCGCACACTCGCGCGCACACACACACACACACACACACACACACACACACACACACACACACACACACACACCCACACACACTCGCACGCACGCACGCACGCACGCACACACACACACACACACACACGCACGCACGCGCACGCACACACACACACACACACACACACACACACACACACACACACACACACACACACACACAATCCTGGATACATCTGAAATAATTGAAAATGATGTTCTCACTTGAAAACTATGAACTTTATCAAAAAATTTTTTAGTTTTCAGCTGACAAATTTTTTGGCAATAAAAAAAGTTATGTTTCCGTTTGAAAAAAACATGTCAGCCTTTGTAACGCCGCCATTTTGAATTTTGGCTCCTCAAATAAATTTTTTTCAAACGTCCCCCTTCAATCCCTAGAAGTTTTCCACACAGTAGTTCGTCCGAGCAATATTTTTCGAGAAAATTCAGGTGTAAGATTAAAATGGGACACCCTGTATATATACACCGGGTGAGGTAACAACTCTATCAGCAGTAGGAATATTTTCTAACTAATCCTACGTAGAAGAAACGCCTCAGTCATGCAACGTTTCCCCCAAAAGTTTACACACCAAATTTTAACAGGATTGGCGGAGATTTAGTATCAAAGTCAAATAAATTTGCCAGTCGTTGGATTGAGCGTAGGGGTCTTGTAGTTTGACCAGCTCGTTCACCAGACTTGACACCACTGGACTTTTTTCACGGGGGACTTTGAAATACATGGCGTACAAAGAAGTGCCTAATACTGCACAAAGTATATAAGGAAGAATAATTAGACTCTGCTTGTTAATACAGGCTGACGTGATCAATACGTCAGCCTGACGTGATTAATACGTCAGAATTACAGTCAATGCGAATCGCTTTGCGCATCACTGTGAGCACCTTTTGTAGAAGCAAGTGTTTCCACCGTTTTTTAAATCGATTTTAGGCTAAAAACATTGAAATTTCTTTTTTATCGATATTTATACTAGAAACATTGCAATTGCTGTTTTATCGATTTTTATACTAGAAACATTGATATTCCTCTTTTATAGAATTTTATACTAAATCTTGATTGATCATACCGGAATTTAGTGTGTGAACTTATTTTAAGTTCCTTGATGAAATTCTGAAAAAAATAATGCTCGCATTTGAAACAGTGGAGGTGACCTTGAAATCTCCGAAGGGGATTTCTAGTAGTGGCTACGAGGTTCATCCAGGTGGAGGAACCTCGTAGCCACTACTCGATGATCCCCTTCGAACTGTCGTAAGAAAAGGTTCCTCCCAAGTCTGATGAGTGGAAAAATATTTGTAGTGCTAATAGTTGTTGCCGACCCCAATATATATATATATATATACACACACACACACACACACACACACACACACACACACACACACACACACACACACACACACATATATATATATAATATGTCTGAAGGTGTAACCAAGGCACATTGAATCCAATTAATCACTCTCTCCCTCCCTATCTCTTGCGCGCTATTATTCGATTTTTTGTACTTCTATTCCGCTTTTTTACTGACCCTCTACTTTTTTCTTTCGTCTTTACAGGGTACCATTTCGCGGCACGGTATCACCGAGAATTCGGCCGATCTGGAGAACATTCTCAAGGTAAGATTATTTTCGTGAATCGCCAGCCGTGCACCGATCACTCTGCACCTGTCGAATCGACTGCTTGCCCATCCGAGCGTTGTGCGATTCTTTTTTAACGGTTTATGCCTAGTTCTAACAGTCGAAAGTAGCTCATTTTTGGGATTTATCAATAAAAAATCCTGATAATTAATTGCTAGAAAAATTAGCTATTTAGAAAAGTGTCATCTGGAGAACATTCTGTAATTTTTGGTGTAAAAATATTTAATTATCAATTTAGAGCCGATGTTGTAGTCTTCGGAATCAGGTTAAGTAATATAAAAAAATCAAACAGATTTTCCGAAAATCAAAGGAATTTCCGAAATATTAAATGAAACAAAAAATAAAAATAAATTAATTATCGAATGAAACAAAAAAAATCAGTGTTTTCATTTTTGAAAAAAAATGGTCGTTTTTCGTTCATCAAATCGAAAATATACATAGGAAAAAAATAGAAATCCTTCTATCAAATACTATATTTTTACATGTAGGAAAAGCCCTAGAAATTTCCGTAAGTCGATGCAGTAGTTTTTGAGCTATTTTGTTCACCGACTTTACAACCGTACATTCGAGAAAAAAAGCGTTTAACGTTTCGAACGACGCTTCGAGCGTTCCGACGGGCGTCAACATAACAGCCAATAAAACCGCCAATTTTTAAGCGATCACCTTAAAATTTTCACGTCACATTTATTAGATTATATACTATCGAAATACATGAATTTTGAAAGAAGTGTTTTTTGTCGACTATTACAACTAGGCATAAGTCCAAGAAAATTTCCATAATATCAGGTCAAACGAAATCAGATCGAGCTTCGAGAAATTCTTAAGGCGGGATATACATTTAGACAGGAAAAAAATAAGCGGTATTGAGGGGTTTTTCTCAAACTAAGAAATAATTATTATTATAAAAATTTAGGTATACTTTAATAGTATATTTAAGTACGCAAAACAATTTTTTTTATTTATTCATCATCAAAATGGCGGAACTGTGGCAGAGTGTTACGCAAGGTCGCCGCGGGATTTCCGAATCGGCGTGCAGTCTAGCTTCGCGTAGACTTGGATATGCAAAAAAGTTCAGTTTTTTCAGTTAGAATATAATCTCTATGTGACGGTAATTAAAATGAAGAAAATGCAAATTTGAAAAAATGGCACGTATTTACAAGAAAAAATCAACATTTCACGCAACATTTCTGTAAAATGTGGATTGAAAAAGTAGTTTTTTTTTTCAATTTCACAAACAAACAAAAATCGTCAAGTAGAAGGTACCAATATTATCAATATTTCTACCGAGTTTCAACTTAATCGGCTTAATATTTTTTAAGTAACCCTGCACGCCAATTTCGATAATGCAGTTTCGAGAGAAACGCGTTTGAAGTTCACGCCCGCTCCGAATCGGAGCAGTGAGGCACAGCATTGACGCGCTGTAACGTTTCAAGTTTTTCGAAATTCGCTTTGAAACTTTGGGAAAATATTCTACAAATATAGTTCTATCGTTTAAAGAGAAAAAAAAACGAAATCGATTTTTTGATCGTTGTAAATAGATATCCCGTCTTAAACTGTCTTCCTGATTAATTACCCCAAAAAATGTAATCTCATCACCAAGAGGTACATTTCTCAAGTGACGATAGCGCGATATCTTCATAACTACACGATCGTGTCAAGTCCCTAGGCGCGAAACGCCGAATTAGCAAGACCAAAAGTGACAGGCACCCCGATTTGACGTGCCGCAATATGCGCTGATTACAGTCGTTTACGTCGTTGTCGTCGAACGTAGTGGATAATTGCGAGAAAACTTCAAGGCGAGGGGTCGCGTAGGAAATTACCGCCGTTTATAAATATGTTTACGAAGGGGTTGTTCCCGTGCAAATATCGCCCACGCGTGTGCGTACGGTGGGTCGTGGCTGCATACGCAATGTTCCGTATTGGTCGTGTTGCCGCGTATATATACATATGTACCGTCTCGCACATAGACGGGTCTTATAGGCACAAGAGTCCTAGTCCTCGTCGATCGATGCAACACGAACGCCTTTGCGCGTCCCGATGACTCACTGACGCGTATACAAGCGCGGCGGTATAATTCCGTTGCCCTTCTCGTGTTCAGCGCTGCTCCTGACATACGGTGAGTAGAGAATTCGCGTACTTGCGCGCACACTGGTGGGTAGGATTCACGCTGGTCGACAAACTAACTGGCTACGAAACTACCACTC